>VZDJ01006585.1:998506-1059491 GCA_008694505.1 Cyanoderma ruficeps | reverse complement strand
TCCTCTCCTCTCCCTCTTTATGTCCATTTAATCTAATTGTCTAGAGGAATTGTCAGAGGAAAACTATGCTTAGAAGTAGGAAAAGGTATTTATTCCTCTGTACTGATAGTTGTAAAAAAGTCAAATTCTCATCTGTCCCTGGGTGAAATATGTTGCCCATCAATGTGTCCCACTATGGAACAACTTCCTTATTCTTTCAGCTAGTTAGAAGAACATGCTGTGTTTGCTTTTCTTTTGAAAAAGGCAGGATAAGAGAATGAAAGCACCTCATGCCCATTCCCAATGCTGCCAAAGCATCTTCCTAATTTAGATTTTTGAATAATAAACCAGACATTATTGTGCTCTACAGCTCTGGCCTTGGAGGTGGGAACCTGACCCACTGTGCCTTGTTCCCATTAAAGCTCCATTTTAATAAATTCTTGCAGTAATAACACAAATTAGGCACACCATCTTTTCTGCAAAGTATAGGATTAGCTGGGGAAAAAGAGATTAGCAATTGAAAGTCAAGAATGAGCTTTGTAATGAATAATTTGATACTATTCAAGGAAGTTGCAAGAATTATTGTTCCAGGTTAGGTCTGTGGCAAGTAGTTGTCAACACTGGCGTTGTTAATGCCGATTGGACCTATGCAGCAAGAGGCCTGTGTATGCAGAAGAGAACGTAACCTCCACATTTCCTAGTCATGCAGAGGCAGTATTTTATGGAAAAGTTCATCTATTCAAGATTGTATTTGATGGAGTATTTCAGATCACTTATCAGAGCTCATTTGGCAGAAAATCTGCAGTTTCAGGTACTGAAAGAGAATAACTCCTGGCTGATGCTATTAATATTGATTCTTCTGTTGTGTTCCCTTGTAGAGAAAGCCTTGAATCAGGGGAACAGATGGTGTAAGCTCTTCACCAGTTCAGATGGGTCCTAGGCCTGACTCCTGGTCAAGTGAACCAGCCCTTTTCTGTTTCTTTGTTTCTTAAATGTTAAATGGGACAAATAAATTTCTGTGCAGGAAGGAGTCAGTGCTGTTGCTCATACCAGCAGGAAACGCCTGTCTTCTTGTCAGTTGAATCCACCCAGCTGAGGCGGTTCTTGGGTGATTCTCACAGAGCTTCTATGGCACGCAGATGGCTAGGGTGGAAAAATATCTCTCAGCCCTGGGGTCTCTGCTGCCTGGTCAGTCATGCAAAGGCACTTTGCACATCTTCAATGTTGGAAACAGGTCTGGCCATTCTTCTGTCGCTGCAAACAGGGGGGGTTTGTGTGCATGCAGCTCCAATTGCATTCTGCCTGCCCAAAATAATACGGTACTTCTTTATTCTATTATCACACGTGTTCTCTAGACGTTTGTATTTCCATATAAATGCAGTTCAGTTTCTCTCACTAACACAGACCTTGAAAGCCAAAGCAGTAACTAGAAATATGTCACTGGGAGCTGCACTTTATTTTTCACCTCAGATGACACCTGCAGACCCTGCCCTTCCTGGGTAAGAGACAGGAAGCCTTCAGAACCCAGCACACCATCTACACACTCATCTGTTCTGCACACTATTAGTATGATTTCCCCAAAAACATTTTTTATGATGGTTTGGTGCGGAGACATGGGGAGGGTCTGGCTGTAGGCTGCAAGCAGCAACCATGAGATAAGTTTGCCCACAGTATTGAGGTTTGTGATGGTGCTCTTAGCAGTCTTGCAACCTCTAGGTTACGAAAGGTTTTGCACAGTAACTTGTCATAGGAGCTGGCATCAGATGTGCTGATATTCACACAGATAGTGTACCACATGTAAAAGCAGGTCCTTCACCAGACGTACTTCTTTTGTAACCAGCTCCTCTCTACTGCTTTTCCCAAGCTTGGGTTTGGCTTCTCAAAGCAGTTTTGTTTCAGTGCCATGCTGTTCTCTGACTAGACTTGGTAATTTAGCAGCATCAAACAGCTGATGCCTTAATGGGGTCATTTTCTAATTTTCTCTTATTGCTACATCTTCTTTTGTTCCTGACAGAAGCAAAGGTGCTTTCCCTGTGTATTTCCCCTAACAGAAGTGGCTTATTGGTAGTCTCAAGAGATACATACCCTCAACAACTCATGGCAACACATCTTTTAAGTGTCCTATATGATGCTTCTCACAATGTTCTGTGAAGGAATTTCTGTTTCTGCTCTGACCTGGATAGCAAAATTTGCTACAGCAGGCCAATGCCATTGCCCAGTGGTGAGGCAGCTGCTGGCAATTTGATAGGCAGGTACACAAAACTGCAGACCGTGGTCTGCACTTGGCTTCCTCTATTGTTATTTCACAGGGATACAAAGCAGGGTTAAAATCTCAGGGGAGTGAGCCCAGTACTATCAAAGCTGCAAGAGCACAGACCACCCTGGAGGAAACTTTTTGGATAGTACAATCTTTCTCAGGAGGATCCTGTGTCAGGTGCAGGTGCTAGACCAGTCTGCAGTGCAGAGGTTGCTCCCACAGTCCCTCCCAGCCCCACAGTTTGTGGTTTTTCAGGTTTGCTGGCAGCAAGGGAGGAAATGCTCTTGCTGCTCTGCCTGCTGCTTCCCCAGAGCTTGCAGACCTGGTCCTCAGACATAGAACAGTGTGTGTGTGCTCCAGACAGCACATCAGGATCTGGGTCCTCCAAAACTGGCCAAAGGATCACCCCAGGGCCTTGGCAGCTGCTTCTGCTGTGCAAGGGTTGTGTTTCAGCTCCCAATAGTTCTTTCTTTCTTAGCAGCATAGGTGTTTGTCAGAGACATGCCAATGGGAGTTCATGGTCACAGGAGGAGAACTTGTCTTTCCAGTAGCTTCCCTCTGTGAGATGAAACTGCTCTTGTCAAGCAGAGAAGGGTTGAAAGTGTAGCACAGGCCCTTTAGGGAATCAGCAGCATTTGCTCCTGGGCTCCCAGGATGCAATGTCAGGAAGGGAAGGAGGAGGGCTAGACAGAACTCAAATTCTATTATGTTGACTGTCCCAATCCTACTGAGGAAATCTGGCCCTTTGGTGACAAGTGGTGACTTTATTCTGCCCTGGCAGAAGAATTTGGCCATTAATTTTTATCTAACAGTGTGAGCACTGCAGGGTCTGCAACAAAATGGGTCTTCAAGCTGGCCTGCCTCATGGCAGCAGTAAGAGACAATGTCACAAATCAGAGGCAGAATAAATAAAGGATGCTTTTCACAAAAGTGCTGATGTGAGGGATGGGCTGAGATCTCTCTGAGCTGGAAATGAACACCTGCAGATGAAGGGATGGAAGAAAGGGAGGAGGTAGGTCATTTGACTAACATGGTGGCTTGTACTGAGCAGGTTGCTTCCACAGGGGTACTATTTGCCACGAACATTAGGCTTCACCATAATCTTGCTGTAGGAATGAATGAGTATGTTTATGCTAAGATGCTTAGCATATTCTAGCAGCTCTTTATAGAGATCATTATCTATAATTAGGTAAGTGTGTTTAACTGTTATTGCTCTTGTGCTAAAAATTGCTGCAAATGGAGCTGAGGAGGGAGAGGATTCTAATTTAGACATCAGATAATTGGACCTAATTTGCCTATGAGAACTACTAGTTGTGGCCGCTTGAAACAGTACGTCTTAAGCTCAGAAATAAAATGCTTTTCTAAAAGTATTTAGTGCCACTGTTCGTATTTGTGTCAATATTTCCACTAGAGATGTGGTTTTGTTACTGAAACTTAGCATATGAAAACACCAGTCAGTGCACTGCTGAACACGTTGGTCCTGAATTTGCTTTTCTCACAGACATCTGAAATGAGAAGCAGGCTGCCATTTCCTAAACTTTAGTCAGTTCTGCTGACCTGTGCTGCAGTTCATTGGTCCTGTTCACACCAGTCAGATGCCCAGGCAGGGTTTAGAGGTACATGTGCTGTTCCTGTGGTCACAAGTGTGGTAGTGATGGATTCAGAGGTAATTAATGAAGCTGTCTGGGAAGTTAACACTGCTCCCTAAAGGCTGTGCTTCACTTCTTTGCACAAGCCTGGCCCTAGGTCTTGATTTCACCATAAGTTTTGTGAAAAACTGTGCTGTGTTTACATGCTTTTGGAAAGGAATTACTAAGTGAATGTAACCGTCCCCACTCTTATTTGGTTCACTGCACTGGTACCCAGTTGCCCTTACATTTCCTGAGCCTGCTGTGGGACCAGCACTGTTCCTGTGTGGGGTGGCTGCCCTAAGTGCAGAGTGCTTGGGTTTCAATGTGTGTGATGGAGAGTACTCAGGTCTGTGTGGACTGTGAGCTTCAACGCAGCTCAGATTTACTGTAGACATCTTCAGAGGGCCAACATTACCCTTACTATCTCTCCATCCCAGCTCTCTAGCCTGTTCAATGTCTTCTGGATCCTGATGTGCTTTTCACTTCCAGAAACAATGGACCCAGCTCCCATGCTTTTAAAGCAATTATTTTTAAATACCTGTACTGCATTCTCACTTTTGTCACTGACAAAAACTTTGTTTTTGTGTTTTCTGTTTTACTCTGGCAAGTCTGGAGATGGAAATTGACTGCTTGTATTAGTTGATATGTGAAATAAATAAAAAATTAGCTATGCTGCTTATACAGAGCTGTCAGTGTGCAATATTTGGGGCTCAGTGTTATCTGCTGAGTGTAAGGACTAAATAGTTGCACAGTTTCTTCGGTGCCTTTGTTGGAACCTGGGTGCTGGAGTATCTGGGCAGTAGAGACTGATGGCTTCATGGACAGGCCAGCAGTAGATGCCAGTGATGCCCAGAGATGGGGGCCTGCTGGACACTGAATCCTCTGCAGAAGGAATGGAACCCTGACAGTCAAAAGCTTCCTCCATCAAGTTCAAAGTAGCAAAGTGAACTGTTAGCTGTGGAGAATTATGGTGTGAGGCTTTCTCAATCTTGGTTTTTGAATGCTATACAAATAAGTTATGAGGAGGATCTGACCCTCAGTCTCTTGTATTTCAATGAAAACCCTGTTGAGCAGATTATGAAGCAAATTACCAGTTGACATGGATAAGGGAAGAAGAAATGAAATAGCTCTAGCTGGAAGCACACCCCAGAATATCTGAAAGCTTAAGAGAAGATGAATCAGGTAGAACTATCTCTTGATTCTTACGTAGTCACCAGGTAAGTAACCACAGAGATTTATGTGCAAATATAGTTTCTAAAATACTGTCTTCTGTGAAAATGATAGAGAAGTCTGATGACTGAATATATTCTGCATGTATGTTTTTGCTTTTTTCCTCACCCAAACCCCCAATAAATTTTAAATCCTTTATCTGATTTCAATCAAATTAAGAAAATGGAAAGAAATCTCAAAGACGCCAGATTTCTCCAATGGTCCTTTAGATGTATAGTCTGGAGATAATGCATGGCACCTAGAGCCTGTTGTTTGCTCCACAAGGACAGACTGATAGGCTAAGTGGAAGTCATGAGAGAGCAACTGGGCAGCTAGAGTGTGGGAATGGTAAGTGGCCAGGAGACACATGCTGCTGATCCATTCAGCCTTTTAGGCTATGTCTATGTCCTGCTGTTACTGTGTTGATGTTTTATCTTGTTGAATTCTACAAAAGAGATCCAGATGTGAAGAAGTATAAATGCAGTGTGGGTGCAAGAGGACCAAGATGCAGACTAAGCACGGAAGCAGAGCTATTAGATAATAAAAACAACCCTGATATACTTTAAGCACCATCTCTTTCCTTTGTGTCTTTGCTAGCTTAAGTGAATCCCAGCCTGGCTGGTTTGCAGGATCTCTTTCTTAATCCATGCTCCCTGGGAATTGCATGCACTTGGGGATGAGGATTCCACCATGAAGTGGAGTGCTGTGGGGTCAGACATTACAGAAATAAGAACTGAGTATCTTTGAGGACTTTGTCCAAAGTGAATGGTGGAATGAAGCATGTAAACGCAGACACTTAATCTAGAAAATATGCTGCATACTCTCTTTCTTGCAGCAATGATGTTGTTATGAGTCTTAACACCCTGATTAAATGTAGCTGTGGCAGGGATTATTTTGTCAGCCAGCCCGAGTTATTGCGACCTAACAGAGAAATGACTGAAGAACAAGATGACAGTCTCCTTACTCTAGAACCACTCTGTGTTACCATCATCTCTGGAGAAGAGGGATACAACTGAGTATCCTTCTGCAATAGTCATTGTTGGCTTATTGACTTGATTATTCTCTTTGGATATGTATTCACTCAACAGATCACAGCAACCCCAAAGAGATTAATTACATGTATTTTTAAATTCCCTAAGTGCACATTTGCATAACTAGCATTTTTAAATATTCATAAATACATATTTGCTTGATAGATTGTAGCGGCATCATTTGCAGCTTCAAAAGGGACCTTCACTTAATCAAACCAGAAATGTTAATCATTTCTCGAGGCTCAGACATATGATCAGCATATTGTAGCACAATAAATATATTGAGTATCAGCTGGGGCACAGCCACTGAGTGCATGCTCCTACCCTTTGGCACATGGGAGGAAATCTGAACAGTTTAG
Source organism: Cyanoderma ruficeps (assembly GCA_008694505.1). NCBI lineage: Eukaryota > Metazoa > Chordata > Aves > Passeriformes > Timaliidae > Cyanoderma > Cyanoderma ruficeps. The sequence goes on along the minus strand of VZDJ01006585.1, from coordinate 1,053,025 downwards.
CCCCCTGTTACTGTGGTTTGAACAGGCCCTCTTTGCATTTGCTACAGACAGAAAACAGACTCATACATAGCTGCTATGGATCAGCTCATTTGGTTTAAACAGATCCTGCATCCTTGCTGGCTCCTGTTTCCCAGTGACAAAAGCCTTGCAGGCAGGCCACTGTGGATGTTCCCAGAAAGGCTCTGTGTCCCCATGGCACTCCATGCCCTTGGGCCCACAGGGTATGTCCATAGTGTTAAAGAGAAAAGGCCAGGAAAGTATTGTGGGTGCTGGAGCCATGATTAACTCTTCAGCTTGGCTCATTCCCTGGCTCTCATTTGAAATCTGTCAGTGAGCTGAGTCCAAGTCACAGTCCCAGCAGAGTCCTGGGAACAGCTCCTGTTGTCCCCCAGGAGGGCAGCAGGTGTGCATGCCTTTGCCCTGCACAGTCACTCTGTGCTCTCAGAGGGCTGTGTGTCCTCAGCCGTGCCCACACACGCCTTGTTACCCCAGGAGTATGCAACACGGGCCCTCTCATAGTGCCACAGCTCTATACCGTGGGCTAGAGCCAAATCCTCATTACTTCAGAAATTTTCATTTAAGAAATTTATGAAAATGAATAATACTCAATCACTGGAGCAGGCTCCCCAGGGAAGTCATCATGGCACCAAGCCTGTCAAGAGTTCAAGGACCATCTGGAAAATGCTTTTAGTCATGTGGTTTAGCTTTAGGCAGTCCTGTGATCATCAAGGAGTGGGATCCTTATGGTTCCTTTCCAAGTAGAAATACTCAGTGATTCTATGAGTCTGATACTGTTACAGGGGACCACAGTGGAACAGATCCAGGACCATGTACTGTGTAATAGAGCCCCTCTACCATCGAGGGACAATCCCAAAGTACTGCAAGTGTGGGCTGGTTGGTACATCCCACACCTGCAGTGTACAGGCAGAGCTGCTGAAGCCAACAGCAGCTTGTATATCAAGCACTGAACTGCAGTTCCTCATGCCCCACTCTGGCTGGCGGGATGCTTATTTAGTTCTAGTTGCAGGGAAATAGTCCTGATCACCCTCAACTGAAGAGAAAGAAAAGCATAATTTTTATTCGTGCAACCAGATCGTGGCCAGGTGTTGCAACAAGAGGGGCTTCCCCCCTCTGCCTTTTCTTTTTCATTCTGTGCAGTATCAAAGCAGGAAACCTCAAAGCAGGATGACAAGGAAGTTAACTCCTGGGTCTGCCTGTGAGGTGGTGAGTCAGATGTGAAGGGTAGTCCCTCAGCAAGTAACTGAAAAGGAAAAAGAGAGGACAGCTGTTCCCACCAGCTGAGTTTTGAGCTCAAGTTCAAGAAGAGAGGAGCATGAATTTGTAACAAGCCAAAGTTGGCATTCACACTTCACAGCTCGTAACTGGGAGGTGCAGGAAGTGGGACTATGAGAAAGGATTAAGAAATGCCTCTCGTGATGTGGGTCTGGTGGGAGCAGGGTACAGGGGAAAGGCAGAGGGACAGTGGGTTTGGGGGAGGGAGGGAGTAACCCAGAAAGAAGGAAGGAGGATGATATGGTTCCCATGCATCAGCATCCCTGGGCTCACAAAGAGGTCTCTGGTGTCTGGGCTGTTGGTCCCATATCCACAGGTGCACCTCGGGGTCAGTAGTGACTGGATGCTCCCAAATCTGCTGCACTGCCTTATCTGTGGGCTACAGAGCATCCTGAGTGGCTGCCAGCTTGTGGACTGTTTGTTTACCTGGGGGGAGAAGGGTCGTGAAAGGGGAACCAGTGACCCGAGCTTTTGCGTGATCCCTCCTCATCAGACCACATCCCTGTAGTTCTGTTCTGCTGAGTCAGTGTGGGACACGTGAAGTTTGGTTTTCTGCTGGGTGAGATTGCATAAACTGCACCAAATCAGACCCTCCCTGGCTTGGTGAGTGGGAAGCAAGGCTTTGAAAGCAGAGCCTGCTTGGCAGATTGCCCCAAAGCTGACCTTATGCCCCAGTGCTCATATTTTGAAACATTTTCATAACATCGCATCTTAGCAGAAGCGATTTCCTGACCTTAATTCTTCAGGGCAAACTCAGTCTGAGTTGTTTGGGGCTCAGTAGTTGATGGTTGACTGTCTTGTTGAGAATTATTGTGGTTTGGTCCATTGTGAATAAGAGCCAAAGTGCAATTACAAGTATATAATTTTATTTTAAAATGGATACTCCTTTGTGACTGGATACCAGCCTCCACCCATTAGACCATCCCCTGCAGTCAGCCATTTATTTTGGAAACACAGAAATTCCAGCCAATCACAGCAGTTTGATTACTGAGGAATAAAAATTTTTATATTACCTGACAGCCAATCTTAGCTTGAATATAATTTTATCAGGAACCTACTGTCCTTTCAAACTTCTCTGCAGGGAATGGTGGAAGATCCTGACACATCAAAGGTTTGGGGTTTTTTGTATTTCATTGCCGATAGATCCTTTTCAGAAGGATAAAGCCACCTCTATTTGTAATTTTAAAGAAAAACTACCCCTGCAGTTTTGGTTGAGTCAAAATTGCAATGGCAATGAATGCTTAATATGAATCTCTGGTTCAGGGGCACCAAAATAAGCCCCTTACAACAAACAGCAAAGCAGTCTCACATGGAACAAGCTTATCTGACCTGTCTTCTTTGAGAAGCAAAGGGAGAATGGAATACTGAAGTGGATTTTTGCTTTGTACAGATTTGATATCTGCAGGAGAGGAATCTGGAGGCTGAGAGTTATCAGACCCATGAAATAATCTTCGACTTCCCACTTGTCTGGCTTGTCTTTGGCTATACCTTTTGTAATTTGGATATATCTTAACCCATAAGGGACCACAGAGCTCTGACCTACTTCAAAGTGTCAGACCTGCAGCTGGGCTGTTTTTTACCAAGAATTTAGGAAAATAACTTATTGTTAACTGTTCAACATACACTTTTGGGAAATTATTACCTTTTTTTCGCCACTTTGAACCCTCCAAAGTTCTTTCCTGATCAGATTTATTTTTGTCATTAGCAAGTAATCATGGCACAACATGAAAGTGTGCATACTTACTCTTTCTAAATTGAGTTATTAACTAGTCCATATTAGGGTAATGCATGGCTCTGCATGACCTCATGGCGGGAAGGGAAAAGAGAGAGACAACTTGAGTAGTTTATTTTTCTTCTTTTGCTAGGCAGTACCAGGGCAATTTTTGCTGTTACATGGAAAACAGACCAATTGGTAGCTGTAAGTTATATTATATTTAGCTAGATTTTTCAATCAATAAAATTAAGTATGTCTGTCAAAGCATGATTTCTAGTACTGTTCATCACTGAGAAACTGAGCATCGTGACACTGTACAGATTGGTAATACAACACTTAGCTTAATTAGTAGTTATGTCCAAACTAAAATAAAATAAATCTTATATATTTTTTTCTTCTTACAGACTTAATAGTTGGGCAAATACATCTGCTTTTCCTATATTCACATCTTGTTTCTACCCCTTTTTTATGCTTTGGAGAGGTGACTGTTGTGGAATAAAGGCTGGAGATGACCGGTAAGGTGCTCCCAGACTTAGGAGCCTGAGCAGGGAAAGCCCTTTTGGCTCAGTCAGGTGCTTGCTCCTGAGCCAGGAAGGGGCAGCTCCCTTCAGGGATGCAGGAGCAAGTGTATATCCTGCTTCCTGGCAGTCCCCACTGCCCCAGGGAAGCAGGGCAGCTGTCCTTCTGGCAGCCCCTTCATGAGGTAAACACCAGAGATGCTGCAGCCGAAAATACCAGCCTCGGGCTGGGGACAGTGCAGAAGAGGCAGCCTAACATGCAACTGAAAAACCACAGGCTGAACCATAATCGACCCTGCTTGCTGTTGGTAGTCTGGAAGGGTTGAGTTTAAAGGATTAGGGGGTGCTGCCACAGCCTTTCCAGGACACAGCCTCAGTGCTGCAAAATGAAGTGGTCTAGCGGGGAGTCTGGGCTACAGACAACCCTAAGCCTTTTTAAATGATCATGTCTGCAATGTGTGAACACTAACAATATACTGACTGAGTTCCTACTGCCAGAAAATGAGAGGTTTGATTTAAAACCTGGGATGCACTATTTTGGGACAGTCTTGATTCCAGCTTTTTAGGCACTTGGTTCTTGGTGAGGAATGCACAGGGAAAGTCACATGCAGACATGCCTATGTAGAAAGTAGTAGTTTTGCTCTAGGACCTACCCTGTTGGCATGTTCTAATCACAGCTACAAAAATGAACCGATCACTTGGCCTGCCAAGATGGGAACTATATGACCAGAATCAGACAGAGTTCTTCTGGACACTCCATGCCTTTGTGATTACAGCTGTCCTGTAGGTGAAGTGGTCTGAAATGCCCTCAGACTGGAGGAGAGCTTGCCATGGGGTCCACATGGAGTACTACTCTGGTTTCTTGCATAGCCTTTTTTCAGCTGAGTCAGAGGAGACAGGATTCCCGTGTTGTCTATGTCATGGAGAATCTAAAAGGGATGCAAACCCCTTTCTGCACTCTGGGATCAAGCTCTAAACTTTCTCAGAGGTTATTTCTTAGAAAATCTTACGTACCTCCCTGCTCTTTTGTAGGTTCCCATGTCCCTGAGATGCCCACACACATTGCACAAGGCATGAAAGCCTAGGTAAGATGCCCCGTTGGCATTCCACCAAACTGTAAACTCCCCTTATGTTTTTATCTAATTTTTGCCTCTTAAAGGAAATATCTAATATAGGAATATGGGTGCTCCAAATTTCTGCCATCAGCAATGGTGGACGAATGAGATCTCTGAGAGCAACACAGGGCCTGAGTGGACTAGAAATATTTGTCTCCTTCCACTCACTAATGAGGTGACCAAGGGTGAAGAGGCCCTTCAATTATGTGCCTGAGTCAGAGGGGGTGAATTCATGCACAAGCCCCCTGGAAGTCCAGAATGGGACCACTGGAAGCCACTCCAGTGTTTATCTGCTCTCACATCTGTAGTGTTTCGTGTGCCATCTGGTTCATTCTAGGGTTTGTAGGATTTTCTTTTACATCATAGCCTCTCCACACAAGCACAGAGCTTGCAGATATTCTTGCCAGATAATGGAAGTAAAAAAGAGGGTGGCTCAACCATCATTTGGATGGGGACCAAGTGAATGATAGGAACTGAATAGAATAAAATTTTAATGGAAGGTTTGTGATTGTGACTTGGAGATTCTGCTTGACTTTTTTTGTATTTCTTTTTTCTTTTTTAACTCTCATTATCTGGTTACCATGGAAAGCTTTTTCAATAGAGCAGGAGAACAGCTTCAACAATTTTCTTTAAAAAATTAATGAAGAAATAAGATTCATCTCTGTCTCTTTCTTTTTAAAGTCAAGAATCTCAGGCATGGAAAATGTAACTATCCAAAATGGATTGGTTTCTCCTGGCCTCCATTTTCCTCCTTGAAATGTGGAGAGCAAATAAGAGTTGCTAGCCATAACACCATTGAAAATACCCTTTCTCCTGTGTCATTAAACAACTGCTCTCTTTTTCTTTTTGCTTTAGAACAGCCGTGCATGAAATAAGCACACATTCACGAGGCTGCCTGTCACTAAAGTGGTTTAATAATGTTCCAGGGAGCGCCAGTTTAAATTGCAAACTCAGTAGGCCTTCTTGGAAGCTTCTTTTTGCTCATTGGCAAAGAAACTTGGAATATATATTTGGCCTAATCCAGCCTAATCTGATCTTTCACAATGGCATCTGGATCTCATTACAGGCTGGATACTTTCTGTATTTGATCCAGGCAAATTTTTTTCCTAGTTAAGGTCTATTCTTTAAGAATTAAATATTTTGTGTAGTTCCCAGTTAATTCTTATTCATTATGTGGAAGATATCCAGGAGCAGCCACTGAGATATTTATTGTCACTAAGGAGCCAATGGCTAATTGAATCTGAATCGGTTGCTATCAGTTATTGTCTTGGGAGTGGCTCAAAAACATTTCTGTATCTTTCAAGAATGGCATATTCCTTACCAGATGTTAAGCCTGAGTAAGCACCTGGTGGATTTGGATGACAGCACAGTGTTATCTCAAAGCATTTCTCAGTGACTGATGTGTCTTCTAGTATATGATCCTACTTTCTGGGAAGAAAAACTTTCTAATGATAAGGGTAGTTATGCTCTGGCATAGGTTGCCTAGGGAAATGATGAAATCTCCATCACTGGAGGTTTTTAAGAACCGGTTAGACAACCAGCTGCCAAGAACAGTTGATGTATAGTCAATTCTGCCTTTGGGCACTACTAGATGACCTCCTGAAAGCCTTCTAAATATTTTGATCACTGAGTTTATGGCTGAACAATGAATCAATCAGCAAGAAATTACAACCAGGGAATTGGAACCAATATTTTGTTTGTGTAAGGATTAAAGGAACAAATGGAATAAAAAAGCACACTTTGTATATGACGCTTCATTAAAAAAAATCTGAATCATTAGAGAGACGTCTACAAAGATACAGTCCTAGGAAGTTAGGTGTGAATGTGGAGGATTCTCATTCCAGAAAAAACAATAAAAAAAAAAAACAACTAGAGAAAGCCTAATTACTGTCTAGAGATTTTATTTATAGGGCTTAAGGGAGAGATATGTAATTGGAGAATGTGTTTTGAGATAGTCTGTTGAAATATATTTAAGTTACATAGGGATACCTGCCCTTCACCTCTTACCCAGACCTTAAAAAAATAGAGGCCTTTGTGTTCCAGAACCTTAGACCCATAATTTAAGACAGAGCTTGATGGAGACAGAAATTTATCTCACAGCTTGCTATATAGGAGCTCCTTATTCAAAATATGTGAAAGAAAGAAAACATTTTATTGCATCCCAGCAGGTTCTGACAACTTAAGGGCACCAAGGTGTGATCTTGAAATAATAGAGCAGAGACTGTTTATGTGGCAGTTGAAGTAATCTGGCACCAGGGTTGGGACATATGGGTACAAATAATGTAAAGACAAGACAAAGTGAAGGACAGACATTTAGTAAACACCACAGTTTGTGTTGTGTGTGTAATATATGTGTCTTCACAGTTCAGGAGGAGATTTTGTTCAGCTTTTAATTTTAGGTAGCTGCTGCTGTCACTTGTTTTTGTGTGAAGGCCACAGCAATAGAATGCTGAACAGATGTATGGATGACAGGGTGGCTGCACCCAAGCAAGCCAGAATAGGGATGGAATTCAATGTCTGTGGCTGGAGGAGTAAGATGGCAAAATTTCATGAGGAAAGAAAAGCAAAATCTGACTTCTTTCAAATACTTCACATACTCACTGAGGTGACCTGCATGGTTAATCTGCAAGGTAGTCCATGACACCTGTATGTTTCTGTTTAGTTACTAAATATGTTTTGACATGCAGAAAGATTTCTTTCTCATTCTGACTGTATGATATATTTATGTTGGGCACAGTGTGCTCACTTGCAGCCACAGCCTGAGCTAAGACATTCCTTAGGAGTCTGATGGAAGTCCAGATGAGCCATTGCTTGTTTTAGAAAGCAGATATNTTTTTTTTTTTTTTTTTTTTTTTTTTTTTTTTTTTTTTTTTTTTTTTTTTTGCCAAGCAGAAAAGGTTTGAACAAAGTATTTGATCCTAATTCAGACAGGAACATGGTCTCATTACCACGGACAAAAAATTTCTCTTTTAGCATTTCTGAGACACTGCCTAGATTCTTTATTCTTTTTCATATCACTACTTTCTTTTTTTGGTATAAATATCAGATTCTTTTTTTCATCTAAAAGGTATAATTTGAAGGGGTCAGATTAATGACCAAAGTAAAGGTATAAACCTTTGTTTATAATTTAAAAATGAATTAAGAATTAGAAGCAAAAATAAAGTTATTATTTCTGTTATTGGTTGGATCTGGGCCCAGAGCCCTGGCTGGCCTGTGTGAACAGGACATTGTTTCACTTAGCAGGTGAATTTTTAATCTTGAATAAGGTGGTGGTCCCATTACTTTCAGTTTCACTCAGCAGGTATAATGGCACATCTGTAAAAGAGGACAGCAAGTCTCAGTCAAGTTTTCCTTTTTCCTCTCCATAGCTTTCAATTGTAAAAAAGAAACAACCCCAAATTTATTTAAATTCACTAATAGTTTAATTGGATCATTATTTCCATTTCAATAATTTGTCTTCCTTTCTCTTATCTACCTCCAGACCCCATCTTCCCAGAGTCATAACCTCTACTCTGCCTCACTAACCCCTCCTCCAAACTTTCTACCTTTCTTTGAGTACAGCAGTGAGTAGCGTCTACACACACTGCCTTCTCCTCCTGCAGCAATCCTAGCAAATCCCTGTGTGGGCCTGGTCCCAGATCCCACAGAAAGGTGGGAGATTGGACTTATACATGGTCTGGATGCAACATCTACACTGTGCTTGCCTCTGGCTCCCCAAGGCTCAGCTAATCCTAATGGTAATAAACTGGGAGGGGCTGTTGACTCCCTGAAAGACAGAAAGGCCCTGCAGAGAGGCCTTGACAATTTAGAGGACTAGGCAATCACCAATCATATAAATTTTAACAGAAGAAGTGCTGGATTCTCCACCTAGGATGGGGCAAACCTGGATGTACGGACAAACTGGGGACTGAGAGGCCAGAGAGCAGCACTGGGGAAAGAGATCTGGGGGTCCTGGTCAATGGCAAGTTGAACATGAGCCAGCAGTACCCAGGCAGCCAGGAGGGACAACCCTGTCCTGGGGTGCACCAGGCACAGCATGGGCCAGCCAGACAAGGGAGGGGATGGTCCTGCTCTGCTCTGCACTGGGGCAGCCTCACCTCAAGCGCTGCTTTGTGTACCAAAATATAAGAAAGATATTAAGCTCTTAGAGAATGTCCAAAGAAGGGCAATGAGGATGGCGAAGGGTCTTGAGGAGAAGCCACATGAAGAGTGGCTGAACTCACTTGGTCTGTTCAGACTGGAGAAGAGGAGACTGAGGGGAGAGCTCATTGCAGTTACAACTTCCTCGTGTGGAGAAGAGGAGGGGCAGGTACTCATCTCTTCTCTGTAGTGGCAGTGACAGGACCATCAGCAATGGTCTGAAGCTGTGTCAGGGGAAGCTCAAGTTTGATATCAGGAAAAGGTTTTTCACCCAGAGAGTTGTCAGGCACTGGAATAGGCTTCACAGAGAATTGGTCTCAGCACCAACCCTAACAGGGTTCAAGAAATGTTTGGACAATGCTCTCAGGCACATACTGTGGGGATGGTCCTTTTCAGAGCCAGGGGATGGACTTCAATGATCCTTGTGGGTCCCTTCCAGCTCATGATATTCTGTGATTCTCTGACTGATCCTCAGGGGGCTGTTAGAGAGAGGGAAAAAAGGGTGAGGGGGTGAAGTCTTCATAGTCTGCTCCTTTCCCCCTCCTTTTTCATTATGAAGACCATTGAACAAGAGAATTCTTGACTGGGTTTCTTTTGCTTTGACAGCTAAGATCCTTGGTCTTCTGTACAAAATGCTTAATCTTTCTTATTTGTTGCTTCTCTTCAAGTTGGAGGCACTTAAATTAGCACAATACAGATGACATTGTCAGCTTATAGAAATGCTATTCCAGTAAATGAAAAGAGAGCCACCAACATTTTAGGGAAATATTCTATCAGGTTCTTCCCTTGGCTCTTACCCAGTCTTTATGCAGACCTCCCATTGACTCCCTGAAATCAATATGAGGTAACACTCTGTTTTCTCTTTCTTATCCTTTCATGTACTTTTGTACCTCTGAGGTCTGATTGTACAATGAAGCCACTCTGATTAGGTCAGGCCTAACTGATTACACAAATCTCTGAACTGTGTAGCAGCAGGTCTGATGGGAATTTAGCTAATTAGTGATTAAAAGGATGCCAGGTTTTGGCATGAAGTGGACAATCCATCTTAATAAATGGAAATGAAATGTAATGCAGAAGAAGCACTGTTGCAACACTGAAAAAATATTTAAGATTCTTTCTTCTTATTTTAGGAGTGTCAAGAGGTAAAACAGTGGGTAATATCACACATACTCAGTGGCTCATGAGCACAGTGTTCTGATCCCGGCTTCATACTAGACCAGCTTCCTCTGGCTGTAGACTGCAGTTTGCCTCACGGATCTTTGTAATCCGTTCATTTGGGTACCAGCATTTTTACATCATTCATCTGGTACAAATACAGTTCTTAAAACTGTAAGATTTAGACCAAAAAGATCTTGGGTTTTAAAAGAGGAAATATAGTCCTCTAATGTGATGGAAATTTGAAGTTCATCATTGTCAAATATGTGGATGTATTTCCACTCACTTTTATGTCCTGGACAACTTGTTGCAATCAATGTGATAAGAAGGGTAAGAGGTAATAGATTGTTTTAGTCTGTTACTTTTGTAAACAAATGATCTAGTAATGCAATTTGCAAAGGCCATTAAAATGGAATCAAATGCTTTTACAGGTAATGCATAATTATTACTTTTAATTTACAAGCTAACCTGGGCCATATCTAAGACTTAGATCAGTTGGATTACTTCTTCCATCTCATCTTACATATTAAATCCCAGGCTCTAAGAATCAATTGTATCTTAAACCCATCCCTATAGTTTGAAATAAATCTGCCATTGTTTATTAAGCTCTTGCTGCCGTTCATACTTTTTAAATGTAAAGCCTTCCTGGGGTGTGCAAAGCTTTGACACAATTTACTGAACCCTGCTAAGGGGATGTTTTGGGGTGCCAATAAAGAGCTATGGAAATGAGGATGGTAGCAAAAGATCAAGAAGTAAATAAGAACCTTAAGGAGCAGAGGGGTAATAAACCTGAAGATTTCAACAGGAGGAAAGAAGAGAAAGCTGCTTGCAAGGACAGTAAACAAGAAACACACTGTGTGAGTGTTGTGTGTGAATGAATGGATAGAGGCAGGAAAGGTGGATTTGTAGATTGGGCCTGTGCCCTGACACACACAGTTCTTAGAACAGATTTGGTCAGGTACCTAATATTTCTGTCCCTCATTTTTCTATCTGTAAAACCTAGATGATAAAACCATTGCAAATTTATCAGTGTTTCTTGGGGTTTTTTGTGACTCATGTGTGCTATTTAGATACAGGGTGTGGAAGAAGGGGCACCAGTGTGGCAGGAAGAAGGGAAGAAATAACCAAGATTAAACAGAGAGGAAAAATTAGAGAGAATGAAGCTCTGAGAAGACTGAATTAAGACAGACCAGAGTAAATCTGGCTGGTTCGACACCCCCATTTTTAATTTTTTCTCCAAAGATGTTCCACATACTCAGTGTGGCCGCCTGCAGTGACATCTGCTTTGGAGAGACAGAAGGGGTGAGAAAGTCAGTCAACAGTTCAGATTTTTTCTTTACAATACACCAAAGTCTTGTTGAAAGCAGGGATTCTTAGGAAAGCCTGCAGGATATGGCTGTTCCTCAAAGATCTTATGGATTTAACTATTTGCAGCACTAACCCCTTGTTTCTTTTCACAGACAGCAACCAATGCCAGATATGGTTGTTGTTCCCCTCTATCAACCCCCCTGGCTTCGCTTTCAGCTGACACTGAAGATTAGATTCAAGCTTTAAGCTTATAAAGTCTTTGAGGAAAAACCTTAATGAGGATCTGATCCTTTTAAACTCTGATCTAATTACTGTTAGTGCCATGTTTCTATTTTGGATGCTGCAAACAGATCAAATTTGCATGTTTGAAGACAGCACTGTTCGGTGGACAAGAAGCAAACCCCACCCTGTAGGTTAAATACATTTTCATACATAAATAAAAACATGAATAACACCTATGTAAAGCAGCTGGCAGAATTTCAGAAGACGTTTGGGAACTGAGACTGGGGAACTGCAGGAATACAGAAATATTTTTTTCCCCTTGCAGTATTTTTACTGGTCTAATGGTAGCAGAGGAGATTTGAGGCCACGGTGGTGTAATCTGTTAAGTGTATCAGTAGGGAATAAGGGCAAAGAGGACTGAAAGCTACAGACCCAGTCATGAAGATTGCTCTGGGGTGCACAGAAGTATTACCCAGAGCACAGCTGAAACCTCATAGGCTCCAGCTTAATGACAGCAAAGGAAGCTGAAGGTCACTTCTACAAGCCAATACTTCATCTATTTCCATGGCTCTAGTGCTTTTTGTACTTTTGTAATGCGTTTTTATCCCCGTTGGGATATGATTCTTTGCACTGAGCTTCAGACAGTGTACGTGGATGCTGTTCCTGTCACATGCACTGGGCAGTTCTGCCCACCATGGAGCACATGTGTACTTATTTCTGTACAATGAGTGCTAACAGAGAAGACATATCTGAGCTGCAGATATGGATGTGACTGATTCACAGTCTGTGACTGAAACCCCCTATGCTTTTTTCAAGAGATGGAACAATGTGGCTTGCTTTCCTGGCTGTAAAACTGCCAGTCACTGCATGGATGCCTGTGCTGCTGTTTGGCTTGGCTGGCAGCCTTGAGAGTGTGAAATGCTACCACTGAGAAGCCAGGTGTGAAGTAAATTTGCCATGTACTGCTTAATGGGGTGTTACTGTAACTTCAAACCCTCATGGTGACCACTTCTGGGTTAACACCCTTCAGTAACTGACCGAAAGACAAACAGTAAGCAGGAGAAATGTGAAGATGCTATTATGAGCCATGGTTTTGTCCAATTAGCAGACTCTGCTTTAGGCTTGACTCAAGTGGCTTGTCTATATAAGGATGTATTAGTCATTTTTCTTTTTTTATTTTTCTTGACCATAAAAACAACAGATGTGATGCTCTGTGGTCAGCATAGACAAGAATGATTCATGGCTAGGCATATTTAAACCTCCACTAGAAAATTCCCCATTTGAGACCCTTTCCACCTCTTCCCCCTCATTTCAGATAACCAGAGCCAAAAGCACCTGTCACATAATACATCTCAAAATTCATCAGCAGTTCTCTCCATATGTCTTGGTTTTGAGGTAGCTGGAAGATATCAGCTGCTCCTGCCTAGTCTCTTAGGAGTGCATGGACTTAAGGAACACTAAGGTACTGATAGAAAAGAAATTCTTGTGCAGCAATGATGTGGGTGAGCAAAGGAGCTGCTATGGCTGAGCAAGGATCAACTCACAGGTGGCAACTTGGGCTTGTGTAACACATCGAGTTTGGCTCTGATATCTGTTCTATGGCCATCCCTGGAGCACTTCAGTGCGGAATTTGGAGAATGTTGGAGTCAATGCTTTCAGATGAAGATGTGGAGAGGGATGGGCTCAAAATAAGGAAAAGTAAAAGAAAGTTTAGAAAGTAAAGACAGTAAAGAAAAGAAGCCGTGAAAGAGGTCAACAGTGAGTGCTTCATCTGTGAAGTAACTGTAGGAAGTGGTGGAAAGCAGGGATTTAGAGACTGAGGCTGTGTGTGAAGCAGTATGGAGTTAGGAAATAAGAGTGTCAGAAATCCTATTACATATGGGCTGGGGGTCTTGGCTTGGGGAGCTGGGTTTTGAAGATGGGCAAGAAGAGGGCTTCCACCAGAACAGGCAAGAGGGAGGAAAAGGCTGTTATGCCATGAGCTTTTTGCTATTAACAATGATTCTTCTTGGCTACTCCTAATCTATGGAATTTCTTAAAGCCCTAGGGAAAGTGCTCTGTTTAGGCTGGGAGGTGTCTGCACACCACTGGGTGCTATACAAGAAGTTTGGTCTTCTTATGAAGCAGGACTGAAAGCTGGGGCTGTATGTGCTGTTGCCCTCCTCTTGGCGCTGCTGTCAGGTCTGTTCTGCCACTTCAGCAGCACCTGGCTACCTGGTGGCCTCCCAGAGCTGCACCCCCAAGGAGTGGCCTGCTAAGGACTCTGCTGAATGGTGACTCATGAATGATGGCGACATGTCCCAAGGATGTTAAAGTGATTATCCAAGTGCCACTGAGTGAAGAAAAACAATAAGTAAGAGATACATCAGTGTTTAAAATATGTGGAAAACACAGCACAATGAAATTCAATGTAGGTAAAAATAAGCCAGTCCTGTAGAGGTGATGCAAGGTCTCCTCCCACAGAAATGAGAAACTGGTGGATTAGTAAGCTTGAAAAACTGGGATGGGGGGCAGGTAATGGAGATGAGACGGCTCTGATGAACCTTGTCTGACAACTGATCAGATGTGAGATTAGGTTCTGTAATGTGGAGCACAAACACGACAGGCCAATGAACTTTTCCAGCTGAAGACTCAGAGGCTGTAAATCACAAAGAGGGAAAGCCCTGGTTTTGCACTCTTGGCTTCTGGCATGGAATAGACTGAGCCCCTCCTGTGCTCCAAAGTGTAAATATATACACGCACCAAGCATGGTACAAGAACTTCAAGGCTGCAAAATTCAGCTCTTCCAAATTAGGCAAAGTGTGAAGGTTCTTTCTGGATTTTTAATTTAATAATAGTTTTCTATGCCTATTTCCTGGCACAGTATTTAACTTCCTGATGAAAGGCCCAGAAGCACTGCTTACTTCAGTGTACAGGATCAACATATCCTTCTGCCTCGTCCTGTGCCAAATCTGGCTGCTTGTTCCAATCTTCTCCATGACCAGCCAGCTTCCTTTCCCCATTGTAACCTCTTCTGTGTCAAATTCCCCCTTCCCGCTTCCCCATTCAGCAGGCACTCTAATGACCTCCCAATGCAAATTCCCCAGTTGGTTTTGACTGGAACTAACCTGGTCTAGTGGAAGGCATCCCTGTTCATGGCAGAGGGATTGTTTTTAAACTAGATTGTTTTTAAAGTCCCTTCCAACCCAAGCTATTCTATGATTCCTCCTTGACATTGCGTCACTTTCATTTTGTCATCCATTTCTCTTTGCTGAGGAGTTCTTCCCTTTTGCCATTCCCCATCTTCTCTTGTGCTCCTGGTCCTCTCTCCAGATTAGTTCCATGGGCCAAACTCCTTCAGGGACAGCTTGTCTAATGTCAAAGTTTTGCACAGTATGAATCTGCCCAGTTCTCATGTACAACATAGATCTTTGACAGGTTGTCCATTGCCTTTCCCTCAGCCATCTCTCTCATAGTCAGTCATGGGATGTGAGGAATTTTCCCCATCTCTTTCTCCAGATTCAGGCATTTTTTGTAGTTCTCTCATTTCCAGCTGGTCCTTCTTATTTTGCTACACACTTTTCAATTACTGTCTCGTGATCTTGTCCAGTTATCAAGACAGGGGAACTTTTGATAGAACAGGACTGTTTATAGTGGAACAAACAGGAGGTGAACTTAAAAATAATCCATCCTCCCCTTCGCCTGAGACAGTAAGGTTTTCCACCACACGTGGGTTCCAATGCTACTCAGACTCCCTGATTTCTTTGGGCTCTGAACCCATGTGGGCAGGCTGTAAGCAAGGGCCCAGGGTCCTGGTGTAGTGTGGGGTTTGTGCAGAGCCGCTGCTTGACACAAGCTCAGCCAAAGCAGTGCACATCTGCGTATTTTCTACTTGCAGAAATCACTCATGTCAGAGGCAGGGGCTGCACGGTAAGTGAAGCATCACATAGCATAAGAGTTACTACTTATGAAATGAAAAAGCTCAGCCAATTACAGTGCTCTTCCTCCTACACTGCTACCCAAAGCCTCCCCTCTGCAGGGAGCAGTGGGGACCATCTATCTCCTCTTGGCTGTACAGCCTTCTCTATTCCTGTCTGCCCTGCAGTCCTACTGTTGTGAACTGATGCTACTGGTTGTCCGCTCATCCCCCAAAAGTGTCAGTGTTCTCCTCTGTATCTTCCTTTCCATGTTTAGGTTGGGGTAGTGTTATACCTCATGGCAATTTTGAGGGGAGAACTGGGGAAAATGATGATTCCATGACAAAGCATGTGGCATTGCATCAATTTTGGGAGTCTGAAATCCAATTGCGAAGTGAGACCCAGCACTGAAAATCTTCTCTATTTTTGCTTGTGTTCCTTCCAGTTTTTGCTGAAGTAATGAGTGTGTAAACCAATCTTATTATAAGGTTGATATTTCAGTTGCTATTCTTGTTTTTAACAGTTCCAAAAGGAAATTCATTAAATCTTGGTGGAAGAGTGAAGAACCACAGTTTTGTACTTGTTGATTGTGAAAGCTGAAAGCTGGCATTGGAGTCAGGTTTCATGTACTTTTGGATGTAAAGAATAGAGTTTAATTAATTAGAAATTGTCATGATCACATCAGAACTGTTTGACTTCTGAACCTATGCCAACAATGTAGCAAGATAGTACTCTGTACCTTGAGTAAATTCCCTAAATTCCTCTGAAAAGGCTTTATAAGTGCCTGAAAGACTTTAATGATTCTAGATACAAACTGAAAAAAATTCTACTTTCTCTGAATGGGACCTTTCAAGTAGTGTATCCTGTCTGCCTTTTAGAGAGCCTCACACGAGTTGTGCTTACACGCATATCCTAAATTCAAGGGAACGGAGAGCTGAAAAAGCCACTGGTTCTGCAGGACTACAGATCTGTCTTGCTGTCCAGCCAACAGAGATATAGAGGCTGTGTTTTCTAACCTGTAACTTGTACAGTGCCTAATGTGGACACTGTGACTATTTGTCTCCAAAGGCTCTGTGGGGAGCCAAGCCAAACTGCTCCTGTCTCCCTGAGCTTTGGCTCCAAAGCTGGAGTGTTAAGGCTATTTTAGGTAGTCTGAATATAACCCTAAGCATGTGTTTATTATATTAGCAGGTAGCAAATCATTAGAATTAACAATGGTGCTAAGTGTAAGCTGCAGGTTTTATAAGTTTTCAGAAGTCCATTATTAGACTAGTACTGTTGGAATTAAAAAAAAAATACAAATACACAAATATAGCCATACTATCAATCAGACCTTTTGAAGGGGTGGGAAAAAATGAAGACAAGGATGAGGTGGTTGAGGTAGTGTAGCCTGAGAGATGAACAAGAGGGCAGATGTGTCAGATATTACCTGCTTGACAACCAGAATGTTTGCTGGGTACCACGAGTGATGAATATACAATCATCAGTTAAACAAATCATTTTTATTTATCAGCAAGAAAGCTTACTGTGCTGTTCCATGTCAATAGGCTACTGATGTAACATAAAGTGAGTTCTGTTTTCATACATGAGTGTTGACTTCTCCTGCACCCCTCCAAAGAAACAGCAAGAACAAAACCAGGAGGCTGATGGAGGCTGAACTGAGTATTGGGGCTGCAAGTTATGGGAAGGTCTGAGCAGGTCTTCACATCACAGAGCTCATTTCTGCAGAGACAGACAAGTGGGGGACACAGGGGACATAGACAGGTGCCTGCCATGGAAGGTCACCCCTGAGAGCAGCCCTCTCCTGTCCAGGGATCTCCACAACACAGACAGGTCTTGAGACAGGCCTGAGGGCTGGTGGCTAAGAGCCAAAAGCAATCCAGAAACCATCCTTGTGGTGTAGGCCAAGGGGAGGGTTGCCTGATACATAGGTACAACCTGCGTGTCACCATTGGCAGGACTATGGGAGTCCTCAGAACAAAAGAAGCTCAGAGAGCACCTCCCTCTTATGTGAAGCATCTATATGAACCAGACTTAGAACTTCTTTAAAGCTAGAGTTATTTAGGTCCGAGGTTTTGCTTTGGGCCCCTCTCAGTGTTGACTTTAATTTACGTTTGGACTGTCTAGGTCAATACTACATTTTTTAAGCCCCAGAAAGCACCTACTTTTAGCAATCGAAGGAGACAGTTTTGATCTATTTTTCAGAAAAAAAGGTACTATAAGGATAGGCTTAAAGCTGTTTATGCAGATACTGTGATTTGGAGCTATTACAAATATAATAATGCTCAGTGTACTGACTTTTTTCAGCCTTTCTGATGATTTGTTAGCAAATGAGCTGCTTCTTCACAGACTAACATTGATTGGTTCAGCAAACTGCTTAAAATGCAAGAGATTTCAGGAATCTCCATTAAAAATCAGTTTTAGTTCAGTTGGGCTAATTATTACTTCACTTCATAATGGTACTAATAATCATTTGGAGTATTGATAGAATAGCAATATAATTAGCAACACTGGTAGCTTTATTGAAGCATATTGCTATTTTAAGTATTTTAAGTATGCTGTTTTATTTTCAGAGCATCTGGAGGCCCCAGATATATTGGGACCCTGCGACGTAGTATGTAGTCAAACAGCAAATTCTGATTTCTGCTACACAAATCTTGTGATCTTGGTATGGCTTTGTCTGGCAACATCTATAAGCTTGTAACAAACTCTAACTATGTGGGGGTTTTTTGTTGTTTGTTTGTCTTTGAATGGTTGTTGTTTTGGGGTTTTTTTAGGTTTTTTGTTTGGTTGGTTGGTTTTTTTGACTGAGGAAACATTTACCTTTAAAGAATATCTTACTGCATTTGAGGCAGGATAAATGCCAAGTGAAGGACAAAATTCCAATCCACACCTTCACAAAGTTGCTTCTGGCAATGGAAGTGTTTCACGCAACCATTAGGTATGGTAGCATTGATGAAGCCCTGGCAGATGTGTCCAGTATCACCCACCTTTGCAGTTGGAGCTGCAGCAGAGCAGAGGGACCACAAACCCTTGTTGGCACGTGAAGCAGCAGTTGTAGGACACTGCTACAATGCCTCTACCTTGCTGACCTCCCCAGGAGCAGAAGAGTCGGATTATCTTCTTTGAAGTCATCTTCAGCTCTGTCTGTTTCTAGGAGCTGCAGTTTGGGATTGCACATTTCCTCTCCCTTTGCCTTCCTGTTGGTATTATTTTTTTGTGAAAAATAATTTTATAATTGAAAAACGCAGTTTTGTGTGGACTCCAATATTCTTTAAATTTAACTTACATTAGTGGAACAGACGTGATGGAAAACTTTCCCTTGAAAGATATACAAAATAATGGGGAAGCAATATGCAACCTTTCATCTAATAGATTTGGATACATCTTTCTTTGATTTCTTATGGGACCTGAATGTTCCTTCAGTCACCAGGTTGTTGAACATTTTGAGATGGTTTCTTCCCTATTTCTCATGATTAGGCTGTTGCATTTTGCAGAGAGTGATTAACCAGAAGAGTGAAATGTTGTCTGGATCCCTCTACCCCAGCTTAAATGATCTGCTGTACGGTCAGCCCCTGGGCCCTGCTTCCTTCTGTAGAGCACTGAGCTGTTTCACAGCTCAGTGGGAGACTGAGGGACACATCCTACTAGCTTTCCAAGGACTTTTGGGCTGTAGAGCATGTCTTAGCCTCAAACCCCACACACCACCATACTGCAGGTCACTCCATCTGTGCAGCATTTTCATTAGTTTCATTAACTATCTCCCTTTCTGCCACTGGATTTTATCTATTCAAAAACCATCCATGAGTCTTAAAAAATTGACAAACGGCAGGTAACATTTGCTGTCTGGTCTCTCCTCCATTTGCTTTGCCACGTGCCAGGTAGTAGCTACACTAAAGAGACAGTTGAGCTAATAAAACTCTTTATCTCTGCTTAAGGGGAGATTTAATAGAGGTATATATATCCCTTACTGAAATGGAGTTCATCACGTATTTTTTGGAATGATAACAGATTCACCCTCGAACAAAGACTTTGAGGTGCATCTGAGTATTTTTGTTGACAACCTGGCGGTCACTGTGCTGTCCATCCTGCAGTCCTGTTGCACTGATCCCTAAGGTACTCTCGCCAATGTTCTCTTTTAACTGCCTGCATTGCTGTTTGGCACATTTATCAATAAAGTGACTTGAATTCTAGGAGTTTTATGGACTATAGTCATGCTGCTATTCCTAAAAGTACGTTTTCCTCAGATTTGTGGAAAACGATAGCTGCAAAATGTCAAATTTAGAAGAAAGTGGGTGGAAACCTGAATTTTGTCACTTACTGCTTCAGCTGGCACTAAACGAGAGTTTTCATCTCCCTCCCTCACCTCCTTCATGGCAGCAGAGTGTGATTGTGCCTAAATATGATGCTGTGACGGGGTCACAGTGAACTCCTCTTCCCGTGGTCCAGGTGGAACACAGTGTACGGAAATGCTGTTGCACAAACATAAGCGCTTTGCCCTTGCAAATGTTACATCCAGCTATGGTTACAAGGGAAGGGTTTCCGTGATGCATTCCTGCTCTTCTGACATAGTTGCAACAATTTATATGCATACTGAGGCTGAGGCAGGGGAGTTTGGGGGAGCAGCAGGTGTTTTGGGAAAAGCTGCTTCCTCTCACACACCTCTCCAAGCTCTGCACACAGGGGATGATGTGGCGTGGGGCTGCCCTTTGCTGAGCAGTGAGAATCAGATCCTGTAATCCCAGTGCCCGTTATGATTCCTTGCTGCTTGAGAAGGGTGTTTTGCTTTAAGGCAAATGTTTTGTGTGCGGTTCACAGAGAATGTGAAATCCAATTTGGGAGTATTACATAAGCAGAAGTAGAGATATTCCAGGCTCTGTGGTTTGAGAGGATGATGCGAGGAAAGGCTTGAAGCCTGCTGAAAATTGGTGAGTATAGCCATGCCAAGTATATGGACACCCTGAAAAAAACACCTGGCAAGGTGCCCGTCTATGGTTTGTGGTACTGATGCAGGAGCCTGACTGGTGCCATTGGGTGGGGATTACCAGCTCCCAGGAGATGTCTGGTGGATATCCTGTCTGCTGGGCACTCATTCCACGTGCCATGAACCAAAAACTAATGTCCTCCAACTATTTAATCACAAGTCACACCTTTGGTCCTCTTTGTCAGCTCTTTCTCACATTGTTCCAGGGTGGACTCTGCCTATCCTTATTCATCCCCTCCTGAATAGCATGTCTTATTTCTTTTTCCACCTGGGCAGGCTAATTTAAGTGCCTCAGTCAATATTCTAGCTCTATTTCTGCCATAGAGCCTTGAGAGAGCTGCAAGGACCATGGTAACAACACAGACTTCATTACATGGCCCCTGCTAAGAACTACGCTCTGTGACCCAAGTGCGGCCTTCCAGTACCTGAAGGGAGCCTACAAGAAAGAAGGCTGGAGAGATGATTTATATGGGTATGTAGTGACACAGCAAGGGGGAATGGGTTCAAGAAAGAGGGTAGGTTTAGATTAGATATTAGGAGGACATTCTTTATGGTGAGGTTGGTGAGACACTGGGAGAAATTGTCCAGAAGAGTTGTGAGCTCTTCATACCAGAGAGACTTTCAAGGCCTTTTCATCCTTCAAGGCCTCCTCATCCTTCAAGGCCAGGTAAGGTGGAGGTCTGAGCATCCTGGTGGAAGGTGTCCCTGCCTATAGCAGGAGGGTTAGAACTAGATGATCTTTAAGATTCCTTCCATCCTAAGCCGGTCTATGATTCTATGTGCATGGAGAAGGCTTGCCTCACATGCTCCCTCAGTTGTCCATCCTGCCCACTGTTGGTGTATCCTCAGCTATGACATAGCTGGTTGTGGAGACTGGGCTTCATGACAAAAGTAAACCTGTGGAAGGTAATTCAGAAGAGATCCATGCCAGTGGTTGATGATCTGAAAGTCCTGTGCTGAGAAGAAAATCTGACAGGCCTGATTTTATGGAAAGAAAAGAGCAATGGGAATTAGAGAGTATGGTAACAGCCTTCAGATATCTGTAAGATTGTTGTATAATCTGCTTTCCAGGTCCATGGTGGGGAAACAGGTTTGGTTGAAAGAGCAGCAAGGAAAGCCAGGGTTAGATCACTGGTGGGGAGAGTGAAATACTGCAGGAAATTGTGTGTGGAAGCTGAATCCCTATCTTCTAGTGAAGGTTGGACTCTTAGAGCCATGCAGATAGAGGTAACCTTGTTTTGGTGAAACTTAATGATTAGCTTAATGATTCTATGTGAGAAAAATAGCTGATGTGACACTGAGTGTGGGGTTTTATAGGTGTAGGAAGTGAACAGACCTGGGACAAGAGTGGAGGACGAGAACAGAGGGAGCCCATTCACATGCTCACATACAAGACCTTAAAAATATATGAGCTTATCTCCCTAGCTTTTCAAAGCCTTTTTCTACCTGTCATGCTTGCATTCTGAGCAAGTTTAAGGAACATTGCTGTGGTTTCTTTGAGAAAGGCATGTTACAAACCACCATGTGTGGGTACTGAGCTTAATTTCCTTAAGGTATGGATTCTATAGACTCAGTGTTTCAGCATAATCACATCTACTGAATCAGGGCCAGGAATAAACCAGATGAAGATCCAGTGGGGGTATATTTTTTACCTTGTTTGTGTAAGATTTGGCATGGTTGTCAGTAAAGTCCATCTCTTTGTGAGAGCAGAATTTGTCTATTGGAAAGCAGGCATGGGAAGTTTTAGAAGCAGTCATATGAGCTTCAGAGCTGAATGAAGTTTGTGAGTAAATGATGCTATGCTGTGTTTTGTTAGTTGGGAACAGCCCCACTGTTACAGAAGTTGGTGGAGACAGTCTTCATAACTATGTCAGAATTTCCTCACCTGTCTCAAGTGTTTTACACTGATGTGGAGAAATGTGAGAAAGGAAAAAAACCCAGCCAGACTCATCCATTTCCAACAGGAGCACTGGGGGAAATAAATAGCAGTGTTAAAAAGATCTGTTGGCCTTTTCTCTGAGAATTTTGCATCCCCCACACTGGGACATGGATTCAAAATTTGGCAGGATGGTGGTCTTGCATCAGGGATGTACCTTGGTATCTGCGTGGAAATCTGCCAGTGCTTGCAAAACTCTCATCCATTTATAAATGACTGGCTTTGTGACTTACATAAAAGCTTTGCTCTCTCCTGCATGGCAGGAGCAACTGAGGGGACCGACTGAGTGAACAGGGATTTTCCCCAGCCTGACCGCTGCCTCCCTTGTCACATCCATGTCTGAACACGGACATTGGGACTGGACTTTTGCAGTCTCAATGCTCTTGTGAAGGGGGAACACCAGCAAGCTTTGGATTTTCTGAGGGAGAGGTCTGGTAGGGGAAACTTGAGTTGGATACGCTGGATGGCCAGTGGGAAGGACTGAAGAGGAAAAGGACCATGTAGGAGGAATCACTGCAGGACTAAAAGGATGATGGGGCTGCGGGGGGGGGTGGGGGGGGTGGGGGTGTTAGGTTGGAAAAAACATTGTAGAAAGAGGCTTGGGAGCTAGAAGAGAAAGCAAATATGAGTTGTGGTTCTCATTGCTTGAGGAGAATGTGTTTACTCCCATTCTCTTGCTCCTATGCAAGAAAATAAATTAAATATAAATAAATGCATTCCCTGAATATGGACATAGGAAATAAACTAGAGATTAAATTAGTCTCACACAACTATATACCTTCACCTGAACTAGACACCTATGGTCCCTTAATAGGCAATTGAGGGCAATTGGCACTTGTTGAGACTGACTCACCTTATTTAGATGCCTTGTTGAAGGTGAGGTGAATCTCACCTTAGAAAGGCTTGTTTCTCTGCACTGTATGCCAAGAGCATCCCTCAGGTTACAATTTCATCTGGAAATGTCTCCTCTGTAGAGATTCACAGCTGGGTGAAATGAATTCCATCCCTCAGACAGGACTGGTGCCAAAGACATGGCAAAATGTTGCCCTGAGCCTGGGCACTGTGCTGACCCAGCGGCCTGGCTTTGCAGTAGCCTGTCCCCATGGTGGGCTGGAGGATGCCATTCAGGGAAGAGCACACTCCACTTCAGGCTTTTCTCTGAGGGCTTCTGAGCTCCATCAATGCAAGTGCCTCTCTGCTAGAGTTCAGAGCAGGATTCAAATGCAATCACATTGACTTCATACCTAATTCCATAGAATGACTCTACCAAGTCAAGAGCATTTGGAAGAACAAAATTTAGCTATCTTAGCTCAATTGGCTTACAAATAATTTTCCTAACTACAAACTCCAGAATTACCACGGCTGGGAATTGTGCTTGCTTTTCCTTTCTGTGTCTGTATGCATAATGGGGGAAAGGGAAATGGAGGCCAGCGTGCAGTGTTGCAGTCCTTGTTATTCTTTCATTTGCTTGATATTTTCCATTAATTCCAGTGTTTAATGTTTCAGCACCTTTGTTTTCCTTTCCTCTCTTTTGGGGAGGCTAATGGTGAGGACGATGTTATTATTAGGTTTGGCATAAGTTGATTAATTTTTTTCTTCTCTGCCTCTGTGTGATTGGGATTTGGTTTTTCCTGCCTCTGCATTGTAATGCTGTATTTGTTTTTACAGTCAGTACCTTGCTGTGCAGTTGCTTGAAAGAGAAGGAGAGTAGGCATGTTCCTTGGCCCTTGTTTTGTGAGACTCTTTTGGTTCTCTTCTGTTTTAGTAACCTGGCCTGCCTCTGTCTTCTGACCTTTTCATCCTCCTCCTCCTCCTCCTCCTCCTCCTCCTTCATCACTGTTGGACAGACGTGAACTTGTCACTTCTCTAGGACTGTGTTGGTGCTAGGATTTCAGGTTAGATTTGGTTGGACTGAGAATAATGGTTGCTGAGGGAGATGTTTGTATGGGAAATGCCAACAACTGACAGTACCACCCCCCAAAGCACTTTGTAAGTACTGAAAACAGGTTTGATGCTGAAGAGAGAAAAAACTGGACATTTTTTCATTATCCACTTCAACTGAGAGGATTATGAGCAACTGCAGCCAGTTAGAATCTGCATTCTAAGGGTTAAACAAATGAATTTGCCCAGCCCAGCTCCTGGTGTTGAAGTTTTTGTTTTGTGGGGCTTGAAGGAAGGGCTCTGCCTGCATCACCCACAGCTGTCAGGAAGCATGACCACCCCAGCTCCACCCAAAACCCAACTTTTTCAACTCCACATTCATTTCACACTAGAGAACAACATGTTCCCTCTACCAGCCCAGCCCTTGGGTCTTTGTTCAGACTTCCACTGATGGTGATATGAGTCTCTTTGCATAGAGAGTGGGTGATAGACCTTCTACTTGCAAACCTCTGGATCAGTGCCAGCCTCCTCCATAAATCATGTCTCTCCTCCTCCCCACTCCCCACCCCCCGGAAAAGCAGCCTCCCTTCAGACTGCCTGAGTGCTGCTGGGGGCTGAGTCTGCCCTGAGCATCCAAACAAGTTGCATCAGCACTGGTACAACCCCTCTTGTCATTAGGACCAGGGGGGACTGCCAAAGTTGTCTCGCTCTAGGCACTCTGAGGGCTGTGCTGTCTAGGAGGCAAGATGGAGGAGGAAGAAATTTTTGTCACCAGAGCAAAGCTTCCTGGGTTTGCAAATCCATCTACCTACTTGGATGACCCTAATCACCATAACATCTGTATAATTAAATCCTATTTCTAACTTATCTTTTTCTCAACCGACCTTAAACTCCTTGCTGTGCTTGATTTCTCTCTTCTTTGCCTATCAATTATCATTTGGCCGTATTAAGTATCTGGCAATCCTGTTTTTAGAAGGTGAAGTGTTTATTGTCCCCTGAAGGGAAGGAGCTCCAGGAGGCAGGATGGCAGCCAGCTCTTTCCTGGCAGTCATGGGAATGCCGATGTGGAGCTGCCAGTCGGTGGGTGGGCGTAGAGCAGCTGCCTCCTTAGGCTGGGTCCAGCCTGTTTGCAAATCTGGGTGAGGGGAGGAAGCTGAGGGTGACCAATTCTCCTTCTGTGCCACAGTTAAGTCCCATCTCTCCCTCCAGCTCCTCTCTGATAACAAGCTGGCATCTGTGCTTTGCTGTATCAGAGAGTTACAAAGCCAAAGCGAACAATGATTTTCAAAAAAAGTTCTTTCCATGGTGCACGTGAGCGGCACAGATTTTTCTCCCATTTGTCCCAAGCTGTATGTGTCAGATGTGATTTCCATATGGCATCTATAGCTCTCGTACGCCCACACTGGATGTATGCATTGGTACACCAGTGTCTGTGCTGAGCCACAGATAAATGTGTCGCATTCCTTACTCAACTGGAAACTGTGTGTGTATGGTGTTTGTGTGGGGATGAAGCCTAAGGAATATAAAAACAGGCATATGGCATTTTTAACTTATTGCACAGATAAAAAAGAGAAATAAGTATAAGGCAACATTCTAAAATGGCATCAACCATTGAAGTAAACTTACTACTGAGAGAAACCAAAGCAGAGGCTGCTGCATCAGCCTACAGCTCCAAGCTCAGCACCTTGCCCCTGTAGTTTTTGGTGCTCCATGCATGACAAGATTTCAGACTGTGTCCCCTCAAATGAAGGCTCTGGGGCATGCAGCTCTTTCTGCCACACTGGCATAGCTTGTGCATAGCACCCAAAATGCACCTTCCTAAGCATGTGGACATCTCTGGTTTGGTTTACTGAACTTGTAGTTGGTTGAGTACAAGGTGGGCACTTTCTTCCAAGGCAAGGAGTGTACTGTTTACATGCTGTGGACCTGATTCAGTTGCCTAAACCCAAACATGTAGTGCCATTTGAGGCATCCTTGGGTGCTTGGTATGGCCTCTGGCTGTCACTTCAGTAGGGTATGGTTGTCACTGTGCCAATGCCTCAGATGTTGTTGGCAGCTGGCAATGGCTTGTTCTCCTGCACTTAGGCAAATGAACTCTCAGCCTTGAAACAGCAAGTTGTGCCAGTGGAGAGGCTGACGCTCATCAGACAAATGGTCCAGTGAAGTGAGGGTCCACAAGTGTTTTATCCTGAAGGTCTTCAGTGCAAAGAAGGTTTTGAGCTACCTGTTCAGCTGGAAAGTGTCCCTGCCCATGCAGGGTATTGGAATTAAATTATCTTTAAAGTCCTTCCTAACCCCAAACCATTCTATGATTCTATGAAAGAAGACATAAGGGGCCATGGAAGAGGCAGGATTGGTCCCTTACATGACTGCATGAGTTTTTCTATATTATACGTGAAATTCTGGTGCTGGTAGTCACAGCATAGCAGAGCTACTATCTCTGCCTGGAGATACCTCTTCTTTTTTAAATATTTTTATCACATGACCTCGTAAAACACCCCTAGGTATGGTCTTGGATCAAGGAAATTGAAATGTGGGGAAATCTCTTTCTCCTCCAGCAAGGAAAGAACCAGAGAGACTGCTTACAGATAATGAACTGGAAGTAGGCTGAGGAAGGGCAGGAGAATTCCAGGGCAAGGTACTCCATATGGGGTTCATGGGAGTCCTGATTTGCACAGGCAGTGGCAGTGGCTACAGATGAGGCTGCACTGTTTGCACAGGACTGGGGCACCTGCAAAAGAGTGCCACCAGCAGCAGACACCAGCAGGTTGAGGTGGCCTTGTTGAGTGGTCACACAATGAATGGACATGGTCTGGGAGATGCTCTTCTGACCAGTGCAATAGCAACACCTACAAGAACAGCCCAGAATAAGGCACAGCTACTGCTGTGCAGAACCAGCCTGAGGGACACCTGCATATTTTTGGGGAGTAAATCTTGATCTTTTGGAGACCCCCATCATTTTGAAAGGAGGATCTTCAGCCTGGATCTTCCCCCGGAATGGGAGACAATGGCCTTTTCTGAGCTCTTCCTTCTCCTAGTTGCCCAAAGGCCTTTCACTTATGCTGCTTAAGAGAGTACTTGGGCCTGGCTAGGTTTTACTGGCTCAGGGCTAGCAGGGGGGAGAACTGCTTGAACAAAGGCTTTTTATCCTAGGAAATATTAAATTCATTTGGTCCCTTTGGGACAAGTGAAGCTGTTGGTGTTTGTTCAGTGGATTTGAAATAGCAAAGGGAAACCTTTTCTGCTTTTGCCCTGGAGTTGTTTTTCTAGGCAGAGAGTTTGAGGTTCAGATATGAGATGCCTATGTGACGAAACAGGCAACTCATGTAATAAAGCCTGGACTGCTTTGCAAATCATAGAATTATTAACGTAGGAAAAGACCTCTAAAATCATCAGGTCCAACCTTTAACACAGCATTGCTACGTTCACCAGTAAACCATAGCACTAAATGCCACATCCACACATCTTTTGAACACTTCCAGGATGGTGATTCTGCCACTTCCTTAGGCAGCCTGCTCCAGTGCCTGGCCACCCTTTCAGAGAAAATATTTTTTCCTTTTATATAACCTAAACCTCCCCAAATGACCAAAATGGTCACTGAGGGTACCTTGCGTCAGTACTTGGAGCATGATGGACATGGCCAGGTCGTTTTGACATCATGCTTCTGTGTAGGAAAATCCCTCCAACAATTAACAGTAGTCAACAAATTATTTAATTTGGGGATGCCTGTGGACCATAATCCAGCCCTAGGTGATATTTCTGGAGGCTTTGTCCCCATTTTCTGTACCATGGGTTTCTCAAGAGAGAATGGATCATCAATGCCCCACTCTTCCTTCATGCTCTTCATATGATAGCTTGTGTGTTTCAAGCCATTCTGTGGGTGGGAAAGGCAATGTTTTGGAAATGAAGCTTAATTATAAGCAGCTGATGACGACAGGACTCTGGAGTTGTTTTCTTAATTGATTAGGGCTCTGACTTTGAAGGTGGGTGGTTTTTGTGTCTCTTTCTATCCTGAGTCATTTTTATGTCACAGCAAGCTCACTCCAGGCAAATGTCTTCACCAGGCAAAGCAGTGACAATGTTGAAAACAGCACACAGCTGCTCCTGGTGAGGACCCAGCATGGTCTCTCACAGGCACCTACCCCTTATCTCTGCAGGTAGCACAGAGAGGGAGCAACCTTAGTGTCTAGGTCCCAGAAGACATGTGATATGTATGTACTTGTTTCATCCTTCTTCTGCCTTCAAGGACTGATGAAATGATGTGCTGTTTTGTCCTCATAAAAATGCCCTAGAAGGGTGCAGTATAGCAAGAACACAAAGCACAGGAGACCAAAATGTGGATTTTGGTGCTTCTGCTCAGTGAGTATGAATGTATTAGACTATTCTGAAAGAGGACAAGAGATTTCTACAGATTTAGGGCTGCTGCAGAGGGACAGTGACCAGTGGCACAAGGCTGCACTGATGTACCACGGGAGCTGGTGGTACATTTTCTCCCTGTCACTTTTCAGGGAAGGACACTACAAGCTGGACAAGGAGATTGGTGCAGCTATGCAGCAGTACCCACACTATGTGTTAAGGGAGGTGAGGGAGGGCTAGGAAGGGATCCCAACCCATGTAGTGCTGGATGTCTTATATCTGCACTTTGTGCCTGGTACGGCTGGACAGGGCAATTTCTGACAGTGGGCAGGTCCTTGGTGCCAGATCAGGTGCAAGGAAAGCCCACAGCTAAAAACCAGAAAAGGTGTTAGCAACAACACTTGGTGTGAGGGCCCCTTCTAACTCAGCTTATTCTGTGATCCTGTGTGCTCTGGGCTTTCTGGTGAATGGAACTTGATGGAATTGACCATCCATTATAACCACTTATACCACTGATGTTTGCTGTAGAAAAACCCCCTCTCATTTTTTTAACAGAGGTGATTTGCTTTTCTGGGAAACCTTGGTGACCTGTACTGGAAAAATAAACAAGAGCAAATTGTGCAAGACATCCCAAAAGAACACCAATCCAAGCTCTCTGACACACCATGTGCTCCGTGACTGCAACATATTTCATATTTTACACAAAACCTATTAGAAAAATGCACTGAGTCTGTTTAAAAATAGCATTTTCCCACTTTGTTTTTTTTTTAAATGTGCCTGACTTTCTAAGACAGGAATATTTTTTCCCCTCAGGCTTGCTGTCTCAGTCTGGCAGGGAGTAATAGTATATGGCCAGTAAAAATGTTAGCTTAAAATATCCATTAAGACTTTACATGTATAAAATAAGATTATGGTTTTAAAGTCATTAGATCTGTTACCTGGAAAAGTGTCTTCCATTCTTAAAGGCATTACTTGTTTGTGAGAAGTTGCTTCTTATTAAAATAGACTTGTAATTAATTTAAAGAATGTCCATTGTATTTTGGGAATTTCTAGAAAGGAAATGGGCTGTAAAGTAAAGAATTTGCATCTTTCTCTGATCTCTGATCAGGTCTGAGTAGGTTCTAATTCTAAGTAAGTGCCAATTTGCAGCTTGTGCATGGTGGATTGCCTGTATTGCCTGACTTCTGTGGCACTGTCAGACACTGAAATGGGAAAAATAAAACCTTGTCAGGTAGTTATTTTGCTCTGTATTCGTATAGCTGATGACATTAAATTTTAGTACTAATGCTGTATAAGTCAATTATGGTAGAAAGAGCAGATGAGACTGTCAAAATCAAGTGGCTTACTACGTGTTGCATTATTATGCAGTATCTGCCTTTTTCCTCTGTAACCACAAAGTATATGCTTAGAAACCAATTAATCTGCACAAATATTTATGTTTAATTTTTATATACATATGTATCAACATGTATACATGTATCTCCCTATAATTGGAGATGCTTGTATATGTACTTATAACTCATATCTATAATATGAATTGGATGATGAACTTCATAGCTGGTAATATGTTTACCTATGCCATCACTATTGCTTCAGCCTAGCTTACTTGCTTTTCCATGATGCAGTGCATATTTTTAACAAACTTACCTTTCTCTACCATTTCTGCTTTAAAGAACCTCAAAAATGTTTGGGAAGTTCCATTGAAGAGAAAAGTTCCTGGCTGAAACCAAGTTTCTGGTACATGTTTTTGAACTTACACTGGGCACTGCAGTGCAGTGAGTGGTAACCAAAACTTTGCATTTCAGGCATAGCAAATCTTTCCATTGGGGGCAAAGAGGCTGAGGAAAACCCCAAAGGGTAATGGGGGGAAATAACTTCAAACTAGAACAAATTGCTGGATGACTCTATTGTCAAAAGGTCACATTCTTTCTGTAGGCAAATGCGTGGAGCTCTGTTGAGGTCAGAAGAAGGAGTATGAGGAAGAGGAAGGCATACTGAGGAAATAATCTTTCCTGTATGACCTCTGGGAGCTGCTGCTTGACGTATGTGGAGCACAGAAGGAAAGAACAGGAAGAGAGCGCACACACAGCACTCTCAAGTGGAGAATTTTTCTCAGACACTTTCAGCATCCCACAGAAATGCTGGTTGGAAGGGACCTGTTCACCTCATCCATTCCAGCTGCCTTCCTAAAGCAGGACTGTTGCTGGTGCTTTGTTAGCTTGGTTGTGGCTTTCTTCAGTCAAGCCTTGAAGTCCGTCCAAGATGGAGACCCCAAAACTTGTCTCAATAACCTGTTCCAGCACTTCATTCCCTGCCTAGTTGATAAAGCCTTCCTGCTTGAACCTCCCAATCTGTGCTTCCTGTTTGTGACTCCTCTTGCTAGAATCTGCCACCACTAAAAGTAGTTTTGCTCCATCATCTTGACAGCTGACCTTCCAGCAGGTGGATATTGGACTGTCTTAGCCCTGTCTTGAAATGGCTGCTATAGGTGAGTGCAGAAGGCAGTCCTGGGAACACTCTTAGCTGTGTCCTGTGTAATAATCATTCCTGTCAGCAGGTGGTTGACACAACTGAACTTTTCTCAAGTTGTGCTTTGTATGTCAATTAAACTGGGCCCACCTACCCCATGAGTGTGAGTGCAAATAGAAGGGAATGATGGCCAGCCTCATTAAAAGGGATCACAACCACTGATTTCTTCCAGGAAGTCCTGTCCAATGTGCATCAGCTGGCAAAAAGGTAATTCATTAACCACAGTAATCTGACTCAGCAGTGTGTTCTCCAAACTGTATTCATCATCTGTATTCCATTTGTATCTCCAGAGGGTGGTTCATCATCCCCTAAATGGTGTCTAATAGAGACACAAGGAACTACCCTCTTACAGTATTTATTTCTCTTCATCATCTGCAGAAACTTTTGTTCAATTACATGCTGAAAGTAGCTACTCAACTTTTAGGGTGCCAGCATTAAAGTGAAACTGGTCTCTCTCAGTAGAGCTGGATGTATACCAAAGAAAATATTTACAGACAAAGACTTTCAAACTTGCTTTGGCTTTCAGAACACCTTTTCCTGGTTTACTGAAACACTATTTCAAGTAATATTTTATATGAGAATATTTTACAAGCAAATGCATTATTGTGGTGCATGTACTCGTGTGATCCCTGTCAAACTGCAGGTGAAAACTTGGCAGTAGGTGAAGTCTGCAAACCCTGATGCTGGCTCTAAGAAAATGGTTTCAGTCCTACCCCCAGAAGAGCTCTTGAATTGTTATCATCCAGGTCAGGGAGCAGGAAAACCATTTTATGCCTCTGAAGACCAGTCACACTCTTGCAATTTGCTCATACTGAATTCTTACATCCTTGCACACAGGGAGCATTGTTTATGTATTTGTTTATGGACAAATATTTGCTGGGATGTTACAGACAACATGATATTTTCCAAAAATTTATGCCCTTTCAGTGATTGCAATTCAGGTAGAAGAAGAGGATAGCTTAGTTAGATAGTATGCAAACAGCTCACCTCACTCTTGTTCCTGATAACCTCAATTCTATCTGAAGTAGTTACTGGAAAAAGATGACTATTTCCTTGACTTCTAAGCCATCTGCCCTTAATCCTCCAGCTAGTATTCTTATTAGCATGTTTTATTTTAATCTATTTTAGTTTATTCCGTTTTATTGCAATTCAAAGCAAAAATCTGTGCCAAAGAGATTGTTCTCTAAAACAGATTATTACATCTCAAAAATTTGTTGTCTTTATTACCCAAACAATCTGGAATTTGAAGAACTTTCCATACTTAGAATTAATTAATAAATTTTTTATGATTTCTGAATGCATGTTAGTGCTGAGACAACCTAGGAAACATGAGTGTATCCACTACTACAACCACCACCACTGCTTATATACTTTGCTGTAACTAGCTCACATGAATATCTACCTGGATTTTCATCATGTTCTTATTACAGTCATGGAAATAGCTCATGCACAGAGAGCTCACCTTGAATGACATTAAAATCATCACTATTAGAATCTTGGAAAAGAGATTTCATTTCTCTTGTGAAAAAAAACTAACCAATGAAAAAAATGTAGTTTCTTGACTTCTGAAAAATTTTTAACTGCTGTTGAAACCCCCAAAACCAAATACCAGTATATTCTTATTCTGAGCTGTTGAAACTTCTTTATCATTCCTTTTTACAATCAACATTGCTTTCTTTTTGGGAATTGTATACACTTTCCATGTAAGATCTGATAGGCTTTGAGGAAAATCTTCTCAGATATGTTTTCTTGCACTTGTCAAATTTTATTCCAGTGAAGAATAATGTAAAAGAAATTCTTAGTGTGGGTACTTGAAAATAAGTACTACTATTTTATAAGAGGTGCTCATCTTGCTTCCCATCTTTCTTAAGCTGTGCACACTGAAAGCTATTTTCTAGCAAATTGAAACTGTGTTAACTTCCTCAGCCACGTATTTCTTCTGTATTCTTCTTATTCCTCTTCTTTTTCCCTCCTCGTTATCTTGCCTCTTGGCTATTTCAGATAACCAGCATAATCCTGTTCATTCAAAAGACATAGGTTCTCAAAAGCAGTGAAAAATCTCAGGTTTACCAGTCTTCCAAGTAGGAAACCTTATAGTACATGAAGGTCCTGGATCTCCTCACCTTCACAGTCACCTGCCAACCATCCTGGCCATTCCATGGTTGTATTCCTTTACAAGATCTTCAGTTGTGAGGGGGTTCATGTCCTAACAGGTCCCAGCAGCCCAGTGGCCCTTGTCTTTTGAGATGAAGATTTTTTGGTGTTCTTCCTCTCTGCCTCAATCCCTGCCCTCTCCTCTTTTTCAGTCCTGCTTCTTCTCTCAGGGGCTTTGTCCACATGGTGTGCACCGAAGGTTTGCTCTGTGGATCCGTGTGCTCAGGGTTCCAACTGCCATAGCAGCAGCTCTCTAAACATGGGATGAGATCAGCTCTCTAAACATGGGATGAGAAAGCTACTGGCTGAGCAAATCCCATCAATTAAGAAAAGCCCCAAACATGTCTGAGAATTTTTCACGGAGGGCATTTTAGTCTTCCAACAACTAATCTGCACTTGAGGCAGATAAAAAGATATGAGTCTCATGTTTTTAGTTTTTGCCAGCTTCCTCTTACTACTTAATATGCTTTAGAAAAAAAACCCAAAACCATCAGAAAACCCCAAACACCAACAAGAGAGGTTCAGAATAGCAGCTTCACAATATTGAGGTTTTCAGTGGTAATCTCTGTAGACAGTTCCCTCCACAGCCACTCCTTCTTTACCAGAGCTTTCCTCCCCTTTTGCCATATTCATCCATAAAAGCCAAAAGCAGGGGAAAAGAAAAGAAGGCAGTTTAACCTGAATTATGTCATTTATCCAGGGCATCACACTGTTTTACAAATAGTTGTGCTGGCACAACCGAGTGGTCAGTGACCTGTGCGGCAAAGGCAGGAGAAAGGAGAGAATTTCTTAAGCTGATTCTGCTGCCAAAACCAAAGTATTGTGAAAGTGTCACACTGTCACATTCTGTAAACACTTCCAAACATTAACAAGTGGTGAAAATCATTGGAGAAGGCACCTCCAGACCAGAATGCTTTTGAAGGCTTGACAGTAGCTGCAAATGCTTGTGAGAACCACCCCTAAGCCTCAGCCATAGGCAGTCTTCCAGTGCTGTACTAAAACAACACAGATTCTGATCCTTTCAGAGCAAAGTCACGGCTCACACCAGTTCAACAGCTGCAAAACAGAAAAGTGTGAATTTATTCTTAAATACACACATGACCACCCAAGTGCGGTAATCCTACCGGTTGGAACTGTGCAAATGAGGCTAACATCTGACCACAAGGGCATAAGACCTGCCAGCATATACAATTAGAAGTACGAAAGTAACTGCCCTCCTGAATCACTAATTATTTTCAGTGCACATAGTGTGATGAAAACCCTTCCAAAAATCAATTCTGTATTACAGCGGTTTGACTTACAGGTGGTGCAGAATGGAACATTACCAAGTGCATTGCAATTAATTATGCTTTCAAATGCACTGACTAAATCTGGCTGTGCAATTAGATAAATAATAACTGAAGGGAAAGGTTATATTTTGGAATTACACATTAGAATAGATAAATGCACCTTTTGCCTTAGCTGCTTGTTCCTGTGTCATGGCAGGCATCTAGTTATGGAGCCCTGTCTGTTGCAGACAAAATGCTTGTGTAAATGCAATTTCCACATCCATTTCAATGCACAAGTGCCATTTTCCTGCACTCAGCATAAATAAGCCCTTCCTTTAATTTATTTGCTATCTGCCTCAAATGTCAAAGGGAATGACAGTTCAACAAGACAATGACCAAACAGTAACATCAAAGAGCCTGAGTTGGCAGCCTCTGCTCTTATCAAAGAATATTGACTCAAGCCATGGATGTCACTGATTTCAGCCCAGGTGTGCCAAAGTGACCCCTGCATACTGAGAAAGTGGGTAAGTGTGACTGACACATTCACAAAAAATTGAAAAATTTCTTTTTTTGGTCTCCAAATTACCCTTTCATTTAGTCTGCAATTCTTGAACATAGCCAATATTTAAAAATGTTCCACAGATGTTCAACAAATGACATTGAAAATATAATTTGAAATTATTGGTTTAACTCACACAGTCTGAAGCAGTCAGAGTAGCTGGCTATCCTTGGGTAAAGGGAATGCTGCAATGATGGGAAATTATATCCCTAGTCCTGCCCTTTGTTGGTGGATTCCCACAAGAACCATTCCTTTTCTTACCTTTTTTTAATATTCAGAATGTAAGCAGCTACAATAATTTTAATCCAAGTGCTAGCAACAAGGGATTGACACCAGTTCATCTGTTGTCACCCTGGTAACCTTGTGTCTTGGAAGGGCTCAGCCACAAATTGGCTGAAGATGAGCTTGAGCAGACAGGAAGATTGGTGAGCGGAGGGACTATATTCCTGTAGCTAAAAAATGCTCTTGAATTCCTGCTTATTCAAAGCAGCAACAGTGGATAACCGCAGAAACACTGGAGCAGTTTTGCTTCATCCCTGCAAACATTCTGGGTCAGGCTTCTTAGCAACCTGATCTGGTTGAAGATGTCTCTGCTCATTGCAGAGGGAGTTGGTCTAGATGGGCTTTAAAGGTTGCTTGCAACTCAAACTATTCCGTGATTCCATGAAAACACTCCTCATGGGTTTTGGGTGGATCCAGAGTCCAGATCCTACCCTTAATAATAAATGTATTTCAGTTATCCATGCTCTCACCATGCCTTGAATGGACTGTGGCAATTCAGATGGTCTGGGAATGGAGGCCTCTAGCCCTTTACAGAGCAGAGTCTCTGCAGCAGCACAGACTGTGCAGAGCACTTTGGACTTCCTCTTCACATTCTCCACCATGTCTTTGCATGGATCATCAAATCAAACTCAAAATCTCCTTGAGGCCCCAAAGAGTACTGAAATCATTGACTCCTATGGAGTGCCTACTGCCCACTGACTCCAAGCATGAGATTTATTGTTCCTCTCTTTAGCTGCCTAACAACCAGGCATCTGGAAAAAGCCAACACTTTGTAGTTAGTGGGGAGAGGAAGAGGCATCTGCTCACTTTGTTCCCTAAAGAAATCCGTCTCTCTCTACGGGCAGCTGAAAGAGCTCAGCTGAGGTACCAAGCTTTTAGATGGATCAAATGAGGAGAGAGGGTTGAATCCCAACAGAAGTCAGTGTGAATGATGTGCTGAAGCTGGCCCTTTCTGGATGCTCTTGAAGGTTGTTTGAATTGCTGAAGTTCCTGAGTGGTCATCCTCGTCATAGATTTCACTCTGCTGGAATAATCTAATTCCCGGTCATTGAAACAAGCTTCAGCTTGTTATCTGAACATCAGGAATGAATTCCTCCAGGAATTAAGGCAAGTCATGAATCACACCTCCTTCTGCTCCAAGTGAAGAACTGGTCCAGTTCTTTGCTAGGTCATTTCTTTGCCCATCCCTATCATAAATACACAGCTGTGTGCCTATTAAAAAATAAACAGCTTGTAAAAGTGCCTGTGCAAGAACAACCAAACAAGAGCAGGACAGAAACCTCCAAGCACAACAAACAAAAAGTCACAGATTACCAGTGTGAGACACTCCATAGATTTCACCTGTAAATGAGATGAAAAAGGAAACACCTCAGGACAGATATTAGTGACACTAAAGATCTGATGAGGAGTAATGTATGTGCAAGAGAAAAACCAGTAAAAATGGAGGAGATACTGAAGATGGGAAGAGGCTTCACATCTTTCCAAAAAATGTGAACTGATCTGGAATTTGCATAAATAGTTGCAGAGAATGTTTTTCTTTACTTCCAGGACTAGAAGCTGTCTCAAGACCTTATATTTATAGCAGATTTGGGGTTTTTGGTTGGCATTTGTTTGTTTCAAAAATATTTCTTTTTTTATTCTGAAGCTTAAAAGACATCTGCCTGATTCTGTATCTGTGGAATACACTTGCAGGATGAAAGGTCTGGAAATGCATGTAAGAACCTTTTGGATGCAATAGTAGAATTTACGATTCTCCACCCAACTGCAGAGAAATCTGAATGTTTCTAATACTGCAATGAGCAGAAAGCTCTGGCTGTTTTGCTGCCACTGAGCACTTCACTTTAAAAATGGATACATTTGGATCATTTCCCAGATGTCGCCCTGTCACTTCTGATTGACACGCTGGAAGAGGAAGTCAAAAGAGGAAGTGAGTTCAGGAATGGCGAGGGTGTAGTGAGTCCCTCTTGCTTGCAGGGACCAGCCAGGAATGTAGCAGCTGGCTGGGGGTCTGTGTGTGGGGTGTAGTCAGCCTGTTGATTTTGGGTGCCTAACTTAGATGCCTACTTCTTTCCATTGCCTATATAAGGAATAGAGTCTGGCAGGCATGGAGCGTGGGGAGCCCGAATTGCCCATCAGTGTCTTACTAGTTGTCATGGCAACGCAGGCAGGCACCTAGAGGAGATGGTCTGAAAGTGGTCCCGACTGACTTGCAAATACACACCACAGCTTGTATGCAAGCGAGACAGCTGTACTGAACGTATCCTGGCTGGAGTTCACGCTCCAGCACGCTGACAACTGGAAGGAGCCATGGTTTGAAGCTGCCCTTTGCGAGCACCGAACAACAAATCTTTGTCTTTCCATCTGGTTTAAGGCAAACTTGAGCATGGGGGGGACACATGGTGCTGCAGGAGGCGAATTCTCCACCCGCATGCCTCTGGAGCTGTGTCAGTGCTGAGAGAGAAATGAAACTGCTTTATTCATGGGACACACTCCAACATGGGGAGATACCCTCGTGAAGACTGCATCCCACGCCTGCTTTTGTAAAATTACAAGATATGCTTTAAGCTCCTTATGGAATTGATCAGTTAATTAATCAGTTTATCTGCCTCTGCCCTACATTTAAATTTAAATCTTCATGGCAATTCCATCCAAATCTCTTAAGCTGTGCTGAAAAAATCAGCAAGCAGAAAAACCAGTACCCCGTAAACTGCTACTCATACAATAAGGTCCATTTCGGTTATTGAATTATTTGTGTTATTTGGAGATGCTCTTGCACCTGCAAAGACTAAGTCCACTCTTGATTATTGGAACAATTGTGCAAGTGAAGGAATTGGGTAATCTCATAGTGATGCAAACTATGTAGTTTTCTGTGAAGGCATTAGCAAAGAGTTGTAAGCATTTAGAATTAATTCCAATAATGAGATGGGATTTAAAATCTAAATACTCAGTTTCTAGCTACATTGCAAATTCATCCCCAGAATCCACTCTGTATTGCTCACCACCTTTTGTACCCTTTGACAATGATAGTGGATTTTTTAATACACTAAAAAAAAATAACAAAAGAATTAAATTTCAAGTGCTGCTAGCAATGTGCTTGAGTTCAGCTAGAAGCCTAACATACAGAAGCTGCTAAAACCCGGTATTTATGTTTTGTGCAATTGTATATTCAAGGACAGCTCTGAAATTCAGAACATAGGCTCAGGTCAAGGCAGGATTGCTGGGGTAGGTCTTGAGTTCTGGTCTGTGCTTGTAGCTGTTGAGGAGCCTGCATGGGTCTAGGGGATGCTGTAGACTTTGCCTTGCTGCTTGCTTTGGACCTCGCTGTCTTCTTGCCTTGTTTTGAGCCTGTACGACAACTACATTCATCTGAACCAAAAAGCAGCCTCTAGTTATAAAGTCTGAAAAGCCTTTCAGAGTAGTTTTTCAGCTATTAATTTTCAGATCATAATTTCCAAAGCCCTACAACACCATGCATGGATCAGGTGGATATATTGCTGTAGAATGAGATGCAGTTTGATGTCTCTCAGTTCAGGAAACAGAGATTAAAATTGCTTACACTAGTACATGTAAAACTTTATAAGCCTATGAAAGATTTTTGTCTCTTTCCTGCATATAGGTACTAGTTTTGATGTTAGCAATTCGGCTTATTAATAACTGATTTACATTTCCCAGACAGAAAATTGCTATCTGCCACAAATTTATAAGAGTTTCATATTGTGAAATTCTCTAGCACAGTGAATCCTTTGTGATTTAGACACAAGGAATTTGTGATTAAAATTTTAATATGATCACTGCAGTCTCCTGAGATGCTTAAGTACAAGAAAAGTTTATTTCCTGCATCTTAGAGTTCATTGTGATGGATGCATTTAAATGCCATCAATGGGATTCTATCTGCTCTGAAAACTAGACAAAACAGAAAGTCCCTCAAAGCAAGTAAAGAAACTGAAGGATTTATGGTCTCTGTTGAAGCATGGAGATTAACCCACGACACAGTATTGTCTTGGTTCAGCTCTGAATTGTCAGAGCAGGCTCTACAGTTCACTGCAGAATGTAAAGATAGGAGGGGTAAGAAAAAGACAGGTGTAAAGCTTCATTCTGTTCCATGGAAAAGCAAGGTTTGCTGGATATTGTCCAGCATACTTGAATAAATTGATGAGCTGTTTTGTTGTTTATATCAGCTGTTAACCCAGAGCAGGGTTTATGCCAGCGTCTAGGGCTGATGGACGGTCTTGCTGCACTGCTTTCCTCACAGCCCTGCTCTCTGCAGAGGGGCTGATATGGGAGCTGTCACTGGAGGTGATCCTTCCTAAGGGAAGCTCTCCAGCAGGCAAACCTGAAGCCTTTGCATTGCTGAAGCCATGGCAGTGCTCTGAGGACATGGAAATAAAGGCCAATTATAGAAACTGAGTGCTATTATTCAATCTACAATGCCTTTTCTCAACTCATCCACATCTCTGTATTAGTCCTGTTGTGACTGGCTCAGATTTAGCCTTTCTGGGAAACTGTTGGAGGATTTCCTATCCACATCTTATTCTTGGTGAGTACATGATGTTCAAAAGCTCAGAAGATTTGGCTCGCCTTGAGCAACATTGTCCTGCCTGTTAGGGAGATGGCTGGACGCAACATTTTTGTGCACACTCAGGGCTATTATTGGCTGGTGTTGGCCAGGACAGTCACTTGCAAAGTTGATAAGTAAGTGCACAGGCATACCTGCAAACTGAGCAGGCTCCTGCTTCACTCTCACAAGTGGGGTCCCCACAAATTCCAGAGTATGACTCACGGGACAGCAGAGACTGCTATGCATGAAGCCCTTGGGGAAGGGTGCTTAGCTTGATAAAAGCAAAATCTCTGTCATTTGCTTTTAGAGCCACAGATAAATCTTGGGCCCTTTTCTTTACTAATAGAATCCAAGACCTTCAGGATAATTTCAAAGCTGCATTTAGACAACTGTGATCACTGTTGAGTCCCTGCTCCTGTGTAACAGCTATAACCAGCTCAAATCTTTTGATGAAACTGGTCTTGTACGAAATGCATTTTTCTTTTCCTTTTCCCAAGTAAAAGGTACCTGTCATGTTTCAGATGAAAATAACTCTCTCTGAAGTTCAAAGTCCCTTTTCCCCCACTCTTTTTCCCTTTCCTTTCTGCAGTGGCAGATGGCAACAGGATAAGGGGAGGTGTAACCACGAAGGCTTTTCAGGTTTTGCCTCTTGGTCAAAGCAATGTGACCCACAGTGCAGTCCTCTAACATTTTTGGCTGGTTCTCTGAGCAGTGACTACTGTAGGACCGTGATGCAGACTTGTGAAGTCACCTTGAGGAAGGT
Source organism: Cyanoderma ruficeps (assembly GCA_008694505.1). NCBI lineage: Eukaryota > Metazoa > Chordata > Aves > Passeriformes > Timaliidae > Cyanoderma > Cyanoderma ruficeps. The sequence continues at coordinate 1,012,394 of VZDJ01006585.1, read as the reverse complement.
CAGGAGCAAGATTTCTCAGGCACAGAAGGATAATGTGGGTAGGGAAGGGACTGCCTGTCCCTGTTCTCTTGTCATGTGAACTATGGCAGGATAGTGCACAGGATCAGGCTAAGCTGTCCTGATTGCAGATCAGCTAATGGTCAAATATCAAAAACGTAATTTCCACAGGCTTATGGACTTTCTACAGGAAAGATGAACTTCAGAAGTATTTTTGGACTTGAAGAAGCAGTTGGATGGAAGATAAAATATTTTTATGTGTACGCTTACACATGCAAATGTTGTTTTCTTCATCAGAGGAGTTTTTAAACAGAGTTTTTAAGTCATCTTAATGAACTAAGATGAAAAAATAATGATCTTCAGCTTGGAATCTGGTGGCATCTACACTGAAAAATGGCACCAGATATTACCTGTTGACCACATTTGAAGAACTTGAACATGGTTCTAGTTAGCTTCAAGTATGCTGAAAATAAGCCAAGGCTTAATTTTCAAGTTGCATTATCATGGTCATGTCACTCTCCAAAGTATTGCTAAATTGTTCCTTTATTTTTTCATTTGCCAAAGAGGTAGGAGAGTGTTTTGCTGTCTGGAAAAATGCCTGCCTAGAAGTAGAGGTCCAGATCTTTAACAAGGGTAAATTGGCAAAACCCCACTGATTGTAATGGAGCAATGCCGATTTTTGTCAGTTCAGTATCTGGCCCATCAGATTTTCAACTGTTATCACCACAGGCAGAATTCAAATTGACACGGCGTGGGCTAACATGATTGAGTGCAGAACAGGCTTCCTGGTTTCCTAAATTATTTTAATAACAGAAAGAATGTAGATGGAATGCCAGGCTAAGATCTCTACCTGGATAAAGTCCCAGATTTTATTTAGTTTTTTTTTCAAATAAGCTTGTTCCAAAGTCATTACTTTTCCATTATAGAGTTTGTCGTGACGTGGTCCTCAGGAACAAAAGCCTTAGATTCCCTTCGGAGCTGTGAAATCCCACAGCTTTAGATAGGAAGTATTGTCTTGGATAGGTCCTGTAGGATAAGAGGATTCTGGAAAGAGAGAAGGAACCTGCACCTCTCCATAACCTGTGATAGATCAGCTTCTAAATTAATCTCTGACAGATATCTGCTCCAGGTATTGCATTTCCAGTGGCTGTGGTGGGTCACTTCTTCTGTGAACCACCCAAAGCCACCTGACATCCTGGAGTCTGCCAGCTCCCAGGATCACAGTGGTCTCAGGATCCAACCCACCTGTGCGAGCACATTTCAAGGTGTTTGTTAGTGACTGTGAGAGCCAGGAACACTCCCCTCTGCCCTGGGAGCCCTGATGCACCGTGAGGTGGAGGGCACAAGGAAGGGTGTGTGCCCTGATGGTATTGTCCTGGTGGGACAGCGGGAGGAAGTGTTATCCCCTCTGAGCTTCAGGGAGAGGTGCCGTGGCAAAGCAAGCATGAGCCAACCCCCGTACGAACAGTGTGGGCTCCAAACAGCGTGGGCTGAAATGTCTGTAGGAACGGTGCTAATCTACACATAAATAAATTTGCTCATTGAAGGAGTCAAATTAAAAACAAAAACATAACAATTTGATTTTGCCCCCTAGGGAAAGGAGCTGTGTTTTTCCTCACTTGAAAGGATGCTGACATTTTACTTTCATCTGCCCTTGTGTCTGAACAAAGGTAGCTGATTATTTGATATCTCAACTCTGATTTTGGATATATTTTTTAATCCTCTTAGAGATTCAGAGGGTGGTAAAAAGTCTCTTCCATTAATTAGTATGTCTCCTTCTTCTTTTGACCAGGAATGCAAGGGTATCCTTTTCTGTGAATGTCGTTTTCTCTCTGGGCTCTTGTACTTTAATTTCCTAGATGTGAAAAAAGGAACAGAAGAAAAATTAGTTATTGAAATGAGAGGATATGAACATGACTCTCTTCTACAGAACTTTTTCTTTCAAAGAGAAAAAAAACTTTTGTATCTAAGCAAAACAGAATAAATGACTTTATAAATAAATTTTAATGAATAAAATGTTTTTATCACTCAAAAACTTTATTCGGGAGAACAAATTTAGTTGAAAGACAATTCCAAGTCTTGGTGCACTTACTGTTCCCGTGTATTTTCTGTTCTCCCACATACTATCCCAGCAATCTGGCTTTACTTCTCAAGTTATTAATCTAGGGTTTGTGGTTTTGGCGGATAACTGACTATTTTATTATGCCTAACACAGCAGTGCCTTCATGTTTAATATCTTGCTGATACACAAATATTAAGTTACAAAGGCAATGTTCGGTATCTCGATGAAGGGATCTTAGGTGAGATGATCTTGTCTACCTCTGCTTTCAAATACACAAGGATTAGCGTGAAAAAGATGAAAATTCTCTTCTTGATGAAGGAGGGAACTCACGTATTGCTAACATTTATTCCTGGATAGTTGGGGCTTTTTTCCTCTTCAGGGTTTATTTGTATTCTACCATGCCTGATGTCACAGAGGGTTTTGTCTCATCCAAGTTTTGTCAGTGTATTTCTTTCCTACCTCCTGCTCAATGATGATGGAGCTGTTCTGAGTTTAAAAGGATTCAGTGCTAAAATGCTACTGGTGGTGTGGGAGAGGGATACACACGTCCCTTGGCACCGCTGACCTGTCACCTGCTCCTTCACTGGCTTCCTACACTTCCAGGCAGGTATAATCACCTTGGCCAAAGGGCTGGTGTTTGCACTGCTAAAGGATCATGTTATTTTGTAATAACTCTTCACTTCCCTGAATCATGATAGTGCTTTCTGGTGATGCCACAACATTGCCTGTTGTGGCAGCGATCATCTTTGTGAAGGGGTCAGGCCATTCACAGGGCTACCCCAAAGAATGTGGAACTCAGCCCAGAATGACTGCAAGCCCCACTGCTTTTCAGCATTTGCAGATGATAAATATTTGCCCTCCCATCCTCTGGGATCTACAGAGGTTTATGTTTTTTTCTTCCCAAAGGCTGGGCTTGAACCTGACCAGTGCTCATCAGTTCTTCATTTTTCTCCTTTGGAAGGTGTTCACATCTCTATGTGGGCATGGAGACCTGAGTAAATGGTGGGGAAAGGCACAATCACCATTTTCCTCAGCTGCACATCCCTTGGAGGCTTCTGTGAGTGCTGGACACTTGGATGCCAGGAGCTGTGCTACTCGTCCCAAATCCACCGTTTGTTCCACTCATCCAAGGGCTTCTTGTGACATCCTCCCTAGTAGCCAGAGCAGGGAGTGTTCACAGCAATTCTGCTCAGTAAACACACATTTCATGGAAAAAAACTGAGAGACTTTTTCTTTTGTTGGAAATTTTTCATGAATTATTTTTATTTAGGAAAACATGATATCATTCTGATGGTAAGAAAACAAACTGACAGGCCAGCTTTCTGTAACTCCTAAAATATCACCTCTTATTTTTCATTTAGTAATATAAAAGAAGAAAGTGAAGAAATGGAATAGCCAAGACCAAACCCTATGTCTACTTCTTAGCTTTTGCTTCTTTTTCTGCCTTTGGCCAGTGCTAGTAAAACAAGAAAGATGAAGAGAGTGTGCAAAGGAACATGTTTTCCCTTTGCAATGTGAAAACTCAGAAACTGAAAAAGAATAGCTGGGTTTTTTCTGATTTTAAAAATTTTCTGGGGGGGAAATGTCTTTTAAACCAAACCTCTATTTTTCAGTGAAGACATGCAAACCAGTTTGGCTCACCATATTTCATGGTTCAGCCTTCTGAGACCACAAATTACAGATGTCATAACAAATGTCAAAAATACAGCAGAACATAATAAATTATATATGCAGAGACACAAGTGCAGTCAGTCATATATACACAGGCATCCATGTGTGTATATATAGTCACCTGTGTGCATATGAATGTGTCTGTACAAATATATCTCTGCATGTGCACATCCATGTGTGTGTGTGCACAGATGTAAAGTAGATGTGTCTGTGCCTGCAAGCCAAGGAAGTCACAGAGAAGTTCTGCTTCAGGAAGGTCTCCTTTGTCTGTTGGGGAGATACATTTCCATGCAATGTTTACCTGTGGTTGCCTCTGTTTTCAGTGGCCCTGTAAAAATGTTTTGACCAGAATAAAATCTACCCAGCAGCACCGTGAACCTGTGTTTCCACTAGCTGTTTGGCATATTTGTTAACCTGCGTGAGGAAATCTTGAAGCCTGTTTCACAAGAGTGTGGCAATACAGCGTAGGAATCACTCTTGGGTTGTGATACAAAAACTCAGTCCTTAGAAGTGACCCTTTCAGGTAAGAGTGGAAATCTTTCTCACCTGCCAGTACATTTCATCAGGCCACGAGGAAACCAGGTGACGGTGGGAGGATATGTAAGCAGCAAGTCCCTCCCATTGAGAAATGCCACAAAAAGCTGATGTAATGTTTTGTCCAGTGCTGTACTGCAGCCAAGCAAAGACAGCAAAGAGGAACTCTTTATTTAGTGGGAAAATAAATTTAAGTCAGTTGAGTTGTCCAGGTTTATGTTTTGGCTGTTTTAGCAGTTAACCGGTGACCATAAAAAATGTTGAAAAAAGTCTAAGTTAGAATTGTGTACAAGGTGGTCTCTCACACTGCCCCCAGTACCAGAGCAGCAGTTCAGCACAAATTCAGACACCTTTCACACTTGGTTCAAGGCAGAGGGACAGGTCAGGTGCTGGCCCCTGCCATCCTCAGAAGCTCCTCTCTGTGTTTCAGATGTCTCAGCTCCTCACCTCTCAGATGTATTCTGGATGCTGTCACATGCTAGTAAAAGCTCTGCATTTTATGAAAAGTCTCTATGGGTTTTGTTGCAGGCCGGTAACACCTTGTCAAATGGACAGGGGGGTTTCTTCAGCCTGCACCCCCATGCATAAGAAGAACAAGTTTCCCTGACGGTCTGCCTGACAGCTGTGCTGACTGCAAATGCCACATCCCCCTCATCATCCTTATTTTCCTAATTCCTCCAGAGGACAGCCAAGCAAAATGTGATGTGGAAATCTTTGGCTGAACACCAGGTGACCCTGTGTGTCGTCCCAGCACGACTCTAGACTCACAGGTCTCTTGGCAGGGCTCTTTCTCTATGGTAGTGATGTGTTTACACTGCCCCAGTTCCAGTGCAACTTCAATGGCAGTTGGTCCTGGGATGTCTGCTCAGCTTTGCACCATCTTCAGGCCCACCTGCTTCTTTGCAGCCACTGCTTAAACTCAGCCTAATTGTAATCCCAAACACACTGCTCTTAAAACAGCAGCTGCATCTCCTTTTATCATTGGAGAGATGTCTCACTCCTAAGGTAATATTTTCCTGTGTGAATTTCAAAGAGGTAGCTCAAGGATCAAGAGAAGACTTTATGAGGCACTGGCAGAGTCTGCCCTCAAATAGTACAATTTCAGTTTTCAGTCTTCCATACTTTCCCAACTTTGAAGCAGTTCCTTTGGTTTTCAGCTTGGGGCTGTGATAGCTGACCTCCTTTCCACATCGCCACTATGACTAACACAAACTCTGCAGATAACAACAGATTGGGAGTGTTGGTCTCTCCCATAGCAACCTTTATGTCTGGATACTCCCTTAGCACCCAGCAAAAGAGGAGATGGACTTTGCAGCTTGATTTGAAAGTGCCTGGCCTCTGATGGCTCAAAAGGAAGCAAAGGGATGAATGATCTATCCACTAACATGTTTAATTGCAGAGGCCACAAGTCCCTTTACAGGTACATCTGTTTTGAAAAGGGATGGACTAGATAACCTTAAAGGGACCTCTCCAACTCAAACTGTTCTATGATTCTATGAATATACCCCTAGAATGAATGGCCTCCATGCACAGACTGGTTTGCTGTTATGATGTGGAAAATTCAAAAAAGGCTCCCTTGATTAATTGTATTTCTGCATGATGCTTATTTTGTATATTTTGTGCAACCATCCATTGTCAGACATTTTCAGAGTGTTTGGGGTTCCCACACTAAGAGGTGGGCAAGCCCAGTACTTTTTATCCCTGTTAAGTATCAAAGAGGAATGTGAAATTCTATCTGTTTTTAAGACACTCGTTGAAATCTATTTTTGTTGCTGCTAAAAATATGTCTTTATAGTGTGTAGGAAAGAACTTCTTCTGGCTCAGCAGCTGCTCCAAGTGATCCGTAAATGTGCTCTCAGCCTCAGGTACAGAGCAGCATCCCATGGCCCCTGGTTTGACCATGCAGAAAGCAGTGAAACAGCTGTTGGCCAGCCTGATGTACAGCTATGACATTTTTCCTTCCAGTAAGTTGTTTTAGCTACTGAAAAGGAGTTCCTGTTTCCAGGCAAATGCTACAGTCACCAGTCTACCCTCCCATGTGTAAGATAGGTGCAAACCTACTGGAATAAATCTGAATAGCCTGGGAGCACCAAGGCAGGTTAATCCCAGGCTCAGAACTGAGACAGTTGTGTGGGTCAAGAAAACAGGACTTTATACCTTCAAGGAAAAAATGAAAATAATATTCATTCTCATCTGACATGCAAAGTTACCCTCCCTTAGAAATGCAGGTCAGCTGAGCTTTCAGGAGAGCCTCCATAAGGATTTTCATGAAGTGGCTGAGAAGGGCTTTCCTCAACAAGAAAGGACGTGGAGCAGCTGTGTGCTGCACCAGACCAGGCTCTCTAGAGAATGGGGAATCTGACTATTTCCACCTTTCTGACTTATTCTTTCTAGCAGGTGTCTACCCTGGCATCTGTCTACCCCCCACATTTCACAGAGCAGCTACATCTGCAGACGCCTGTGGCAGCTTTGGAGGGGTTCCCACAAGGATTTGCAGTTTTCCATGTTTTTCAACTGTACTTCAGGATTACCCAGAAATCCACATAATGCATGGGTCCCATGAGAACACTTTCCATTCCCTGCTCTTAATAAATCAGAGATTTAGAGTATAGTCAGATACCAGCAAAGAGGCAATGGTGGTGCTTACCCAGAAACATGCATGACACAGTCATCTTCTTAGGTCAGTAGGAAGAATTTTCATTTGATCTAAAGGTGCTTTATTAATATTACTGGCTGGTAGAACACTAGTTTTATTAGTGGAATAATGAGGCTGTAGAGTCTCACAAAAGCTGAAAAAACCCTTAGAGCCCTCTTCACTGAGGGCCAGTTTGGAATGTGACGTAAGTGCTGGGTCACACTTGGAAATCACTTGGTTCATCACACATGCTGGAGGCGCCAAATTTGTAAACTCAGCTGGAATGGGTGGTACTTTTAATTAGCTTAATGCTACACTTCTCTCAAAAACAAAAGGTAGTTTTACTCAATTGAAGGTGTTCCTAAGTACCATAGACTAAGTAAAGATACCTTTTAAAATATTCCTTTGTTGAAAAACCTCTAAGCAACTTCAGCTCCGTTTAAACTGCTTATATAGGTTGGGTGGGCAACACTGCTTGTGGTGCTGAAAATTAGATTTTAAGATTTCTCATTAGGTCTGTAACAATTATGTTTTTAGAGATTTAAAACCGTTTTCTATTTCCAGTTTTGCATTCTGAAGGGGATGAGCCTGCATGGGAATGTCATTTGTGTTGTTATGTGGCTGGACCATGAACCTTACAACACATATTTTGCTCCACATTTCAGTGACAGCTCTGATGCAACAGAAAAGTCAGAGGGCAATACACACATTGTATGCAAACAGGAAAATAACTTCTCCAGGGATCTGTTAATAAATGGTAAATGGCTTCACACCTTTGCTACAGCCTGTATTCAATGACAACAGGGTGCTGTAACAAGAACTGCACTCAGAGAAAGGTTCTTGGTTGAATTAAGTCTTTGTGAGTAGGGACACACTGAAAGCTCTACCTGCCTGGTTTCCACAGAAACCTATCAAAAAGGAAATATGGGAAATAAAGAGCATGAGTAAGCAACTCATGCCATCTAACACTAAGCGTGGCAGGAGAGGTCTGGTGTAGAACAAAAGCTATTTAGGTTTATACCTGTTTATAAATTAAGTTAGTTACAAACTACAGAGAGAGGGAAATGTAAATCCTGGCTTGAGAAAATCTCAGTGCTTCAGTGTCAGGGGTTCTTATCTTTGGATGTTGGGAAGATTATTACTGTTTACACTGTTCCCTCTGCTTTTGGATCATGCTATTTAGTGACCTCTGAGGTGGCACACAGTCCCTGAGAGGGAGCTCCTGCATCCCTGAATAAAAGAAGACAGGGAGTAAACCAAGGATCAGGCCTGGCCACCCACACTGCAGAGAACAATCTGGGAAAAGCTCTCCCTAGAACTGCTCCCACCCAGACCCAGAAGTGAACTAGTGTTGGGTAAGGTTGCCCCCCACCTTCCACATTATCCACCCCAGCCAACATCATGCCTTCAGCACCTGCAGCACCTTCCTCACATGTGGGCATGCAACAACACCCTCCATCCACCAAGTCCATGCTATAGAAGCACCACTCTGCTGGGATTCCTGACAACCCCTGTGTTATCCGGAATCAGTAGTTTTATCTTAGGTCCAGTGGGGCACCAGAGAGAGTCCAGGAGAAGCTCATGGCCAAACACTCTATGGGGTGGTCATAGGCAGGCTGTTTAGGGGGAAATGGCTGTTAGCAGCCTCTGCATGGGCCAGACTCTGCCCCTTGGCCTGGCAGGAGGCAGAGATGTCCCTCATGACTTTATTGGTATAAGCATAAACTTTCTGTTCAACAAACAGAGCTTTCATCTGTCATTCTTGTGTCTCATTTGAGCGCTCTGGTGTGGCTTCTCTCCTATATGATAAAAATGATATCTGTCATCTGCTGCATGGGCAAGGGCAAACCTGGTTCCATGCATCAGAGAGCTGAATGAGAAAGGAAAGGATTAAAGTTGCTCAAGCAAAGATAAACCTGGCATTTTCGAATTTTACAAGTGAAACACTGTTCTTGTGGTATAAGCATTATTGTTACAAATGCTTTCCCAAGCAAGTGCTGAGTGTGAGACCAGGTCATACACTGCTTGACCAGGCAACGCTTTGTCTGTGATGTGCAAGTGCTGTTGCTTGAGTCATTCTGAAACAGACAAAGGAAGCAAGAAAGAAATCACGAGGGAGGATGCAAATAAGGGGTATGGGTCACTGTTGGGTTCCCACAGACTCTGTGCTCTTGGGCAGGTGGCTTTGGATACTCTTTTCTAGAAATGTATCTTTAATGCCTGCTGCAGCTTACCTGGGGATTTGGAGCCCAAGTAACAGTGAAGTGCCCCCTCTTTTCCACAGAAACCATAGTGTGGGAAGGCAGAAGAGACTTACTGCACACTCCACTCTTGCCCCAATACAGTGCTAAGACGTAGCTGGGGTATGGGGTATGCTTGAGTCTGGGTACTGTGGAGAAACACATTTGGTGAGATAGGGGGAAGCAGGAAGAATAGCCAACTTGTTTTTGCTGAGTCTCTAGCTGTGTACAGCAAAACCCAACCTTCCTTAGACGACTTTAGTGTCAGTTATGGTCACAAACTTGGGAAAATTTGCTTTAGAATAAAAACAACACTAATAACAATCTGTGCTTTATGCTTCCTTCCTTTACTGCTTTGTAAAATGGTCAAGGACAAATGTTAAAACACTGAAAAGTGTGCAGCAAGTGCTTCCTTTTCTTGACTGCACCCCTTCAGTGTGTTTAGACAGCTTTGTGTTAACCTGAATGACTTCCCAGAAGATGCTGCAGTTTCTGTAAGTAATGGAAGAGCTGCTTAGAACTGATTTGTGCAGAAGATTTTTGGTTTAAATTGAACAAATGGAAGTAACATAATCTAGTTTTATGAGCTTTGACAAAAATAAAAGCAACATTTACAGTGTTTATTTGGTAAAGATGTTCTGGGTTTGGACCAAGGATGCTTAGGTTTTGGCAGTTTTGGGGTTGCAGTTTTTCTGTTCTTGAAATCTTCAGTTTTTCATTGGGAAAGTAGATGTCTTCTGAGCAAATTTTTGTTAGGCTGAAAAATCCCCTTTCCTGGGCCAACAATTTCTTGGTTGGTCTTCCTCAGAGGGGATCTACTGGCAGGTGCTCTGACATGAGGCAGGAGGATGGAAAACTCTGAAGGAAATACTTGTGTCTCAGATGCCAGCAGGTGAAAAATCCCCTAAAATGTCACAGAATCATAGATTAATTTGGGTTGGACCGCTAAAAATCACTTAGCCCAACATTCCCTGCAATGTGCAGGAACATCTTCAGTTAAATCAGGTACCTCAGAACCCCATCCATCCTGACCTTGAATGATCTCCACAACCTCCCTGGGAAACACGTTCCAGTGTTTCACAGTCCTCATCATAAAAAATTTCTTTATATCTAGTCTAAGTCTACCCTCTGGTATTTTAAAACCATTACCCATTGCTCCACAGCAACATGTCCTGATAAGAACTTAGTCCCCATCTTTCTTATAAGCCCCCTTTAAGTATTGAAAAGATGCTTCCATTTTTTTCACCTGACAGACAGTCCATTATTCTGTTCCCTGCTCTTCAGCTGCTCCACCATGGCATGTAGGCAAATACAACCTGTTCCAGTGCTTCACCACCCACACAGTAAACAATTTCTTTCTAATATCTCACCTAAACCTACTCTCTGTCTGTCCAAAACCATTCCCCCTTGTCCTGTCACTATATGCTATTGCAAAAAGTCTTTCTTGTAGGCTTCCTTCAGAGAGGACACAATTAGGTCACTCCAAAGCCTTCTCTTCTCCAGGCTAAAGAATCTCAATTCTCTCACCCTTTCCTCAGAGAAGAGGTGTTCCAGCATTCTAATAATCCCAGTGAGTCTCCTCTGGACTCACTCTAATAGGTCCATGTCCTTCCTGTGCTGGGGACCCCAGAGCTGGATGCAGGTTGGTCTCAGCAGAGCAGAGGGGCAGAATCCCCTCCCTGGTGCTGCTGCCCATGCTGCTTTGGGTGCAGCTAGGACACGTTTGGCTTTCTGGGCTGTGAGTGCACATGGCTGGGTCATGTCCAGCCTCCTAGCCACAGCACCCCCAAGTCCTTCTCCCAAGGGCTGCTCTCAATCTGTTCATCCTCCTGCTTGTATTGATACCAGGGGGTGCAACACTTTGCACTTGTTCTTGTTAAACCACATGATATTCTTTCCTATGAGCCCGCTTCTCCAGGTCAAGAAGGCAGACTCCTCTGGGTTTCTAGACTACTGTTAAATTTATGCAGACCTCTTCAAAGGGAAGAGGACTAAATCAGTCACTCCAGATTTTCTGCTAAGCTTGCCTGTACTCACTTTTCCCATGATCCTTTCAGATATTCAACATAACCCACTGCAATGAGGGTGGATTTCTTGCATATCTTTTTATGTCCTCTCCTCTGTCTCCGTTTCATCCCTGTGATTCCTCTTTGGGCTTCCGTTGTTCCACACACGTCCAGAGTGTGGAACAAGAGAGATGCAAAGATGGTCTGAAAGGTCCTGACTGCTGGGAGAGATAAACCCAGACTGGGCATGGTTTAGAAAATACCGTGGAAGAAAAACAGGGACAGGGCTGAAAAACACACCTACAACCAAGGGGCTATTCCAGTGAAGAGGAATAGCCAGTCCATTTTTGGGTGAGATCCACACAGGTTTTCACATATTCTTTTTCTAATTTTTAAATTTTTTAATCTATCTGGAATGACATGTAGTCCGAGCATTCAGATCCCAGTTCCATTTTTGTGTGCTGCCTCAGATTCACCACTTCCTGTGTAGCTGCTCCTTTTCTGTCAACAAAAGACTGTTGCCAGTGGGATTTTGGGTTGGCCTTAGTGGTCAAGGAAACCAGTGTTCTCCCTGGTTTTGTTTAGGTGTCTTCTGTTGTTTCTTTGCTACTTATTTCAGAGATGATTGTGGCATATGACTCAGACAGCAGGGTCAGTATCCTCTTGTTTAAGGGTTTTAGGGAATAAAGAGGTGGCAGACTCAGAGAAAGATATGATAAAATTTTTATCTACACTACACTTTTTCTGCTTTCTCTCCCTTTCTTATTTTTCAGTGATTTTCAACATCTTGCTTTATCCCTGGTGATGTCTGATCATGCATTTACCCCAAAGCCAAGCAGCCACTTACCAACAAACACGTGTGACATCTGTGTGTCTTTTATCATCCAGTGCCAAACAAGCAGCAGTGCAAATCTGCTTGCTGTGAGAGAGGCCTCTCCTCTCTTGGATCATCACAAGTGCAAGGGAGCATTCTCAGCCAGCACACATTGCTTCTCAGGAGGGTTGGGAACATGTGGTGTTACCTTGTACCTTGTACATTGTGACAGCTGAGCCATCATGTGTTGTGTTCCCAAGTGCAGCTTGTTGCCTTGTTGGCCTGTGGAAATGTGGTGTCTTCAAGTGGACTTAGGATAGCAGTGATTACTTCCAGGTTCTGGCTATTGCCTGAGATCCTTGATGTGTTTGGGAGCAATAAATCAACTAAACTTTTCTGCTGTCTGCTGGATGGCAATCAACTGATACTGCACTTTGATCGTGTCTCATGTGATTATTCCCACTTGACTTTGAATGTATTTACAGACACAGGTTTCATCTATGCCTGGTGTGGCATTAGCATTTCCAAACTGTCTGATTTTGAGATGGGAAAGCTACATGTGTCCTTAAAATAAGAAAGAGTTTAGGCTCGACTCTCTGTCTTACCATGGAGATAGTACTGCAGCAGAAAAATTCATGGAGGAAAGTGTAGGGTAGGAAGAAGGGCAGCAAGTCCCTAGTGACTCATGTGGAGGTGAAATTGAGCCTATGTGCAAGACATTCAGTGCAAACCTGTGTTGTGTCCTTGAGGACCATGTAACTGGTTCCTGCCCTATGTACCTCAGCCTGAAGTTCACGTATTTGCAGCACAGCCTCTCCATCATCACTTCATGCTGAGGCAGCTGCTGTGTCGAATCATCATCTACCATTTAAGATCAATTGAAAGAGTCCATCCAGGGATATGTTTTGAGGAGACTTTAGCATCTGTCTGCAGGTGAGGATGAGCAGCTTGGCTGCCAGTGCTTAACAGCCACCATCTGCCACTTAGTCCTGTTGCATCATCTGAAGCACAGAAAATGCATTCACTGTGCTGCATGGGGTACATGGAACAGACACCTCAGACACTATGAAATTTGGGAGATCTTGAGAACACAACAGACTTTAGATGACCTCCTCTTTCTTCCCACTCAGGTATTCTGCTCTGCTTGGTTGCTTCTCCAGCACCCATCCCTGGAAAAGAAGGAGTTTAATTCAACCAAAACATCTTTCTAAACACCCTTTTCAGGGGATCCTTCACGTACAGTTAATGAGGAGAGAGAGAAATTATTATGGTAAGTTTTTATTTTTCAGGAAAACACAGTCGGACTCTAAAAAAAAGAGAAGAAAACGCAGGCTGAATATCACAGGGACAGAAAATCCTGGCCATGAAACTTATCTAATCTTCCAAGGGAAATGGTGGAAACCTTATCATGTAGGACATTAAAATAGGCAACATAGAACACTAGAAAAAATGTTGTTGTGAAATTCCCTTCATGGGCAAGTAGGTGGACTGGTATTGCTTTATGTATCTTTTACATTTAGCAATTCTTCTCAGAGATATCCTCTGCATCCTAAAGAAATATCCTTTGGCTGCTTTGTCTCACAAGTAATTAAGTAGAAATGAGTATATCACTAAGTACATTTCAATATGTGTCCTCAACTGGCTGGAACTCAACCCGGGGATTCAGGATCTGCTTGTAATTAACATTCCATAGTAAGACTCCACACCCTCTATTTGTCTCTGCCTAATTATGTGTTGGAAATACACATTTCTCCTGCCATTAGTGATTTCAGCAGAGAAGTTTTAGCTGGGCTTTAAATTGCCCTCTACCTCAATTTAAATATTCCCTGTTATTTTAGGTTTGTAGACATCACACAAATAAACCTTTTCTCAAGGCGTCATAGGGAAACAAGCCACTGACTCAAACCCCCCCCCCCAAAAAAAACCAAA
>VZDJ01006585.1:915053-998501 GCA_008694505.1 Cyanoderma ruficeps | reverse complement strand
CCCCACCAAAAAAAAAAAAAAAATAAACCAGGCCAAAACAACCCCAAATCCAGCTGCTGAGCTGCCTTCTGGGTTGACAGTATCACGGATTTGGGCTGTGATCTGTTGGCTCTTCAGGGTTTCAATACTGGTAATTAAAGGTGTCACTCCTAATTAGCATGAAAGCCTGTGGATGTGAAGAGTAATTGTGAATGGGGTTGCTCAGAGATCCTCTTTCTGAGAAACTGTCTTTCCTGGCAGTTCATTGGAACAACATTTTCATGGCAATACATCTGCTGGGTGTGCTTTTCATCGGGATGGTTTGGCTGAATTAGAAAACTGAGGAACAAAATGCTTCAGCTGAGGATGAATGAGGGCTTTAACTTGGGTCTGTCAGCAAGGGACTGAATGGCTGCATGTCCAGGTGTGATAACAGCGTGGAGCTCATTGTGAACTAGTCTTTAACAAATTCGCCAGTGATCACACTGCTTGCCTGTTCTGTCTGTTTTTCTTTCAGCTTACCCAAAGGCTCATGTTCCCTGAGCCTGTTGTGCCCATAGCTCTCACATCTCTCTAGAGACCGACAGCAATAGCATTCAGACTGAACTTAGAAAGAAGCCAGAACATGCAACCCTAGATCTTCAGGGAGATACATCAATCCCTGTGTGTGTCCTAAGAGAGTGCCCAGGGATATGTGAGGAAGCTGGAGTGTCAGTCTCCCCTGTGGTAGGTAAGAAATGGTTGAGGTCCCCCTGGTTGAATCCCCTTGGCTCTGGTCCTGCCGGAGCTCCTCCAGCTGGGTACCGCTACCATGCTGCTTGCAGAGCTGTCCCGGGATAATGTGTGTCTGAGGGCAACCATAACAGTTTGTTCCCAGACTCCACGGAGTTTTTAGTGCCCTTTACTGTAATGGTAATTAAAACAAACAAATCTGGATGAGTTCTGTGGGGCTGCCAGATCCCACAGAGACACCTCAGCCTTTCTTTACATTTTATATGATAATGGCAGGCCTGGTGGTGAACTGTCTGCTGCTACTAGTAAATGGTGACATATGAGATGTCACACTGGGGACAGTGGGTGAAAATGTGGCTCTGCTGGAAGCTGGTGGCAAAAATCCTGTTGACTTCAGTAGAGCCAGAGCATTTTGTGCAGTTATTTTCCATACATAATTCACACGGGGGGGACGGGACATCTACCCTCCCAATACTTCTTTTTTTTCTCTAATGATTAATAAGTTAACAGTAAGAAAAAGACTTTTTTTCTGGAATGGCTCACATTTGGGAAATCCAATTCTGACCTACTAAGCCTGCTCTGACTGTTTTAGCCTTGAGGCAAATTTGCAAACTGGCCTAGGGAAGCTGGTACTTGTTATTGTTGCTTCAAAGACTGTCTGTGTGGGAGAGGGAATGAGATGTGTTGGGATTAAAATACCCTAGCTGTAAAAAGCAGTAATAATTACCATCTACATGTGAGCAAGTCAAAAGGGGTTATTACCAAAAGAAATTTAAACTCCTTTTTGCAGAGAAAACTGCCTAAAATCCAACATTATTCATCTGTCCTGTGTAGATTGTTTTTAAACAGTTTTGTTCAAACATCACTTTTGTAAGGGAGAGTTTAAATGGATCAAGACAACGTTAGGAGGCTTGGCATCAGGTAAGTGATGGCGTAATGGGAATTACAAAAGACAGGTCTGCTAGCAGGAGCTCTGGGGTCTGGGGGGCCAGTAGAGCTACCTCCCATGAGAGTGCAGAGCACACACCCTCCAGTCAGACTGGGTGGCACTCATCTGGTCTCAGTCTGCCTGCTTGAGAGCGTCAGTGTGCTCACAGAGCAGCTGATCCTCTTAATAGAGCATTTTGCTGTACTCTCCTGAAACAATTAATAGATGCATGCATTTGAAAAGGACCATCAAATCATCTAGTGTGATTTTATATAGATACTGTGCACTTCCATGTATCTCCACCTGTGCATCACAGTAACTTGTGATGCACTAGTTCATACTCCCAAAATGCCTCTGCCCTTCTTCTGAGAATATTGCTGTTCAGTACATTACATAATTTCATGTTAATTATTTTCACTCAGTCTATTCTCATTTACTTTAATGAAAATCCTCTTCAGACTTGTTCATGAGAATGGGAGGAGAATCATTCCGCCCTGATGTCTGTGAGGATAACTTTTAATGGAGAGCAATTGGCTTGTTGCTCTCTGGTCATCTGCATGGGCTTTCACAGAAAGGCATAAGAGGGATCTATAATTTCTGTGGGGTTTGGGCTGCTCTGCTTTTTCATAAATTTACCAGTTCAATCCAAATCATGAAGATTGTTCTGTGTTGTTGAAAATACTCACTGAAAATGTTTGGAGTATGAAGAGAAGTGCTTCTCCATCTGCTATAATTAAAAAGAGAGTTTCCTAACCTACAGTTGGATGTGTGAGAAAATTCCGATGCCTGAAAAATGCTGGCTGATGATGCCACATGCCATTCCTCCAGCCTCCAGTTTTGTGTTAGAAGTTCAAAGAAGTAGTGTGTGTATGTGTGTAATACCAATGCCTCATTATAGCTTCTACTGACAGAACACCATGCCACAATTCTGTCAGCTCCAAGATTAAGATATTTAATAGCGTCATTTGAGTTGTCTTACAGCAAGATTCAATCAGTTTTTCATTGCATACATTGTTGGCTATCATTTGATTGGGCAATGCCTCAATGTACATTCAATTTGGAAAAGCTGTTGCACAATGCTGTATTCCCTGTTGCTTCATGGAAACTTGGACTTCCTCTTAGCTTCACTTTCTGTGAGTTATACGCTGCTGGGGAACTGTCTTTGAATCAGAAACCAGTCATGATGAGAGCATCTGTTTTATTTGTGGTTTTGGGTTTTTCTCTATTCCAGGTCCACAAACTCAATCCAGTGACACATGGTTTTGATTTATATGGTTATCAAAGCCTATTTCTTCATTCATGGGGGCAGAAGCAAGAACATTTTCCTTCCTTAAGGTCCTCATGTGTAACTTTGGCTGTGTTTTATTTTACTGTTATGCATTCCTTTTTCTTACCACCTGCTAAAAATGTTTAGCTTATATAAGAATTGTTTTCACAATTTTTATCACCATAAGTTAAAAATCACCTATAGACACAGAGGTTTTCTTGCAGTCTCTATCTATTTCACACTCAGCTGTACATGCAGTGCCTTCAGTACATGTAACCTTGGCAGCTCATGGATCCAAAAATATCCAGCTGCTTTACTGATCTAATGAGAGCTGTATTTGTAGACATGAAGAAGTAGTGCCCACGAATTTTGCTAACTTTTCTCAGATTTTGCTGATCCACACTGGCATGACCACAGAGGTTTCACAGAGTGGCTGCCTTCCTTGCCCTCTCCATCCAGCACTAGGGGATGGATAGGTAGTGCTCCTGCTCTTCTATTCCCATGAGTACCACTGCCTTCTCTGCTGCTGTCCATGAAGAAAAATAGCAGCTTGGGAGTTTATCATATCCCCTCACACAGATGACCAAAGCCACCCAGATGACTTGCTTGCTAAAATATTATCTATATCCCTACCAGTGACTATAAAGGGATGTTAGGTCACGGCCTCATATTTAGGTGTCTTTGATGTTGACACGTTAAACAGAGGAGACAAACCCTACCCAAGCATCCCAGCTGAGTAGACTCCAAGTGCCTATGTATTCTTTATACTACTGCTAGCAAATTCCTGGGTACCCCTTGTTCTGTGGGACCGTGGAGCCTCTGGAGTTCACAGTCTGACTCATAGCAATTGATGGAGAGCAAGGGTCAAACCATGAGGCAAGGAGCATGGAAGGAAGGTAATTTCAAGTTGATGACTGAGGCAGTCTACAGTGCGCTGACTCCAAAACACCCTATAGAGATTTTTCTGAATGCAAACTAAACTAAGCTGTCCTTCTGAGCTTCTCCTGATCAGGCTCTCATACAGAATCTATTAGGTTGGAAAAGATCTCTGAGAACATAGAGTCCAAGCTTTGAGTGAACATCCCCATGTCAACAAGACCATGGCACTAAGTGCCATGTCCAGTCTTTCCTTAAAAACCTTCAGGGACAATGACTCCACATTCCTGTCACATTCCTGGGCAGTTCAATCCAATACCTAATCTTTCTTTCTGTGAAGAAATTCTTCCTAATATCCAACCTAAACCTCTGTTGGTGCATCTTAAGACTGTGTCCCTTGTCCTATCACTGATTGCCTGGGAGAAGAGACTGAGTCCCATCTGCCTACCATCCTTTCTGGTAGTTGTAAAGAACAAGGTCTCCCCTGAACCTCCTCCAGGCTAAACACCTCCAGGTCCCTCAGCCTCTCCTCATAGGAAATGTGCTCCAGACCGTTCCCAAACTCTACTAGCTTTCTCTGTTCTCTCTCCAGCACCTCAATGTTCTTGTACTAAGAGACACAAGACTGAACACAGGATTTGAGATGTGGCCTCACTAGTGCAAGTACAGGGGTACAATCACTGCCCTGGTCCTGCTGGCCACACAACTGCTGATCCAGGCCAGGATGCCATTGGCCTTCTTGACCCCCTGGGCACACTCTGGATCATGTTCAGCTGCTGTCAACCAGCACTCTCAAGTCCTTTTCCATCTGGCAGCTCTCCAGCCACTCTGTCCCAGCCTGCAGCAGTGTGTGGGTTTGGTGTGGCCAAAGTGTAGAACGCAGCACTTGGTCTTATTGCACCACATGCCATTGGTCTCAATCCATCAATCCAGCCTGTCCAGATCCCTTTGCAGAGTCTTCCTGCTCTCCAGCAGACTGACACTCTGACCCAATTCGGTGTAGTCTGCAAACTTGCTTCAAGGTGTGTTTTGCCTCAGGGTGGCTCTATTTTGCAGTGTTCCCTGCTATGGATGGTGTTGGTCTTCCTCTTCCAGGGACCAGATGGCCAGTCATGGCAATCCAGTTGATCTGTAAAATAATGCAGACACTGGTCTAGCTCCGGGTGCAAGTTGTAGGTAGCAGTTCTCTCATATAGCCTTGAGCTTCTGAGGCTTTCTTTCCTCTCATGAGTGCCACAGTGTGTGTGAAAATGGTGAACTGGGTTTTCTTTTGTCCCAACATCCTTGTCATAGGTCTGTCACTTCTGCAATCTGACTGTGCTATGCAAAGGCTTTCTTCCTCTGGCTGTCACTTGTAGTGTCTCTTGTCTGAGTAAGTGATCCCTTAAAATACTGGAAAATTGCCAGTAGGTTCTCAAGGGAATTGATGTTCATGTCAACATCTGAAGACTGCTGAAATGGCCCAAATATCAACACTTATGCCAGCTGGTCACTTTGTAATCAGTGGAGCCTTTAAATCAACAAGCATTTACTGTCTCCAGTGTTTGCCCTATGCCATGAACTGAGAAGCAGTTGTTTGTTTTTTGTGCTTTCTTCCCCAGCTTGCATTTGTACTTCAGCTGTGCAGTTATCATGCTACTTGCACTACACCTGTATGAATTTCTTCACTGTCACAACGTGACAGCTTTCCTGGGTAATGGTGGCTGGGCTGCGACAAGTGGTGGACAGGTTGGAGAGTGCCTTCTGCTGTAGGCAGGAGGCAATTCTGTGAGAAAGGCAGAAGTAAAATATTCCTTGGTGTCCACCCCTGTGGTATTAATATGTTCTTCAATTAGAGATAAATCTGCTGGGAATGGGTGATATATATACAAGTTCCTGTGCTGGGCTATGGGTGTTAGACCAGATGATCTTTCTCTACCTCCTTAGGCACTCTGTGGTTCAGTACCATGCTAATGACTGTATTATATGTGATCTGGACTTAATGATGGTCACTAATTGCTAAAAATAGAGCAGAGATGGAAAAAAAACCAGCCATTACTTTAATATTCAGTACTTCTAACTTGAAGGCTTTGTCTGATGAAAGCAAAAGCATATGCTGCAGCTCTTGCTCTGCAGATTCTGCAAAGTCAGGGTATCCCTGGCATAGATTGCTGAAGGCCAGGTTGTTTTAGTTAAAAATAAACTCAGAGCAATCATGACAGGCTTGTAAATGAATGTGGTGCATTCTCTGAGCACTAGCTCCCATCAGGGTTACTCTGGAGATCTCTCAGTGTCGTCCATCATCAGAGTCCTATCACTCTAATGATGCATTTCATATTAAAGTGGCTCCAGTTGCTGGGAAGAGATTCTGCATGCTCGAATTGTAAAAAGTATTACTGTTGTTAACCTCAGGTGTTCTCTCTCTTCTTACCTATAGTACCCTGGAGAATAGGCCAAATAGCTTCCACAGAGAGAAATCCTATTTCATCCTTTGGCTGCATTCAAAACAAAATGTTTTCCTTCACTGCAGTCTTTAAAACTTCATCAAGATGTTCTGATGATATTTAAACAATGAACTGTTTTATAAAGCTGACATTCCCATCCATATTAACCTTTATTAAAAGGCTTTTAGGCTGGACTTAAATAATGCAATCTGCCCTTGAGACAGAGGTAACCCTGTGATAGCCTTGGGCAGCAGCACCATGGGAAAAGAACTCTGACTCATAGTCTCACTTCAGTGCCTGGTTCTCCTTCAGTCCAAGGGGAATTCCTATATATGAACTCTTTCCCAGACACAGGTTACTTCCCTCTTCACACGGGGTCAGCACTGCTCCCTTGCAGACTTTGCTGTGTTTCCCCCCTCTTCCCCTTCTCCTGGGCTCTGTGCTCCTCCACCCTGGTGTATGAGGCTTTGTATCAGTGTAAACTGTTACCACTCCTTTAGACAAAAACATCTCCTCTGTACATGCAGAAGCAGGAAGTCAGACGTCTGAACAGTCTTCCCACAAATTTCAAGAATTACTCACATTCATTGTCATCTTCTCTGGGCTGCACTGCCTGGGGCATCTGTGGGTTCTGGCGAGAGCTGGGGTCACACCCACCGACTTGAGGAATAGCTGAAACCTGCTCAACCCAGGGCACACACTTGACACTAATCATCTGCACACTCCAGATTTTTTCCCTGCCCCCATGCCCTGTGAGGTCCTGAGCAGACTCCCGACCCACCTTTCCCACCTATCTACCACTCTGTGGGGTAAAGGCCCTGAGGGCAGGCTTAGATGTGTTTAAAGGTATTGCCCTTGTGTTTTCTGGCTGCATGGCAGGCATTGAGTTGGCCACAGCTTGTCTGCCTTCACGGTTGAATTGTATAGCTCTCCTCTGTGTGTTGGGGAAAACCCAGCTCTGCTTTGCCATAGAGGACATGAGGCCATTATCAAAATGGTCACGTGGGATGTCAGTCTGTGTTTTACCCCTGCAGGCTGATTGCAGGGGAAAGCACAGATCCACATATGGGGCAGACATGCTTTGGCTCCTCACCTCCAATGATCCCTGTGTGGGGCTGGTCCTCAGAGAAGGTTTGGACCAGGGCCTATGGATTTTGTGGAACCACTCGACCGTGTGGACTTGACTCTAAACATCTGCCTGTTCTGATCAGTTTGAATCATGCCTGCCCTCTTACCTCTGAATTAACCAGCAATCTCTATCACCCTCTTCTGAATCCACCTGTGATGCTTCAGAAGAATTACCTGGTTCAGTTATTGTAGATCTTCCAGATGCCCTTGCTGGCCTCCTACTAGTTGCTGTGTGTCCAGCCCTGAGGAAATCCTTGGTGGATGTAGCCTGTGTTTCCACTCTGGTCTGTACCAGAGACCTTGTTAACGTGCAGCTGATCATGGTTCTTCATACCAGAGGCACACTCCCTAGAGGATCATCCTTCAAAGAGAAGGTTAACTCCAGACCAGCTGTGCATAAGGTAGCAGACATGTTGAGCAGTGTGTGCTGCAGTTTGACAGCAAAGAATCATCAACTGAACATCCCTGTGTCAACTAAATCATAGCACTAAGTGCCATGCCCAGTCATTTCTTGAACACTTCCAGGGATGGCAATTCCACACTTCCTTGGGCACCACATTCCAATCCTTGACCATCCCTTCCATGGAGAAATTCCTCCTGATGTCCAACCTGAACTTCTTCTGTGCAACTTGAGTCCATTTCTTCTTGTCCTGTTGCTTGTTGACTGAGAGAAGAGGCTGACCCCCACCTTGCTATAACCTCCTTTCAGTCACATGTAGAGAGCAATAGGTCTCTCCTGAACTTCCTTTCCTCCAACCTAAACAACTCAGATTCTCTCAGCCACTCCCCATATGACTTACACTCCAAGCAGTTTGTCTTATACATCACAGAATTAAGGCAAGAAATTCCTCAGCTCTGTCCTTCAGGCTGCCTTCCTGGAGCAATCCTGTATTTCAGACTGCTGACAAACACAGTGATGGTGGGAGTGGATGGCGGCTCAAACTGTCCCTGAACATCCTGTTGTCCCTCTGTTACCTTTTGCATGAGAAGCTGCTATAACATACATTATTTGGAATGCAAGGCATCTTTGTTCTCCATCCAGTGCAACGACCCTGCCCAAGGCCAGCACGCAGGCACTGACCCATGTTGTTATAGTAATATAAGTAATAATTATGTGAAGTTTGTGAACCCATGGGATGAAAACCACATGCAGCATTTGCTATAAAACTGTTTTGATTTGAGAGATTCAGTTAAATACTGACTCAGTGGTTAGGATATGTAGGCTGGGATTATGGCGATAAACAGTTCAGCATTACATCAGTTAGTCAGAAGCAGCAATGGAAAATGGCCCACACTATTTGTAATGCCTCCCTGATGTCATTTAATTGGAAGGACCTGAGTTGCCAGAATGCATGTTGAGATGGCCCATGCATAATCTCTGGTGGGTGGGGGGCAGATTTCTACTTTTATGCCATTGTTTTTGCCACAAGTAATGTTATAAGTGACTCCTTTATCCTGGTCTATCAGTTATGCTTTGCATAATTAAGACTAATTACTAGGTATGTATAAATCTGATTCTGGTGGGAATAAGTTGTACTTACCATATTTACTCTCTCCATGACTGACCTTTTCTGTGAAAGGCTTCAGAAAAAAGGTGTGCTTGCCCCTGTGCTGAATGGTTTGTTGTGCAGTCCAACACACTTCCAATTAGTCACTAGAGTGTAAAAATCTCCTATTGACTTCAGGTCTTGAAAGAGAAGAAAGATGAAGTCGGCACAACACTCTGAGGCACATGGTGTGATTCTCGGGGTTGTGCAGGGCCAGGAGTTTGACTCCTTGTGTATCCCTTCCAACTCAAGAGGTTCCATGCCTCTATGAGAGGAGACACGTGCTTCTGGTTTGCAGGCTGCCTATCACCTGTATCACTGGTTGGTACAGAAGAAGGACCTTTAGCTGCCAGCCTAGGAAGCAAGGCTAGTCTGCCAAAGACATTCTGATTGTTCATGTCTGCTTTCCATTTCCAGCTATAAAACAACATGAAAAGACAACTGTCAACAGTACAAATATTTTCCTTGTGTAGTGCTGCATGTGGTCTGGGGCTGTTGGCATCACTGAGATGTTATCCCTTCAGAGGGGCTGTGGCTGGAAGAAGCTGGCATAGTAGAAAAGAATTTCCACTATGAGATGTATTTTTCAAAAGACATTCTGACACCTGATGTCTGTGAAAGAAAGTGTAGCTGTGAAGGCTACTTCTCACCAATGCCTGGCTGCCAGACTCTGTGGTCAGTCTGGGTCAGCAGCATTTGCCTCTCCATGAGATGAATCTCTTGGCTATTAGGCCAGATCCACTCGGACTCAGAGGGTAAGTGGTACCACATGTGGTTGTCTATATGGCTAAAATTCTTTGCTGTCAGAAGCTGGGTGGTCTCACCCATGTTCCCTATTAGCAAGGATGGCTAGCCTGTGCCTAAATTATGCCCAAGCACTGCCTGAGAAAATGCTAGCTGGCAACCAAGCAAACTGTAGTAGGGAGAATGGGAGTCTTTAAACTCTTTTGATGATTTCATGCTCCTGTTTGAGCTATGCTCTGTCCTGGGTCAGCTTCCCAACACAGCCTCTGAGATCCAGGATGGCCTCTTTCCTAATTCCAGCTTGCAGAATACAGCAAGTAGCTTGAAGAAGAAGGTGTTGAGTCTGCTCCACAAGCTAATCATACCTCATGTGACTGGGGCAAGTTTTGGGAGGATGCCCTTCTGGGAAGAAGGTGCTCTGTGATGCCTGACCTATTTTTGCCTAGTCACCAAGGGATGAAGTCTTTGCTATACCCTGTTGAAGATGAGAAGCCTGTTTGAAGAGGAGAAGGAATGACCCCATGGCTAAGGTTTTAAGCTAACTCCTATGCACATACATATTTTTACAGACTTTGGTCAAAGAATATCCCCAAAGGGTCTTAAAATACAGAGTTTGGAGTGAGACAGAAATTTTTTGATCTCCATTGCTTAGTGTTTGCCATTTTTCTGTACTTAGACATCTCCATTTCCTAGTGCTGTCTGAACACGGTAAATAACCCTCAGGTGGAAGTGACAGCTGAACCTAGGAAAGATTGAGAAATTCAGATTGGGCAAGCAAACTCCCAGTTCTCTCACCCACTCAGTTCACACTGTCTTTGAGGTGTCCTTTTCCCTTTCACATATCCACTCTCACGTGGGTTCTCTCTGTTCTTAAGGATGAGACCCCAGCTGACTCTTGCTTTCTCCTAATTTAAACTGAGGTTCTGTGGTATGAAAATCTGCATTTGCTTAGCCATTGGAGGTGGAAATGTGGAATTTTCATTCCATCTGATGACCTGGCGGGCATGGATGCATTCAGGAGAGTACAGACAGTCTTATGGCTATGGGGTGAAATCTTGACTGGTCTCAGTGTGCTAGCTCTGCATGACCTGGGAAGGAATCTCCTTGCAAGGAGTCTCCTTGCAAGGTCATGGCTGCATCTGACCTTGCAGCTCTGCCAGCCTCTGAAAGGTCCCAAGGACTGCTGAGCTGTGCCCTGGGGCTGAGTGTACTTGTGAAAGTCCTGAGCAGGCAGATCAATGCTCCTCCAGCCTGTTTCATTTACCATAATGAAGATTGTTCTGTAGGAAGAGAAGCAAGCCTCTTGCCTATTCAGAAGTTTCACAAGCGTGGTGCACTCAGGTTTCTGGTGGTGGGAAAGCCCCAGAACGTGGGTTGGAGTGAAGGAACAGTGCAGGTGATTTTACAAAAGTTCTGTCTAACTCTTGGGTAAAACTCAGTTGCATGAAAATCTGATTTCACTTGAAGGCTTCTATCTACAATATTCAGATATGTGATGACTACAAGGAGTGACTCAGGTCTCTCTAACCACTACCCCACCTTGTATCTGAAAATGGTCTGAAGCAAGAGGAGATTCTGGGTACTGTTTCCTGAGAAACATGCCAAAAACAGGTGGGAAATGGGGGTGGTCTGGGCTGGGTGCAGTCACAGTGACAGTGGTGGTGCCATGCAGGCCCTTTACCTTCCTCCCCTCTGCCCAGCCATGGCAGTGATTCTGCCTCTGACATACAGCACACACTGACCACATGTGCCAGAGTAAGCCAACACGGCAGCTGGGAAGAGGTAGGAGCTGGAGAAATAAAGATTTAATTTGAACACCTAGATGCTGCATTGCACTGGGCTGTGTAACATCATGACACAGGATAGCCAATCCATTACCCATCCAGAGGAACCCGGTGTACTCCAAAGCCACACATGGAAGCTGTTTCTGCTGATGTCATAAAAATTTCCCATCCCTAGCACAACCCACAGTGGGCTGGATTTGGGGCCAGAGATATTCCCAGAGACTAAAATGGCAGATGTAAATAACTGAGACTGCTATAAATAAAGAGCATGTTTGATCTAGAGATGTCACTTTCCCTCACCTCCCTCTTTGAACAGTCTGGGGAGAAGGATGGCTCTGAGCAGGAGCCGTGCAGAGCTGTAAGGAAATACGAAATTCCTGCCAAAGCTGCCTCTCACCCTTCATTGACTACAGGGGAAACTTGTGGAGACTAGCCTTCCCAGGCTAATGTTAGCCTTTGTGATTGTTGTTCCAGGCTCCCTCTGTAGTCATTGAAGAAAGACAAGAACCCACCCATGAGCTGCTGTTGCATGACCTTTGGAGACTTCATATCTTTAGTTTGAGTATAGAGAGGAATGCTCAGTGAAGGCGACTAAGCAGGATCCTCTGAGTTGGTGCTATGAATCCTCCTAAGATCTATTGTGGTGTCTTTGGATCGGTTTCATTCTGTAGATCATCCTCCAGATTAATTTAAGTGACTAACAGAGCTTTGCGTCTCTGTGGACCTTCTAATGGTTTCAGGCCAATAGAGCATGACAGATACCACCATGAAGAAGAGTGTAAAAAGTCTGTTATAAAGCAGACTTTGCCTGGACACATTCTTATTTTAGCTTTCAGTGCAGAAGCAAACTTTTGGATCAGATCTTCTGGAAGAAAAATCAGAGATGTTGAAGATTCTCTATTTGTCATCCTGACAAACACAGCTCAGTTTTTTCATCAATCAGGTCAGTTTTCAGCCACTGAGGGATGATTTTAGGCTCCAAAGCATGGAACAGATTGTGCTGGCTGTGTGTGTAGGGCAAACTTACTCTCACCCTAGGGGATAGTCTTGGAAGACCTCTGAAGGATTTCCAGGAGGAAATGAGACACTGTCTCTGTCTTGATTCAGCTCACATTCCAGGTCTGAAGGACATGGTACTTGGTGTTATATCTGTGTATTTTTCCACCGGATTTGGGAGGCTGGTGTTCTTGCAATCTGTGGGGACAGAAGCATTCCTGTGTCCTGGAGATCAGAGGGGTCTGATGAAGGATGGAGAAGATTTCCTTGGGTGATCCTTCATGCCTTATGTGTATTAAGTCTGATTTCACTATGTAGCCTGCCCCATACATCTTGTGTTTATTTTCTGGTAGGGCTCATTCCCAGCAGTCCACGTGCCTGCTTACATACTGCTGCAGAAGGCAGCTCACAGACAACAGAGGAAATAGCTCGGTTGGCATGTCTTTCCTATCTCATTTCCACCCTCAAATTTTTCCCTAGTTTTAATCCCTGTGGTCTGGATTCCTTAAGAGTCTTTAGAAAACCTCACCCTTTGGTACCTCCCAAGACTTCTCACCCAGAAGTCCAAGAGTTAATATCCTTGGAGCATGGCGTTGGGAAGCAGTGCAAGCCTGTTCATGCAGTTGACAGTGCCCTTTTATTATTGCTTCTATCTCTCCTATCAGACGTCTCACTCTTAACAGGGTTGTTATTAAGATAATTAGTTAATGCAGGTTATTTTATTATTGTAGTCTTATTTGGTTTGATTGCACAGTCAGCTGACACATGTCATAAAAGCAACAAATGCATTAAAAAGTTGCATAATTGGCAAAACTGAACTGTCAGTGTTGTGGAGTTCAGAGATTTGCAGAGAGAAGAAATATACAGACTCCATAGAGACACGGGTCCTTCTGTGAACCTTGGATTTCTCCTCCTGGCATTTATTAGTCAGGAAAATGATTGGCATTTCCTCTTCTGTGTTTTAATTTTCTCTGCTTGGGCTGTATTTTCTGATCTTTGCTTTAGCCTGCAGAGGAAGGCAGATCGGTCTTGTTTATCTTTGCCAGAGATTCCTTCGTTTCGGGAACCACATAGGAAATAACTTTGAATGAAGGCAGACAAGAGGCTTTAAAAAGCATCTATCAACTAATCAAGTGGGTCCATGTGTCATATTTCCTGACCATCTATTGCCTTGGTATCTGCCACTGGCACATGTCCCAGTGCTGTCAGAGTAGTACAATCCTATTTTTACTTACATCTAGTGTTCCTCTATTCAAATACTTTATCCAGCTTTGTCAATGCAAAATCCTAGCATATTTCATCTTCTTAACCTTTTGAGTTTTTCTTGTGCACCATCCTGACACACAAGCTCATGAAAAATATTTCTTTCTTCAGCCCTGGTCTGAAAAACTGCTTTTCAGCCCATCCTAGCAAGACTGTTCTGAGATCTGACCAGTGTTGTCTTTGTTTATGTTGGTCTTCTCTAGGTTCAGGTTGAAGCTGTGACTGGAACATTCCCCAGGGTCCTAAATTCTGCCCAATTTGCAGCCATGTCGACCTGCAAATATTTCCTCCAGTTTGAGATTTTTGGCATCCCAAGTTTCCTGGATGTGCTTACATCATCCTTGTGCGGAGGAGGACTTGGCTGTATGACTTCGAATGTGCTCTGTGTAATTGAACAAGTTCCCTCAAAAATACCCCAGCAATTTTACCAGTTCTTGTCTGGGGTTATGAGGTATATGATGTAGCCCTGTGGGCAGGAGAGGAAAAAGCCCTCCCAAGAGGCCGCTCCTGAGCTGACTTGATAACTTTGGGGTTTGAAATAGCGGGGAAAGAAAAATCTGAAGTGATAAACAAGTTGTTAAAGCAAAGACATGCACAGACATATAATAAATGATACATCTAGGTTTGTTAGAATGTGGCTAGAGTTAATCAATCCTTAATGGAGTAAACAAGCTCCAGTGGGTTACCAGCAGACAACATCCAGGGTAACTCAGTTCCAAACATGGGCACTGCTGCAGTCAGAATTTGGCCTCGGAAATTTTGTTTTGCATTTGCTGCTCTAAAAGGAGGATTTTAGAAACAAGCCCTGCTGCATGCAAAGGAATGCTTGAAAGTCCCTTCACACACACTGTCTTTTCAAGGTGCACTGCTAAAGCTCAAAACACTGAAGAGGAAGGTTCCTGACAGCTTTCCAAGGCTCTGAACTTTGGACATAATGTTTTTAGGTCATTGCTTACAAGCCAAGAGCACCAAGAAGGGCAGACAAAGGCGTATTAGCTGGACCTCTTCTCAGTCTCCTGGGAGGGACAATGGGTGCTGTTCACAAGCAGAGGCACACAGCTGCAGCTTGCTGGTGGGGAGGCTGCACACAGAGGAGAAATCAGAATTCAGAGCAATTAAGCACGTCGCCTGATTGTTACCGGCAGATTAAAAAACCCCTCTGCCAGCTTTACACATTTGAGGCCTCTTGTCTTTGTGAGTCAGGAGGCAGTTCCCATCGTGAGACACATGCTCTGTAGTACAGGATGATTTTTGGCAAAGTTCGGATGATTGTGAGCCAGGCGGGGCGGGGACGGCATTCCAGTTTTATAACACAATTCCATAATAGGAGACAGCATTCTTTTCATATTAATGTTCATACAATAGGAATTTTAAAGCCCAGCTTTTGGGTTATATTGGGGGGGGGGGAGGGAAAACCTCTTTTAAATCCCA
The DNA here is from genome assembly GCA_008694505.1 of Cyanoderma ruficeps. Taxonomy (NCBI): domain Eukaryota; kingdom Metazoa; phylum Chordata; class Aves; order Passeriformes; family Timaliidae; genus Cyanoderma; species Cyanoderma ruficeps. Next base: position 983,403 of record VZDJ01006585.1, on the reverse strand, counting down.
CAACAACTTTATTCTATAATTCAATGAACAGGGCCACTGGTAGGGTGGTATTTTGAAGGATGCCTTCATTCCAAGAAACAGCAAACTGAAAAGCACTGATGTAGTTATGCACTAGCTGATGTCACCCTGACCTCCTCTTTGGATGGGTTACAGGCCTTCAGTTTACCTGCTCTGACCCCAGAGGAAATTCATGTCACCACTCTGCACACTCCTTGTGAGCACAGTGAAGTACCTACCACTGCTTCTCTAGGGTTATCAGACCAAAAGATGTGTAGGCATTCCCATGCCTTTTGGTAGCAAGGGTTTTGCAGAGTGCAACGTGGGGCTGCTCCAGCACCATCCATACCTGCAAGTGCAGGGACACTTTCTGCCTCACCTATTCTGGTGGCACAGAGAGGAACCTGAGGCTTTCAAGATGTTACTCATCTCCTGACTTACATCTTGCAGTGTCTTGCTGGGCAGGTGGAAATTTCAAAGATTGATTTCTGCTATTGGAGTTTTGACCAGTCTTTGAGTTTTGCACCAAAAATAACCATGTGGTTTCAAGAGCCCTTGCTGCTCTTAGCTTAGGGCTGCAGTTTGTGCCCTCACTGTAACTCAGACAAATACCTTGCTGCTGGCATCACTGTTAAAGGGTGAGAAGGATGAAGGATCTCTAGGCTTTTCTACTTTGGAGTGTGCAGTAAGAGAAGACACTTTAAGGCCCCTAGAAACACCTTGAACCCTCTACTGGTCTCATGGTGAAAAGGGACACTTCATTAAAACCTAGTTTTGGCCAGCCTGCTGACAACCCCTTAAACTAGTGTTTGCCAGGATGCCTGGTTTTAAGCACTCCAGAGAGATGGATTATATGAAGTGTGTTTCTCACTAGTGACATCTATAACTGAGAGTGCTTAGTGGAACCAGGCTGTTCAGAGCAGATAAAGAGAGAGCCACTACTAGTCACTAGGAGTTCACACTGTTCTAGCCTATACTATAAAATCCAGCTTTGTTTTAGGTGAGCAAAGACATGTGCTCTGAAAAGGACAGAAGGCTCAGTACTATTTAGAGACAAACTGGAACACCCCAAAGAGCAGAATAAGGCTTGGCCTCCAGAGAGGTTGTTCTGTGCCTTGCCTGAACAGCCATGGAACTGTGGGTATCAGTGAGAATTTACATGTATTACATTGGGGATTAAATGACCCTTGGAAGAATGGCAGAGTGGCATTTGAAAATAGCAGAGGGAAAACCTCATTAAGCACACAGAGGAAAATCTGGTGAATGCCAAGAGTGATCTGGCATGTGTGTCCCCACACAATGCCAGTCTGAAGGGGGATGTTCAGTAAATAACCATTTTATGGTTTGATATTTGGATACTGCCAAATGATAGAGAAAATGGAAATTCTCAGGGTGTAAGTGCATGCAGGAGAGTGTGGCCGTAGGGCAGTTTTTGGTTTTGAGGCTTGGTGCTTTGGGTAGCTGCAGTTTTGAAGTGTGGTAATAGAGATGCTGATCTGCATTCAGGTTCTCGACTCAGCCTTAGTCAGCTCAGGAAAATTTCTTCTTAAAGAAGAGCTTGCAGAGCAAGGGCTGTGTGAGAATTTTTCTTCCTGACAGCTTGGCTGTGTTCTTCAGTGCAAGCCTGGCTGTGGTGGCACTGAGCTTTTCCAAAGGCAGTGCATTCTCTGAGTTGAGGGTGGTAGCCCTGGCCCAGGTGAACTGGGGATGGCGAGCTGGGAAAAGGGGTGGATCAAGGCCTGATGTGAGTACAACCCAATCTTTAACAAAAAGACTTCCTGCCTGAGTTGAAGTGTCTTGGTGTATTTCCCTGCCTCCAAACAAGAGCTGTGTGCACCTGACGTCACTTCCCCTGGCTGCCCAGAGGATAACAGGATGAACCTGCACTGACTCTGAAGCAGACATTCCACTGTGTTACTGGTTATTGTGCTCTACGATAGGGCAGGGGATTTTACAACCACGGTTGTTTCTGTAGTTTATGCTCCAGACACACTTTTCCCCTCTCCTCCCCAGCAGTTCTGAAGGAAGCAGTGCAGGAACTCGTGCGATGTGCTTGCAGGCACACAGCAGCAATGTGACTCATCAATAGACCAGGCTTTGGGAGCTGGTGCCTGTTACAGCGTGAAGCCAGCCTGCTTCTTCACAGAGCTCCAAAAGGCAGCTGGCTATGTCAAAAGGGCAGAGAATAAAGAGTGTAGTGTAAAATGGAGACACAATTAGGCAAAGATAAAAAGAAAAAAAAAAAAACAACCCTATAACATTTTTCATCTCTTTACTGAAAGTTCCCTCGGGTGTTGTTTGCTGAAATGAATAGTTCTGCAGCTTGCTGGTATAAAAATGAGACATAGATTTTGCAGTATTGCTAGGTTATTTTTAAACATCTGAATGAACAGTCATAAAACATCTACCTTGGTATGCACCAAGTTCATCATAGGATATGTCTTTATCACTTTGTAGCACTGAGGAAACAGCATTTAAGTGACATCTCTATGAACCTGCTCCCTTTAAGCCTTCAAGTGTTTCAGCCTCATATCTTGTACTGAACACTAGTCAATGACGAGGGAGAGACTAATTTATTGCAAGTCATTAATCAGGAGCCTTGATACAGTTTTTTGTGTTTCAGAGCATTTTAAAAGGAATCTGGTTTAGCACTGTCTGCATTTTGGAACTGGGAAAATTTAGGCACTTCTTTGAAAAGACCAGTAAATATTTGGTGCCTCCATTTGATTTCATAAAACCACAGAAAAGATGTAAAACTTGGACAATGACACCATTGCCTCTGCTTATCTAGTAAGTGATACTGCAGTAAGTCACAGTAATTTGGTTTTTTTGGGTTGTGCAGCTGTGCCTGTAGCTGTGGGTTGCTTTTATATCACTGGAAATCTGTGCTGTTTTCACTCAATAGTGGAACTTCGAAGACATGGAGAAAAGTGTATGTCAGACACTTGAAAACAAACACTGTCCTCTATTTTGACATTGCTTTAAACATTAATATTATTCTGAAATGGCCACAAGAGTCAGCAAGATATAGATTTTGACATTTCTGATTTCACTCTGTTCAGATTTTTTTGCAAATATGATTGCATTATTTGATTTCTCTACATTTCTTTACATTTCTACAAAGAAGGCAAATTCATGGAAGTGAGTGCCCTTATTCGATTCCTAGTTTTTACCTGTGCAGCCCACAGCTGTGTTCACATGTCATGGGATGGCAAGTTCAAGTTGTAAATACAATTGATACTGTTGCCCAGGGTTATCACCACTTGGTTATCATTCAAGGTCATAATCTGCTTGTCCTTTATCATGTAACAATACCAAGAAAATAGTCTCTGTAAGCATAAATAAGAATAACATTAATATTAATTATTCACCACACTGCAGAACCTATTGCATATTTTTCCACATTTCCAAGCATTAATTAAAAAAACCCACCCAAACAGTCCTGTTTCTGTTCACTCCAAAGGACAAGTGTCAGGCTGCTGTTTCTGGACATCCTACACAGTTTGCAAGACCAGTACCTTAGTGTGGTTAGTGGTCGTATGCCTTTGGTACTGACATTCAGTCGAGAAAACTCTTCAAAGTATCCAGAAATATTTTGTTGTAAACTGTGCTGAGTCTTCGCACTACCACATAGTAAAAAGAGTAAATCAGCTTCTAGGGGAATATCTTACTCATGAGTAGTTATTTACCTGATATGACAAATGACAAGGTTTGAAACAGATTAGTCAACCAGTCATCATCTTGATTTCTCCTTCTGAAAATTTTCAGTGTCTTTCTGTGATTATCTAATATTATATTTTGTCCATAAGCAACATTTGGTTGAGACTAATAGTCTCAGGACTTTTTCCTCCTTTTGCTCTTCAGAACATATGGATGGAGGACATATCCTTTAAATAAAGCCAATTTATCTTTTTTGTACTTCACAGCATCTACTTCATTTTTATCTTCCTTGAAGGATAACTTTTTTCCCAATATCTGTTTGTCACTGGAACTGGAGAAAATTTACATTGACAAGATCTGTAATATTCCACTGGTAAGCAACTTAAACCTAGATGCTTTCCCTGGGTGGGTGAAATGGTGTGATTATACTGTATATTTGTGTACCCTTGTGACTTATCTCCTTTTATAGTCTGCTGTTCCCTCTAGTTCCCTTGAGATAACTTAATGTTACCCCTGAAGGAGCATGTCCCAGCCCATCTGCTTGTGGGGTGTGACAATGATATGCATCTGAATGATGAGTTCAGTGAAATGGGGACCAAGGAGTCACTGTAACCCTCACACTATTGGTATTTATTCCAGATTAATCTATGTCAGACCTATGTTGATTAGTTGCTTTCACAATGAAAGACAGGAGGAGATATTCCTGAACTTGTGAATTTTCAGAGGATATTCAGAATGGACTGCCAAAAGAAATTAAGATATCTTTTACAAGAATGAAGTCCTCAAAACATTTGATAGAACAGGAGCAGTACGTTTTCCTTGGGCAGGTATTTTCCTTTAATTATCATGTAATTTGTTTAGACAATTTATTAAGGATGTGTTGGAAGGCAAGTTAGAAGTGAAATTATTTTCCTAGTTTAAAAACAGCTTGTTTAACATTTATTCATGCAGGGCTGGGCCTCCAGATGGTATAAATTGGCATAGATCCATTTAATTTAGTGGATCTATGCCAATTTCCAGCAGCTGAGAATCTTGTCCAGTAAGTCACTTTTAGTCCCATGGCTTAGGTTCAGTGCTAGAAAGATGGAAAGATTCAGCCCCTGGGGTGATGACAAAAAATTCTTAACTTTACCAAAATGAAACATTCTTTATCAGTGATCATCACAGAGCTGAGTGAGCACATTCACAATCTACTCAGAACAGACAAAGTTCCCTTTTTTCCAATCTACCTTTCATTACTGGTGACATTATCGCTAGAGGTGTGCTTCACATTATCCTTAGACATCAACATGACAAGTTTTATTATGATAGCAGGGCTCTGTATGGTGAGCCTGGGAGTACAGGGGTTGTGAATTGTGCTCCCACAGGTACATAAATTGGAAGTTACCAATGGAGTTATGCCACTTAGTCCATATGTGGATCTGACCCATATGATATATTTGCTTTAGGAATTCATCCAACCATCACAGCAATTGTTACTTCATCATCTCATCTATTATTGTACGTGGCTTTAGGCACTGGTTGTGTTGTAGAGATCTATTATTAATACAATGACATTCAGACCAAAAATGTCAGACTCCTCTATGAAAAAATTGGGACCCAGCACAACACTGGCATCTGAAACAAAACTCTGAGAGAGCAGAAGAGACAGAAGTCTCAACTGCTTTAGACTAATCAATAAAACAACACATAGATTTTTGAAACAATGTGTTTCCTCAATAAGACTTACTGCTGTTGAATGTGTGGTGGGTGACCCTGGGTGGCAGCTAAATACCCACCCAGCTGCTCCCTCAGTCTCCCCAGGTGGGATGGGAGGAAGAAAATAAGAAGAGAAGCAAGAAAATTCATGGATCTAAATAAAGACACTGCTTTGGGTATTGAAAAGCAAAGATGACAAACATTCAAACACTTAAGGAAAGCACCTCCCCACTCCTCTTCCTAGAATTTCGCTTTTGATGTTACCACAGATTACACTCAGTCCCTTTGGCAAAGCAGCAGGCAGCACAGGACATTAGGGTCAAGGGTGTAGTGGTTTCTTTCTGACGCTCCTTGTTCCTTACTCTTTTCTCTGTTCCTCCTTCCTTTTTACTCTTTTCCTGTGCTCTGGTGTGGGTCCTCCATGGGCTACAGCCTGCTCATGGAGTTCCTGTTGTGGCATGAGTCCTCCAGGGGCTGCAGTCCCTTTGGACAACTATTGTGGAGTCAGCCAGAGCTGACCGGGACTGGCACAGGGCAGCCTTTTACCTTCTCCCATAGAGGTCACCCCTGCAGCACTGTCTTCCTCCTCCCCTCTGCTACCAAGATCCTGCCAAAGATATCCAATATAATCTATAAGCTTCCTACTGAGCTGAGCAGAACACATAAGACAGGTCGTTGTGAGGTAGGAATAACACTATACACTTTATTTATGCACTGCATTAAAGGTCTGTGGTAGGGTATCTTAAGAGACAGGATATGGGGCCACTATATCTGACTCTGTATGTTAGTTTACCTACTGTCATGTTGCCCTACTTTATTTCAGTCTTTCACTGAAGATTATTGGGATTCCAGAGATTGTGTAGAACCAAGCAGAGGAACACACAGCTGTTTTTAGAAGTGGAGAAGCATGGTCCCCTCCTTGAACCATGGGGGTGGCAGTGCTCAAACCAAACAGCTCCAGGGTAAGGCTATAGCAACACATAATTTTCATTTGTTAACCATAATGCTGGAATGAAAAAAAAAGCTTAAAACCTTTTTCCATCTTCATCCCCATGACCAAAAATCGCCACCATTTCAATAATGTTAATCTGCTCGGTTATTAAACTGTTGAATGAGTAGATTTTATTTCTCTCAGCTTATTTTCTTCTCCTCTTCTAGCTTTAATAGCTATCTGCTTGATATGAGAGTTGTTCCATTTCATTACCTTCCTCCTGTTTTTTTTCTTGAGGTGGAACTAATGCAATGCAAATTGTGATGCCTGTCTCTGATTTTTCTATTAAGCAACTTAGAATTCTGTACAGCCTGTGTTGTTGACTGCAGAGCTAGAAATATATTTAAATTTATGATGAAATCCTGGAGTTTGCAGTATATCAAGTTTGGTGGATTTTTTTTTTTAAACAAGTAATAATATTCATAGATATTCAAGACTTTGATGGAGGCCTTTTCTGCAAAGTATGTTATATACACATTTCAGTTCTTTTATTTCCACCTGATGCAATTTCATATAAAATTTATGACATAGAGCTAAGCACAGTACAAGCTCAGCTGGGTACTAAAGCAGCAACAGTGCAAAGTGAACAGGTTCACAGACACTGTTGAACTGCAGTCTGGGGTTGGTGAAACCAAAAGTAGGAAATGGTTGATTGAGTTGTGTCACATCAGAAGCACTGGGAAGGTAACACACTGGTGCCTGGAGAGCTACAGTTACTTCAGCAATCACAGAAATTTTACCTGTCAAGTAAAGAGGAAAGAGTTTGCTCTGCAACATGTGTGTATGCTCTTCTGAGTACCTAGTCTGTGCTGGAGATGCTGCAAATTGTTGCTTTTGAAAACTACGAATGAGCTATGGTGTGTGTCTCCACTAAGGCTTTGGATCTATTTGTTCCTCACTTTTGCTTTTATTTCACTGTATAAAATTTAAAGGAATTTTCTAGCCTGTTTTGTTCAATGACCTGATAAGTCATATCAAAGACATGACTCCTTACACCTCTGTCTTAAAAATAGAGTTTCTTTACCCTAGTATTTTGAAAGAGGGGGTGCTCTGCAGTTGTATTTTTTGATGGTAAGAGACTTTATTACCAAGTGACATTTTCAGTGTATGCATAGCCAGACTCTCTCCATTTATAAATCAGTTATTCTTTCCCTGCAGCAAATGCAAGAATATAAGATGTTTTCCCTTGAGAAGTTTCCTGCACTTTTTGCAGAAAGCAATACTACCCCTAGTCGACTTCTGCTTTAATGCTGGGCCAAACTCTGCCCAGTCTACAATAGTGGTGATCTTTCTGGTAGCAATAGAAGAGACTGGTGTAGTTTTATACTCCCATCTGGGCTGTCTTTCTCTAAATGAAGCACCAGCTGACTTTTTTTTTTTTGTTTTGTACTGTTTTAATCTTTTCTGCTGGTTCAGCTCATCTCAAAATTTGGCAATTCCTATCCTTTCCCCATACTCTGCTGAGAACTTGTTTTGCTGATTGATCACTTTTCTTTTGTTTTCCCTGTAGCCTTCTCCTTATATGTTGCAGAGGAATGGCTTCACCAGTTAAGGTGTCTAAACCTCTCCTAAAAGTTGATTTCCTTCCTTGAAATATGGGAAGAAAATTATAATTTCAGATTTTAGTCCAGATCATAATCTGGATTAAACCTGAACTCCTCTACTAGAATGTTCTCCTCATCCTTACATAGAGATGCCTGCTGGAAAATGAGTAGAAGTCACCATTTTAGGAAAGGGAAATTCTAAGGAGGTTTAGAAATAGTGAAGAAACAAAATGTGTACAATCCAGTAATTTGCAATGCAGTAACAAACATTATTCAGGTTACTATTTCCAGGAAGTAAGTTTTTGGCTTTGCAGCAAGGCCCATAGGAAATCCTACGAAAGGGTTAGACCATGAACATGTTTGGTAACCATGTCTGAAAGGAAACCCTCAGGGCAAACCTGACTTGTGAATACCCTATGATGCTGAAGAGAACCTCAAATAACCCTCATGATTCAGGAAATATCAGAGGACACAGATGTTACATGAATGAATTTATTGAGTGCAAGGAAGGAGGATGAGCCTGATTCTTGAATGGGACAATCACTTAACCAGAAGAGAAATAATGATGAGAAAAACCCTAAAGAAAATATATCTATTTTTGTGCTGAGTTCAGGAAAAAATATAATCAATATCTATATATATATAATTTTGATTTAAAATATCTCAGTCTTACACGTCAATGACATAGTCAACTTCCAGAGAAACTCAAAGAAGTTCTACAAGAACTGAGATTGTCAAACTCATAATCTTGAAACAGTAATGCAGTGTGATTCTTTTCTTAGAAGAACATGTGTAGAGGCTTTTGTTAGGATGAATGAATGGGTGGTCTGGCAAAGCTGAATCTGTTTCATCCTGGCGTTGTGTTAGAGATCATTGCATGTTTCCTTGTGAGGATGAAAAGGCTGTGCAATATATGAAATTCAAAGCTGCGTGAATAGATAAAACACAAGAGGAAAAGTATCAGCAGACTATTTTCCTATTTGGATTATGTATTTCTTCAATCTCATTTCAACACTTAAGAGATAATCCAAATGCAATCTTTGGCTGAGAAATTTCATATACTGACTGATGTGGAGAGGCTTTCTATTTTGAAGCGGCTTGTTTACTCTTTCTCCTAATGTCCACCATTGGCTATTCTCAGAAGATGTTTGCCAAGTTCACTCTTTGTCTGGCCAAGTGCAGCTGTTCTGATACTGCATTCTCAACATTCCTTGAGGATGGATGTCTGTCCTGTGCAAGGAGTTATAATGCCTCTTAGAAGGAGCATTTTCAGCATCTGCAGAAAGTCAGCTCAGCCATGAATTGCGCCGCCTGTGGATCCCAAATGGCAAGATTACATTTTGGAAGTGGAGCTTGCAAGATGGGAATGTGGAAGCCCTTCTACAGAGTCCAAACCCAAGATTCAGACAGCTTTAAGGGACTATGGGAGGAAATACAAACCAGTCTAAGGAGAGCTGGAGAAATGCACCTGATGTCTTACAAGCTATATACAGTGCCTCATGACCCAGATTTTTTGGCTTACGTTACAGGTCAACACTGAGTCCTCTCAGGACTCATTTGTCCTGAAAGGACCTGTAACACAAGAGTTTTAAACCAGTACAATATACTGCGGCAATTGGTGTAGGAAGCTACTTTTGTGTATGAATGATTAGTTTGACAAGCTCTGACTCATGCTGAAACCACTGGGAATACTTGGAGAAGTAACAGGTTGCTAGCATGGGCAAAGATTTTGAAATTTGCATCTACTGCCCCCTAACTTTGTACTTGTCTGGGATAATTTTTATGAGTCAAAAATTTGTAATTCTGATATCAGATGTATATGTGTGTATATACATATGATCAAATATAACATGTGTTTAAGATAGCTGTTTAAAATAAATTACTGAGGCATAGTGAGCTACATAAAAACTCTCAAACTCTAGCATTTTTGCTAGCTTCCCACATATTTCATTATTTTAGTACTTTTTGAATGGATTTCTGATCTGTATTGGGTGAAAAACATGTGAGCAAAGTTGGTCAAATCCTTGCTGAAATATTGTCAGGGCAAAACATGTAAGGTGTTGAATTCTACCAAAATTCACAATGTGTTTTTAATCATATTTGAAAGAGTGGGGATTCTTTTTCCCAGCTGAACCACAGAGATGTCAGTGATGCTGTATACCTGACAAGGAAATCAGGCACCAGATACCTGACAACAGCGCTCTGACTCTCCAGCACAAGTATCTCATTGACGTTCCCCCTTAGTTTGGAATAAAGCTGGGTTTAAAAATCTGGCTCTGGTATGAAAATTATCCTATCTGATGCTTGATGTTGAAAGAACATAATCAAGCCTGCCAATTCACGCTACAGTGAAAAAATAGAGATTATTTGAGGTTCAAAACAATGGAGATAAAATTATGGTTTGTATGTTGATGTTTCCATGACTTTTGACCTCAACAACCGGTGACACCCTGTAAGAAATGCCAGAATAACATTACTGTCCTAATTAAATGCTGCCATTTTACTCTGAGAGAATTTTGTATTATGACTTAACTTTAAAAAATCCAGATAGAGGAAAGTGCTAGAGACAGGTTATGATTTTAATCATGTAGGGCGTATATATTTGTACTTTAGTATGACCAAGTGACCAACACAACAAAAAGCACGTTATAGATATTCTGCTTACTAGAGATGCTACAATAGTATTGCAGTGCTGCTTCCTTGGCAAGTGTCTGAAGTGGAGGTGTGTTGCTCTACAGAGAGACCTCGAACACAAGTCTTTAAAGCTAGAGAAACACTCAGTTTCCATTAAAACAATCCCTGGATTGAGAGGGCATTAAGCCACCTGAGTACCTCTGAGAATTTACACCCAAGTGACTTATCCAAAGTCACAAAGGAAAGCAAAAGGCAAAGCAAAGGCCTCTTACATCACTGTACTGTGCTCAAAGCAGCACTCACCTTGTTCAGTAACAAGACCATCTCCACTCAGTTCAGTCCCAGCATCATGAAGGACTTGACAAGTAAGCTGTTTGATGGGAACAAACAACCTTAAAGACCAGAAATAAGCAAAGAAAGCAGAGCATAAGGGTAAATGTAAATTCATTTGTAAGGCCAGTAATCTTAGTGAAAAACCGTGGGTCATTACTGTTTTCACATCTGCTCTTTTTTGAACCTGTTAACTCCTAGTCTTATCACACAGAAGAGTGAAGTAATCATTGCCCTTACTATTCATTATAATTTTTGCCTCTACCTTTCTCATAGGTATGATCAGCCTGGTTTCAGATTACAGATCCTCATTTTCATTCTGCCTTTCTCTGCTTACAAGTTCTCTGTCTGGTATATCTGTCTTCTCATAAATGTGCTCACACACCAACAAAATCACCTCTCAGTCTACTTTTAGAGAAGCTAAACAGGTAGATCTTGCCAAGACTCTTACTGTAAGACACTTTCTTGAGTCCTTGAATAATTTTTGTAGCTCTCCCATCAATGTCATCTACAAATTTTCCCAGAAGCAGTTCTGTATTAGATCTTAGATTATTGTCAGAATGCTTCAGAACATTTTATCTGTCATCCACCTGTGCAGGAACATTTATTCAATGATCAGGATCCATCTCTATTCAAGAATGCTTCAGATTTTCCCTCCACTAATCCTTTGCCCATTTATCATCACTTTGTTCATATTACCATAGAATAATTTACCTTGGAAGAGATTTCTGGAGATCGTCTAATCTAACCCACACTCAAAACAAGGCCAGCTTTAAAGTTAAAGCCAGCTATTGTGTAGTGTTATTCTTTAAGGAGTGTGTTGTGCTAAGTCAAACACATTATGGTCTACTCTATTTTACCTTCACCAACCAAACAATGCTTCAGTGAGGATATGAACCCTGAAGTTCCTTCCATACCTATTTTTGTGTTTCTAATGACCTGAAAGTTGTTTGGCAAAACCTATTCTCCATCATCTAGTTGACTGACATTTATTGTATTTCCCATCGGCTGAACCTCATAGCAACAAGTAAACAGGAAACTGTTTGGTGGGAAAATCTGCACTCATTTAGAAACAAAGGAGTTTTTGCTTTGCATCACTCTTCTCTTGCTTCCCTCCCTTTTGCATGACAATTGTGATTTTTCTATTAGTTTCTCAGCACTTCTCCTTGTAACTCTTAAACTTCTTACTGTTTGTATTTCATCAGTGCTCTCCCTTTGGAGATCTCAGGAGTGAGCTTACATGACTAATGTTCATAAGGCACACTCTATGCTATGCGTTAGCCACAGGTGTTTGAGTGACAGCCATATAACACATACTGGTATATACTGCACTTTCTGGTTTTGAGAAGCTACACTTAATTTTGGGGTGGAAACTTAGTTTTGGGGGGAAACCAGTGCAGAATCATCTTCATGATCAGAGTCCAAGCAATGTCACAAAGTGAGACATGCTCAATAAAAGGTTTGCTCCGTACACTTTGGTGCATTAATTTTTGTGCTCCATCCCATAAACACTGTTTTCAGACTTTAGGCTTTTTCTGAATGTGTGTAAACTGAACTTTAGTTTACTAGATCAGTTGACTACTACTGTTGGGACCTGCAGTGAGGGAGACTCTGTAAGAGTGGAAACACGTGGGAGCCCTGCAGAGCTACACCTGAGCAAAAACTCAACACATGGTCCTTCATCTAGAAACAGCCTGTATGATCTGACTTAGAACAGCTACAGTGAGCAAAACACCACAAAGTAGAATAAAAGGCATCAGAGAAGTAAGAAGGACCCACAATTCTGCAGGGACTCTGCCTGAAATCTTTGATTTATGTCTGTGGTAACAAGCTATGTGGAATAGGGCCTGTTCTCTGGCCAGACCAAATGGCACAGCATAGCTCACTGTCTTGGTTTGGATAGACAGGTATCTGCCAGGGAAGATTGGAGTCTCCTTTGGAATGTAAGCCTCCCCTTCCCCCTTTCCAAATTATTATAAATTTGCAATTAAAAGGCTGTCAGGCAAAGATTTTGGGAATAGGTATAGCAGTTCTTTACTAGGGATATTAAAAATACAAATGTTTTATTTATACAAATGTAGTATAAAAGAATAAGCAAACAAACAAATAAGAAATCTTAGAAAACCTTGACAGAGTCAGAAAAACAACCTGACGCCCTGTTGGTCAGGGTGTTGGAAACAGTCCGAAAGTGAGCCCTCCTGGAGTGGCAGATGTGGTCCTGTTGGAAGCAGAGATGATCCTGTGGAGCCAAGGGTTCAGAGATGGGTCCAGTCTTCCTTTTGGAGTCTTGTCACTGGATATCTGGTCACACTTGTGGCTCCTTTTTATCTAGGTGGAAATGGTTTGGCTCCTCCTGTCTGGGTGGAGCATCTCACAACAGGACGATGAATTGTGTCATGTCACTGGTGAGCTTTAATGGATCTATTAACAGAAGATATCTTTCTGGAAGTAGTCAAAGGGTGAACAGAGACAAGAAACAATGCCCCACCCTGTTTTAACAGATGGCTTGTTATTAGAGAGGCATTCACTCCCTCTTTCCTGGAGTTACAACAGATAAAGAAAAAACACCTCCCAAACAGGTTTTAACAGATGGAATAGAATAAAATTTTTTTTGGTTATAAAAACCCAAGACACTCGCCTCTCCTCAACTCCTTTCTTTTCATCTGGGAACAGTCTGGTCTTATCATTACCCCCTGGTGGGCACAGAAGCAGTTCCCTAGTCCTTCATTTCTCTCTGACTAAAATATTAATTTTCAAGCATGATGTGGTCCCCCTTAGTGACTAATGAGACAAGAGGTTACTCTGATCCTTATGGTCTTTGTCCTCTGCCTTTGAAGCTGGAAATGCCACCTGGTAGCCATCCTTTCCACGCCACAAATTTGTGATCCAGCTAAGGTGTGAACTTCTGTGGCCGTTTGGTTCTCCAGAAATCTTCACTTAGGAGAATGTCCTTTGTGGATTGCGTATGAAGGACCCATGAATGTATTAAGTGGCTTAATTTATCCACCTACACATGGAACCTATGCATCCTATAAAAGGCTTATTTTGCCCTTGTTTCTAGTCTGCAATAAAGTAGATTGATTCTTTTTCACATCCCCTTTTCTAAAAGGCCACCTCCTTTTGCAAACCTCCCCATCTTCTTTCATTCCAGATGATCAGTGAGAAAAAAGCCCAGATAATTGCCCAACTTTCAAGTTAGGCAATTGTATTATTCTCTTCAATAATATTCTTAAATTACATTAAGAGTGCTCAGAGAAAAGGATGGAGGTAGATGAGTTTGGAGCAGAGAGGCCAAGAAAATGAAAAGCTAGAGCTGTTCTTTGATGATCATTGCAGTTCCAACTTTGTTTCCAATCATTATTGCAAATTTTGGTGGTTTTTAAGTGATAGGCCTGACCTGTGCTATTCACTTGATTCAGGGAATATAGAAAAGATTTAGTAGATTCTCATCAGCTGTTGGTTCTGACATTAAGCAAATTGTTTAACATATCAAAACTTTCCAGAAGTGTTAGTAGAGATTAGTCAGACTCCAGCTCATGTTTTTAACTTTTCAACAGGGTCCAGAATGTTGTTGTAGTCTTTTGAAAATCTGTGGTAAGGACAAAAGCTTGTCGTCATCCACACCAATGGAAGCAGCTGATAGATTCTGTGCCTGGTAACGATCAGAAAAAAGCTGTAATTATACAGCTAAAGGGGAAAAAAATGCTTGTTGCTCAGAAGTGGTAGGCTTTCTCCTCGTGGTTGCATAGCAGAATTTCTATTAGCACAGCACTGTTCATTTGTTCCCTCCAAAAGCAAGAGCAAGCAAGTTTAGACTTGAATTTCTTTCATTTTATATAGGCCAGAGGCACAGTATTACTGGAAGCTTTTTTAATGCTAGATGTGCCACAAGGATGTGAGGCATGAGAAAGGGTGTGTTTTGGAAGACTGTAGCTGAGCTGGGTAAGGGCCACTGGCCAGCTTCCTTTTCACACCAAAAGTGCAGCTGGCTTGTCATACAGACCTAAGGGCAGCTACAGATTCAAGCTGCTAATAATATGTTATTTTTCTCCTTCAGGCCCCTTTACAGCTTTAATTAAATTTTACTTGCATTTGCAAAGTTTCGTTTCCCGGCATGTGCAGTTTTGTCCGTTCAAATGCTTTTATGCCAGTAGAAAAATTACAGATCTGTCTTAGTACACTTATTAAGGCATGGGCCCAAAGCTCATCTCAGACAACTACTTGGAGTTAGTGCAGCCACAGAAGTCTTCAACCCAGAGATGGTTTGACCAACAGAAAAAGATGGGAAGGACAAAAGAGTGGGAAAAGGAAACTAAGGATACAATAACTTCTCTTTCAGTCCAGGTTCACAAAAGAAAGGAATAACAGGCCATAAGTGACAGGATTAATGGAACATCTATTGCAATACCGTTCAGTCTCTGTGCAGTCACAGTCTACACCACAGAACCTCTAAAAACTTTGACATCCATCAAAATATCTTTATCTCTTATTGAAATGATGCTGAGTTTCTACTTATATGATCATTCAAACCTTAATCGCAGAGTAAAGTGACCAATTTGTTTACCTTTGGATGCACACAGAGCACAATTGGATTGCAATGAATTTCAGGAACTGGCAACCAGAGTGTATTTGAGGTGAGTGACCTAGAAACAAACTTGGTATCTCATTACTTAGTGGGACAATTTGTGGCCCATCCTGCCTTCAGAAACTACCAAATTCTAATAGTTTTTGACACTGACTTGTAAAATGTTTAGCTGACACTTTAAAGGAGGAACGTGACTAAAATAGCATAGAAAGCTTTCATTATATGGGATTATTCTTAACATGTACTAAATTTTCCATAACCTCAGACTTTAGGACTCAGCATTTCTGATTTCAGTAGTTTGCAGTCAGATAATATGATGTCTGTGAGCAGGAGGGATAAATTTAGGTCTGAAATGAATGACATACATTGTAATGAGGTGCAGGCAAGGTAAGGGATCATCAGCAATGAGTTATTTAGATG
Source organism: Cyanoderma ruficeps (assembly GCA_008694505.1). Taxonomy (NCBI): domain Eukaryota; kingdom Metazoa; phylum Chordata; class Aves; order Passeriformes; family Timaliidae; genus Cyanoderma; species Cyanoderma ruficeps. The sequence goes on along the minus strand of VZDJ01006585.1, from coordinate 967,544 downwards.
GAGATGAACTGAAGTTTATCCAGGAAAGATGAGGAAAAAACAGTGTGTTTGAGGTAGATATTCCTGTCACTTAAGGAAATCACAAACGGGTGTTCTACTCCAGATAATGTTGAAAATGGTTGGTGAGCCATTTTCAAAAGATCATTGTGTAAGTGGCAAGGATATGGCAGAGTTAAACCCATGGAATTAAGGAACCTGGCAGCTCCATATTGAAGGAAAACATGGCAAAGGAAGATATTTACTTTGCAGGTCTGTAAGAATATTTTAATAGAAGAACCATGCAAATATGCTTCCAGATAGGATGATTTATTTAAAATTTTTGATAGGTTTTCTTTGCGCCACCCCAAAAAATGACTATTGAGAATCAAGTGACTGGTGCTCCTAAGAGACGGACAATGCAGTTTTGATCATGAGATACTTATTGTGTTCTTGACTGCTGAAGAAAAAGTCCTAAATTTTAATAATTTTTAGAAATAGATTTCATATTCATTTATTTTTCCTACCTGTGCTTGGTATAATTATCAATTGTTGTAATACTCATAAATTCTGTTATTTTAGCTTAGTGTTATGGGCATTATGCATGTATCATATAATGTGACATTACTAATCTGGTCAAGAATCTACACTGTCCTCTACCAGATGAGTTTTCAAATAGCATGGACGCAATCATTACTAATAAATTCCTCTGGCCTATATAAAATATGAGATAAAAGGCCATGTCAAAAATGTCATTCTTCAGAGAAGTAATAATTTGAGAACTTCCGTAATGACTGCCGTCTCAGTTGATTAACAAAGCTGAAAACTGAGCAGCCAGCCTCCCCCTTCCTTCTGTGCCGGGTGGTGTCATTACCTGACTTTCAGTACTGACACACAAAGTGAAGAACCACCTATCTACTATCAGAAGGTTTCCCCTGCAAGAGCTCATGCAAAAAGCACTCGGGGTGACTATTAGATGATTCACCAGTTATCGCTGTCTGAGTCACGCATCCCACTGAGTGGGTGAGGCTATGAACTCCTTTGTCTTCTGACACGCTGATTTGCCGCCACGAAAATTTACTGTGTGGCACCCAGAGCTGTCACAAATCTGTGTGAGGAAGGGATGCAGCAGAAGGTCTGAGGAACAAAGTTCATCATGGATGAACTGTTTAAAGACAGACCTGGAGGTGAATTTGGGCTTTGTTGGAGCTGACTGACAAGGCTCAGTGCCTTTGGCACGCTTGGCTGTGGTGGTGGCAGTGAGGATCCTGGTACAGGCGTGACTCTGAGAACACCTGACGGAGAGCTTCTTACACCCAAACACAACATAACCACATTTATTCTCGTTGAGCTGCCTCTGTTTATCCTGAAAATGCGGAGTGGGGGGCTTTTGCAATATAACATGTGGGCCACAGAGGAACTTCTGAGACATAAAATTGAATACAAGGAACAACCTTGTATTAGGTATTAGGCCAATGGCAAAGACAGGGAAGTAGTTATTATCCAAACTAGCCTGCAATGCTCAGGTTCTTGACCTGTGCCATTAGACACATGTCAGAGTGGAGGAAAAGCTGGCTGAACAGCCTGTGGAGTCCAGGAATGGTGCAATGATCAGAGAGGTAAGGTAGGCATTGCAATACTATGTTAGAAATTCTGGAGGAACAGCAGGCTTTACTGTGTATGCTGCTATCCTGCTCACATTTGGGCTGACCCAAAGCTACCACCCTGCAACGGTCAAGAGCTCCTTTCTGGAATAGGAAATGCACTTCCTATAAATGTCAGGAAGAGCAGTGCCATTCCAGACATTAACTCCTGCAAACATGTGCTGGCAGAGGAACCAGAGCTGGAAACCTTTGCTAAGATCAATCTGCACTGTAGTCACTTACTAAAATTCGGGGTAAAAACCAAACTGCAGCATATCATGAACGATGGGTCAACAGCATCCTACACCTGCAGTAGTTGACTGGGAAGGGAACTGAGATTTTCCATGAAGATACAACAAATTTCTTTTTTTTTGGGTCTTTGTTTCTGGGCTTGGGTTTTTTGCAGAGGGGGAGGAGGGAAGTGGGATGGGGTGAGTTTAGTGCTGTTTGTCAGTTTTGCTAAAATAAATATTTGTAATTTATATCAAACTTACCAGCCATATTTTGTGGCTCCACTGGGGTCTTCAGAGTTACAGTACCTGGCATCTTTTGGCTAAACTAAGTCTTCTACCACTGAGTTTTCATGTCCTTCTCTAAACTTGGAGTATACAATGAGATATGTATGTTTGTTTGCACCTGTTTGTAACTATTTTGATGGTTTCTATGTGGTAATAATATGAAAAATTATTGCTCTTCTCCATGTAATTTGCCTGTAATATAGCAGCTAAATATATCCTTTCCCAACAACACAATGGAAAGTTGCAACTACTGCAAAAGTTGTCAGTTCATGTCCAGTTCTGGGATGATTATCCTGCCTCACAGAGCATTTTACATGCAGCCTATGTTTTATCATTTTTATGAGAGGCCAGGTGCATAGGAAGAGGTAATGGCTTGTATTAAGTGATTGATGTTCTAGGGAAAATGACACATTTCCAGGCACGCACATCCTTGACTTTCAATGTGTCTAATGAGTTCTAGATCCAATACCAAAACAAATGAGTGACCAAACACTGAAGGTTGAAAGCAAGGAGTTTTAAACTTGACCTTTTTTTTTTCTTTATTCTAGAAATTTGCTGTAATTACCTGGTTGGGGTGATACTGCATGCACAGAGCCAAAAATTGATTAATGTTAATTCAGAGCAAACAGAGACAGGAAAGGCCAATGTGCTGCACAGCTAAAAATACACTTTCACTGAGGGACATGACATCTGTGGATTTACAACCCCAAAATTATTTGTGAATAATGATTAGCTGCCCTCATATAATTAATTTGCTTCAGCAGTGACTAGTTATCCTCAAAGGCACCAATTGGTGTTGACTTTCAGACCAGAGAAGCTAATCTAAAACCATCTGTAAGTCCAGGTGAGTCTCCTTTCTTCTTAGGACATAGGACTAGAATTGTGCAATAAAGCAAGGGTGTCTTAAAATAGCCATCACAGAGATGCAAACACCTATTTTTGCAACAAGGAAACCCCCCCAAAATGAAGTTTTATTAGAGACATATGGATTTTTCTTTTGACAAATTGTCTCCTCATTTATTTTATGCTTTGCCTATACTCTTTGCTCTGAGGGGTGTCATCTTATACACAGAATACCACTAGATATGAGACAGAGCTAAAAGCTGGGATGGGCTACTTCAGACATCTGGTCTGATCTCCATAATCTGGGGTTTGTGATTATGCTAATGTATCCTGTACCACCTTCAGATTTTGCTGTAGAGTTACAGCACATCCCTTAGTCTGGGCTTTTCGCATGAGGGAAAACACACCATGCCCTTCATTAGGATTTTTCCAAACCCTCCTATCTCCTCAAGGATGTATAATCAAATCAACTCCAGACTCCTTCTGGTTAAATCAAATGCATGGGAGGAAAGCATAGTCACTTGGGATGAGATGTATCTTCTGCTATCTAAACATGAGAAACATCTAGCCTAAGGTAGTTTTCTCCAGTCCTCCTGCAGTCAATGAGGAAAGATGACTCATTCAGAAGACTCATCCAACTTGTTTTAGACACCTCTCTTAGAGTGGGATGAATCATTCTCTGGAGACACCTATCTGCCTCCATGGATTGCACTTCTATTTTGGACTAGGCACCTTGCTCTTTGGTGGCTGAAATTAGATGAGATGACTCTCACCATCACTGTTATGCAGAACATTATCTCCTTTCTCTAGTTTCACCATCTTTTTTTTTTTTTAGTAGGTGTACCAAAACTGAATAGAATTTGTAAATGTCTCTCTAGCACTATAAAACCCTGTTAATACTGCTTCCCCACTTCTGCATCACTTCCCCTAGCTTATATACCACAGACATAATTAGGTCCTTTAGGTACCACATTATGTGGAAAGCTCACATTCTGCTAAACACTGGCCAAGATTGCTGGTTCCATGTTTCAGTCATCAGTCTCAGAAAATGTTGGTGTGTTCCATTTATATTGAGGACTAAGCAGGCAAAAATAAAACACCCTGCACTTCTGAAGGTGACAAAGAAGTGGTGTGATCTTTAAATAAAAAGACTATGATTTACCTTCACCTTCCATATAAAACACACCATGCATCTTATCATTTTCTCTGTCTAATATAAAACTCTACCACAGGTTAGAATATGCTTTTGAAATATATCTGATGAAACAATTTCTACTGCTCTTTGAATCAAGAAATATGTGAGGAAGAAAAGTTTTTTGTTCCCACTTTCAGGTAGTAAATGACTGGCCTGGTGGCTTGAAACAGTCTCAGACTTAGAGCTCATCCACACTATTGTTTTTCAACATCTCATCCTTGCTGTTTAGAAAAACTTAAGATACTCCTGTCCCAGTTGTAGTCAAGTGCAAAACAACATGTACAAGATGGCAGAGGTATGAATGGCCAAGTAGATTCAGCAGAAGCAAGAATCAAACACGGTAGAGAATAAAAAGAAAGTAAATAAAAAAGTAGGTTTAACTAAGAAAATACTAGTAAGGACTCATTAAGCCTGTTAGAACTGAGCAAATTTAATATCTGACTTTTAATGTTCATCTGCCATTTGTGTAACTTGAAATAATTTCTCTTTCCTGGTTGAGTAAGATTTATAGCATGAGAATAAATACTGAACAGTAATTTCTCTAATGTGGAGACTAGTTTCCTTGTTTACAGAAAATACTGATATTCAGCTAGTCACAAAACACATACGCGACACTAAAACACTGATTTCTGTTGTCATCTGAAAGCACACCTAAAAGTTCTCTGCAGTGAGTGTCTATATGGTGAAGTTGCTGCAGCTTTTTTCATTTTGAAGCCAATGTTGTCTAAACCTTAATCACTTAAAGGCAAAAAACACTCACGGCCTGTTCACAAATGTTTTATTGCAGATAAATGGCTCCAGTTATCAAGTCCTAATTAGCAGTGTAATAGAAAATAAAAAAAATCTGTGGCATTTTTTGCAAGTGTCTGATCTGGGTAGATGGATTAAGGAAGATAGGGCTACATGTCTTCAGAAAGTCAAAATTTTATCCTGATCTCTAACTTGTGTTCCCCTAAGAAAGGAATTTGCATGTTTGCAGCTGCTCTGTCCACCATCAGCCTTGTAGTCCTTTGGTGCAGTCAGAGAAGAGCACAGTCCTCGGACACTCATTGTGTCAGGGCAATTGATGGAGAAAGGAAGCCAGTGAAGCTGGAATCTGAATGACAAACCTCTGCCTATCAAAAATCTTCAAGGGAAGACCTTTGCCTAGGATTGAGGTCCTGCTATCTGACCCTTCTCAGCTGTGAAATTAGTTTTAGCATATGTACTTTTGCTTCTGATTTTTTTTAACTGCTTGCCCCAGAAAGAACAGAGCCAGTATTTTAGATTGAGAACACTAGGCTCTTTCTTCCACATCTGTTTTTCCTACTGTCAGATGTCAGCCCTTGCAGCTGAAGTCACCTGGTTAATCATTCCTGCCTGGCCAAATGCTATCCACTGTGCTCGACCTGTTGGGGTACAGGACATATAGCAGAGAAATCAATTGGTTGAAGCACCTATGATGTATATTAGAGGAGTGATCAAAGTTAAAGCTACTATTTCTAAAGGTATATTGCTGTTTGATTTTTCAATGAGTTGTTTCCCTTGGTTTAGCATTCGCAGTTGCAGTACCCATATCCTGTGGTTTGGTTTTTTGCTGTTGGCTTTGGCTGATTTTTTATGGTACAGTCACTTCATTTCTCCTGCAGCTGCTCCTTCAAGTCAAGCTCCAGGCAAGTGACTGAAATCCTCTCTCCAGCCTGTGTGTTAAAAAAGTCCAAACAGCACATGGGGTTTGTGTTGGCTGCAGCTAGCTGTCAGTAAGTGTACAGGACCTGGGCATCTGTGTTGGGCCCACACTGCACTCAGTGGGCAGAAATGATCTGGCTAGTGATACTTCTTTTCCTTATCTCAGAATATCCTTCAGAGACGGTAACACTGGAAGACAGAAAGTGCCTGAAGCAGTTTGCAGCACAGTTAGTCTGATTTTTTTGGCTTCATATACAAAGTGAAAATCTGTGTGAATTGCCCTCTGTGGAGGGGATGTTGAGTCTGATGGCCTCTGCCCCAGCAGCCAGGCAAGGAGGATGCAGTCCAGCTCTCTTCCATGGTCCTGTACTGGGCGTTTCCTCCTGCCCTGTGACCCCACGCTCCCAGCACAGCTGGTCGGGAGACACTGTGATCTGCCATCCATGCTGTGGGGCAAGACCACCCACAGCAAGAGCCTGGGAAAGTAACCAGGACAATTACTCATGGCCTGTATAATAGCTAAGCAAGTGGAGGGCCTTGCAACTCCTTTACAGCAAGTGTCACACTCTACTGCCCAACACTCTCCTGTGCCACACCAGCAGCATCTTTGCCTCCCTCTTCTAGTCTGAGTTGGTAATTTTGTCATTCTTCCTCTGAGTCTCTAAGAGAAAAAAATTATTGTAAGACAAAATTTGCCTAACACTAATGAATGCCACATATTTTGCACCCTGTAAGTGCATATTGTCCTCTACTGACTATGAAGAAAACTGATTTTGTTTTAGATACCTACAGCTGGCTAGGTGAGTTCTACCTGCTTAGGTTACTGATTTCCTCTGCAAATATTTCTGGGGTGTTTTTACTGCCTAGGCTATGCTTTGGGAGGTTGCTAAGATACTGAGGTGAAAATTTGCAGTTCTTATGGGACACTCTCCATGTAAGACAAAGTTGCCCATTTATATCCAAAAGTTTACTGCTTAGCTCATATCTCCAGCAATGGTCTGGCGGTGTTTTAAAAGTTCACTCTTATTTTCCAAGAACCTGATGCTCGCCTGTTACAATCAGCCCTGGTGGCTCAGAAGGGGCACTTTAAAAACACCTCCACACTTCTGGAACAGAGGTAAATTTCTGGGGTGCGAAAGGGGCCAAGGGCTACAACACAGAAGCACTTCTAGGGCCTGGAAGACTTTACAGTGGAATTATGCAGATAAGAGGTGGTAGCCAACTGGCAACATAAACAGCTCTCTAACTCTGATCCTAACTAATGAGTAGACAAACCTATTAACTCCTGGATGGACAGGGTATATGCTGGGAAATGCTGACAGTTGGAGGGAGCTGAGACTGACATCTCATTATACAGTGCAGATGTCAGTGGTCTTGGGGGTGCCAACAGGAACAGCTCATGTCCTTCTCATTTGCTTCTGCAACACGGATGGGGTGTTATGCATGTGGAAAGTTTGGCGTGGATGAGGATTTGGGTTTTGTCCCTATGTAGATGTTAGCAGAGATAGGAGATGGAGCTGAATGCAATACGGCAGAGGAATTCTGTTGCTAAAGATGTCTAAAGACAAGAGGGCTGAGTAGAAAGTTTATGGGTCACAGAGAGAGAGGAAAAAAGCAAGATTTTTTTTTTAGCATCATCTCATCACACATCTCTGACCACTTGTTTTTGAGAACTTGGAGGGCAAAAAGAATAATTTTGTAAAAGCTGAACAGAAAATCAAGAACTGTTTTAGGACAGATCATTGCATCTGTCAAGGAGACAGTGAAAGATGTGGAAGGGAGGAAGAAGAAAATGGGTGTGTAACAGGGCACCTTTGGAATGGCATATCCAGACAACATTCATATACCAGACATAAGGCTAAAGGTTGAGATGAAGGAACTATTGTGCTAGATAGTCAGCACAGCAAAATAATTCAAGGTTGGGCAGAAGGAATAGGAGAGGGGATGAGAGTGCAAGAGCTTTGGGGTATCCAGATAGTTCTAATTGTTGACATTTAGTTCTCAGAGAAGATGCAGTCTAGGTATTACTTGGACACAAGAATGGCACTGAGATTTTGGAACCTGTGTGAACTGCCGATGTGGCACATGGCAAGCTGCTGCAGACACGAATAAACCCATCTGAAAGCATCTTACTAGCAGATTCTCTAATTTACAGTACTCTTGAATAGATGTATATGTAAGCTGCCTTTCTTCCAGTCTGTCAAGTCCACAACATCCACTTAAATGTCTGTGTATAATTACTCTTGGTTTTCTTGAGCTGAAGCCAGGCTAAATAGCCTTGTTTCTGAGAAAAGTTGCTCTCAGTCCTGCTCTCAGGCTGCTTATGACTCGAGTGATTTGGCACTATAGGAAACAGGACTTCTCATGTGTTGCATCTGAAGTGTTTGTGGAGTTTCTTGACTGAGACTGAGAGGGTTTTTATGTGAAGAGGGGCATCATCTGGGCATGCAGTGTGGGTATGTGTGCAAATGAGGGTTTCTGTGTTCATGGGCACGTGTACACAAGACGCCTTATGTAATTCTTCCCAGAACTCCACTGCTCATCTGCCCTGCACAGACATGGCTGCACAGAGGCCTTTTATTGTGCTTTATAAATAACTGCCCTTGTTGTCTTATCCCCATTGGTTCAGTTTCCAAGAACAGGATGGATAACAAACCCCCTATTCTCATTTATTGCTTTTTTCCCCCTTTCTTGGATCCCTTGAGGATTTTTTCTTCTCTTCAGTTTTCCAAAGAATCTAAAGCATTTCTGTGGTTCTCTGTAATGATACCATGTCTAGAGTGCCTGGCAAACCACAAAGTATAATATGCACACACAACTGGAGTATTTGCTATAACATAATGAAAAAAATTAATGACATTTAACTAAATTAAAGCAATTTTTCTCAAGATTGTCCTATGTCAACAACTTCTTCAGCTGAAATATCTACAATCTGGCCAAGCTAAGAGCCATCCTAACACTACCTGCTATGTTGTAACCTACCCATAATCATCATGTTTCTTGCTGCCTTCCCAACAATTTGGTGACCAACCAGTTAACAGCTATTCCAAAATAAATGTATAAAGAGCATCAGTTTAGGCTTATGATGTTTTTTCGCTATACAATCAATATTGTTATCTGAGAATTAGAGATCCTGTGCTTGAAAAATAGAATGACATTGGAAGTTTCCATTAAGTAATTGGTCTTCAGCAGTTCTCTATGTCACTTCTCCCTTAGTGAAAATACTCATCAACTACAGGGTCCATGAGCTTATGCCCCTGCTGCCTGCTCATGGTTCAGCCCTGCACCAAGACCTGTTTGAGCACCTGAGGCACTGCCAGGCTCTGAAGTCCAAATAACTTCTGATTCTTTGGAACAAAAGCAGTAAAGGATAGACACTCTGTAAGCTTGGTTCCAGGACACAGCAATGTAGTTGGACTCTGCAAAGGTATGCAACCCAGTTCACAGATCCTCAAAGCCTGTGTTACTTCAGTTCTCCCTGAGGCTGCTATCTCACAAACACGTGTCTGATGAATCAGAGGAATTTTCTTGCACAGAAGGAACTTGAATCCAGCTCTTTTGTGTCCCAGGGTGGTGCCTTAACAACAGTTTACTTTCCCTTTCTCTTTCTGCTTAACAGGTTTTAACATGTGTGTGGTTGTCCAAAAAGCCACTTACATCTGTGCCTATGTAGTCCTTTCCCCCCCAGCTCAATTTGTCAGTGTTCTGCCTTGTAACCTGCCCTGCCTCTGCAGACAATCTTAGAATAAGGTATGACATACAAATCCCTTTGTTAGAAGGGAGAAAGATGTGGAGAGAGAAAAAAAAAAAAAGAAAGACAAAAAAATAGAAAGCTGTGATTATCTAAGTGTCTCATTTTAGATTTGGTATGATAGTACATGCGCGCAATCATCTAAATTACAATTTATTCATGCATTACAGTTGAATTATATTAATCAGGAAGCAGCATATTGTTAAGCAGAGCCTCGTAATGCAGCTTCATAGACATTTTTCCTTTGTGCTATTTAAGTGGTCTTGTGTAAGTCTTGCAGAGGAGTTCACTTTGCTCTTGTTGCAGTTCAGATAAGTTTAACAAAGAGAAAAATAACTCTCCTTTGTGTTTCAATGGATGAAAATGAACTCCACATTTCTGGGATAGCTAAGAAAACCTGTCAAACTTTCAAGAATCAAAGGAAATGAATGGAAATGGTAGGAGGAATTTAATTTTAAGCTGGTTGAAAATAGGACTCTTTAGGAAGTTGATAGAATTTTGTAGCCTCAGAAAGCCTATTTAAAACAAGTACAAAAGTGCTATCAGCCCCCTTACAGTTTATTTCAGTATGAAAATCTTTCTAGTAAATAGATATACCCAAGTACTGAATTTTAGGGAGATATTTATAATTCTATATAAATTTCAGATAATGTTTAAAATAGGATCTCATCTGCCTGAACTTCTAAGACACTTGTAGGAGATCCCTGAAAGGTTCTATGGCCTGTTCTGGTTTGTGACTAGCTTGTCTGTATGCTTGATATCCATCCGGAAATGCATATTCAGTGAAGTTTATGGGATACCCCTGCTGAGATAACAGAGAAAAGGTAACACTTGCTGAGAGGTTTCCAGGTGGTTATCAGTCACAAAGGGATGTGAAGAATATTGTAAGCTTCTGCAAGCATCTTCTGATGTGACTTCTGATGCTGCAAACTCAGGCTGACTCTCCTGGTGGAAAACCCCTTGCCTTCTAGAAGAAATGTTCTAGCCAGATATTGACCAAGTTCTCCCATTTCTGGATAAGAGTCCTTCCCCAAGTATGCTCAAGATTTCTCCACAAGCCAGTATCAACCTTCTTGTGTTTTTTTAAAATACATTTGTATTATCACTTGGAATACTGTTTGTATTTGGAACTAAGAAGGTAAGAAAGGATACTGAAGGGAAAATATACACCACCAGTAGCTGAATAAAGCTTTCCACTGAAAAATACAAGCTTTACCATTAGAGAGACCTAAAGACTTCTGCAGTTTTTAATTTTTAATTGACATAATTTTACAGAATGGCAAGCATACGGTGGAACAATGAGAAGTTTTAGGAAAAAACTTTAGTTAGTGCCTGAATTGTGTATAGAGCTTGCTGAACTGAAGCCACGGGTAGAGAAACAATGTATAATGCTTGGGAGTGACCTCTTCCACAGTTATAACAAAATAAAATAAATCAACCTCCTGAGAAAACAAGGTTTGTCAATTTCTTCATCCAAAGACTGGCCTGAGGCTGCAGGAAGTGTTTGGGCAGCAGCAAATTAGTAATAGCCACAGAGTTGTTATCTACACTATTAGAAGAAAGAGGGTCAGGGACTGATCCTGACCCCAAAACCAAATGGTATCTACAGGTCTGCATCTCTATCAGCCAGGGCCAGCCTTCTCCATGGCAGATGTGTCTTGGGGAGAACTAGCTGAAACTGCCCAAAGCAAAGCCAGGGAAAGCAGGCAGCTGAACTGTATGGCCAATGACTGACACTATTAAAATACAATATTACAGATAACCCAGAAAACAACTGGCCTTTTTTTATTATTATCTTTTTCTAATTTAGAGTTAGTGATGTTTTCAGAGGTGGTATCACCATCAGCCTCAGATGGATCACCTCAAACAAGAGAAGGAGTTGGAAATTTTGAAATGTATCTAGGAAATCACTTTCCTTGCAATTTAAATTCAGACACTCAGTCACTGAGGCATTAATGTACCACAAACATGGTAAAGAAATGCCTCTGTAGCCCAGGTTGCATTCCTCTTAATAGAACAGTCTTTCATCTGTAGATGAAGTTCTTTATGGTATGTGAACTCTGACAGAGTTCTTCATGTGCTTGCATTTCCTTCATGAATAAGTTGTCCACAAGCTTTTAGAGAAGGCTGACGTTATAGCTGAACAACCATAGTCATACTCCGTAGAAAGTGCTGGCTCCTTCTCTAAAAACCTGTGCCAAAGGACATCTTCATATGCCCATTCCTCCATTCAATATGGAACAATGTATTTAAAACATACAGTGTTACAATAGTTAATTAGAGTTTATGGCATTTTCATGAAAAGCAAGAAATGATGATAAATACATGAATAATAACCTGGGAATGGATCAACTGTTTTATCATAAATGAATGTCAATGAAGTGTAATTTTCTGCTTTAGGAAGATTCCTGCACCTGGTAATATCCTTAATAAACATTAATTAAAAGGTTAATCTGTTGTAGAAATTGCTTTTTTCTGAAGCCACCTGAAATCAATTTGAACCCAATTACGAGTGGTTATCTATTGTTTATGTGGTTAAAGATTAGAGAATACATTTCTGCTTGTCAGGAGCCATCAGAGCAGGTTTTGAATGTCATGATCAGAGGTGATTCTGAATATGTGAATGCACTTTAATGAGCATATAAAAACCATTAGAAAATGTAATCAGTCATATTTGATGATGACTTGACCTTGGAACTTCGATAACAAGGGGTCTAATCATTTTGGTCTTAAGTACCAACAGGATTTGCTCTTGAAATCAATTGACCATTGCTTGCTACTGAGAGGGTAATCTTCCTTGGCAAAAAAGTATAAATTGCAAAAATACAGCAAGTTATATAAGTAGGTTCAGAAAAAACTATCTCTCAGAGACTTGTGAAATATAAGATGCAGCTGAAAAGTGATCAAAGATAATATTCTTCAAAGACATTTGGAGACAAGCATCACTTAGTAGTTCAGAAAGTTTTGATCTGCACATCTACTGAAGACTGAGCTGCAAACCATCCTGCAACAGCAAGGATGTGTGTGTGGCCTTATTTCCATGGAAAAGTGTTTGAGGTTGATAAATGCATAATTTGCACCCATTTGCATCTCATGTTGATTGAAACTTGCTCTTCCTGCTGGACAGGAAGACCTGCACTTTCACACATAATGCATCTGGGTACAGTGAGAGCAATAAAGGACCAAGGTCTTACTGCCTTTTCCTACAAAGGATGGGAAGAAACTTGTGCCTCTCACTTAAAAGTTATGTCCATATTTCTCATCATGGGTTTTCACAGAATTTCTTATCTTCTAGGGCCTTCACTGCCCTTTTCTGGACTTGTTCCAGCACATCGATGTCCTTTCTGAATTGAGGGGCCCAGAACTGGACATAAACACCACAGTACTCACGGTGTGGCCTCACCAGTGCCGAGTCCAGGGGGAAAATCACTTCCAGAACAAGTGGGTGCTTAAGCTCGGCTGTAGTTTCAACCAGTTGAGTAACCAGGCTGAAACCAGAGCATGCACATGTTTAAGCACAAAACTTATGTCAAGTGATTTTGGATGTTGAAGATTTAGGCATCTCTTCCATCATCAATGGAGGGAGGGGGAGCAGGGGTNNNNGAGAGAGAGAGAGAGAGAGAGAGAGAGAGAGAGAGAGAGAGAGAGAGAGAGAGAGTTGCAACTTGAGAAAACACTTCTCTTATCCAAAGATAGGCATTAAATACAACTCAATTTCCCTCTGAAAGGATTGAATTTTCTCTTCATTAACAACAAAAAGGATCTAGAGGAAGAGCTTAGGATTTGGCTGACTATGGGTGTGATTTTTAGCACTTAGATTCATATACATAGCAAATTCCAGCACTTCTGTATTCACTGAATTCTGTATTTAGGACGATGATTTTTGAGAAGCCAACAGAATTAATTTAGGCATATGAACTTAAGAAATAGATCATCTCAGGTATTTCCACCAGGTTGTTCTATTATAATGGAAGAGTCTCAAAATAAATGACTGCCCACTTGGATGGAACAATGACATTTCTGTATGTAATCAGCAACAACATACTCAAGCATACGCATGAGAACTCTTGTAATGGCCTCATGCAGTTAGTGGTAAAATGCAGGCATGTCATGACAGCTAAAACACACTTTCATGACATTTGTGATAAGGTGAAGAGGATTTCAGAGGTAAAATCTAATTTTAAAATCCCCTCATGCAGTCTTAAAAACTGTTCCCCCAAGCCTCTGAACACACAGAAAAGCAATTTTCGTTATAAGCATCATGATGCATTCCTTGGCTATATTATGTGTCATTTGATAACATTTGTTACAATCTTAACCAGAGAAATTATCACTGATAGTTTCAGAGAAAGTGAAGTTTGGCAAAATCATAATCAGCTTGTTGATGGTAAAATTTTCCATTCTCTGATCCAAAAAGCTGAATTTCCATTAAATCAGGCCATGTAAAATCAGGCTATCTACTTCCAACATAGATAGCAGAAGGCTGGAATTGAATGAAATAATCATAATTACATGGGTTATTTTATTTATTTATATATAACATGAGGATGTCCTTTGAAATGAGCAGTCTGACAGACAACCTCAATGAGTACATCTCAACAACACAAGTAAGTACAGACTGTACTTTGTTCAAGCTGGGCAAGCACCAACAGCACCTGAGAGGACAGGTGGAAAAAAATCGGAACATTTCATTTTTCACAGTGAATTTCCAGTTCAAACTGTCTGAGAGCTAAGCAATGATTATGTGGAAAAGTATTGTAATTCAGTTCACACAACACTCCGTAGGTGTATAATGTTGACTGTACAGTCCATTGACAGTTACAAGAGAAACTTACCCTCTGGCATGTGCTTGTTCCTGGGAGCCACAGTGGTGGTATGTCCCTGGCGGTGGTCCAGCACAAGGGCTGGGGGGACTGGTCTCTCTGGCTGTTCAGGGTTTTGGTGAGAAAAGTGTCTTCTTTTGATTAAACTTCAGCAAATTATGCAAAGAATAAAAATGAAACCTAGGGAGGAGTTACCTGCTCTCTTTTCTGATGTATAACAGATCCATCCGTCAAGGTCCATCCCATTTTAGACCTTGGTGCCGTTGTGTACAACTCCCAGTTTCAGTTCCACCTAGTGCCTTTTAGTTTAGCATGAAATAAATTGGTATTATCTTGTGTGTTGATACCTTGATATCATTGCCCAGCTACCCTCACATTGCACACTATAATGCAGGTTTTTATTTGGTTTTACTACATTGCTGGGCTGTTAAAGAGCAACCTGGCATTTTACATGTCAAGTGTCAGTCTGCGATGTTGCTACCCTGTTCCAAGGACTTCTGAGAGTTTAAGGGAAGATTCTGTATTACATCTTGGTGAACTTTCTTTCTGAAGTGCTTGCATTCCCACAAGACATAGGGAAAAGGCATGAAATTTGTCAGGAGAGGGCCTCTGAAGCAGAAATACACCTTTTGCTGTGCCCAGGATAATCTGCACCAAGTTTGGCCAAGTTGTAAGCCTTTGAAAAATGATTTGTTGACTGCTGTCAGCAAAAGACTTTGACCAAGTAGAGCATGTCTCCCTATGGAAGGAGGGGTGGAACACACACTCCCCTGCAGTCATGGGCACAGGATGTGCTAGGCTCATCATAGATCTCTCTGGGTGTTTCCTGCCTTCTTTTAGTGTGCACCATTCTCCTCTCCATTTGCTTACTCCGAGGAATTGAGGGCGAGGGGTATGTGGAGGGGAGGGCCAAAGGAACCTGAGATGA
This sequence comes from Cyanoderma ruficeps, assembly GCA_008694505.1. Taxonomy (NCBI): domain Eukaryota; kingdom Metazoa; phylum Chordata; class Aves; order Passeriformes; family Timaliidae; genus Cyanoderma; species Cyanoderma ruficeps. The sequence continues at coordinate 952,199 of VZDJ01006585.1, read as the reverse complement.
ACAAGGGAGAAAATCAGCACATTGGCTGAGGACTGAGAGAAATCAGCAGGGAGCTGAAGACAAACCTGAAACAGTGCCAGGCTGAAGGTGTTGGGCGAGGACAAAAAGAAATAAGCCTGAAGGGACTACCAAACCCTTGATACCACCATTCTTCTGCAAGCAGCAATGGTCTGTAGAACACACTGGACAGGCATTGCCTCTCCAACAGCATGAGCTATTGAAGGGCACAACAACCTTCCATGGCTTCCTACCAAGGCAGGGCTCTGGATGGAAAAGTAAGAGGTCTCACTCATCCCGGCCAACATGGACAGAGGGTGCTCTAGGCTGAAATTTGCCTGTTCTGTCCACTTCTGCCCTTCTTGGCTGAGGAATACTGACACACAAAATGGCCTGAAAGAGCATTTATTCGGGCCATAAAGCCAAGCATTTCAGTGGTAGAAAATGCTGCAAACACAGTTGCTGAGCAACTATAGGCCTGAACTTTAATTAGTGCATACACCTTAGGAGCCAACCATTAATTACATGATCACATGCCATTTTCCCCCTCTCCACAAGTTACAAAAGATTAATTGGCTGAGCAGCCCTGAGCATGTTTTATACAGATTCCTTGGACCTCAGCCCAGCCGTTACCCAAGAGAGGTATGCACAGAGGACTCGGCCATGGACTTGTTCTAGCAGACCAACCTGTGCACAGCGCACAGGGAAGGGTTTAAACCACCACGCACATTTCAGTGCCAGTCACACAGTTCCTGCTAAAACTCAATGCTGTATAAGAAGTTTTCTTTTTTAAAGTTTCCTGAGGGATCCATGAGGTCATAAGTAGATTTCTTGTCACAACGAACCCCTCTGAAAACAGTGTATGGTTCTCTTGCCATGGGAAGACCCTGGCACTTTAGCTGGGAGCTAACTGGCTGACGTCCCTCACTGTTCCTCCTGTCACACCAGCAACAGGTAAGGGTTTGGTCAGAAGTGGGGCTGATCCTGTGGTATTTCACTAAATCTTCAGCCAAGGGTTTCCCAGCAGCAGCTAGGTGAACTCCGCATGACCCTAAGGGATGTCTGCAGAGCCAGGGGCGCTGTCACACCCATGGTGTAGTATATACTGAAGCAGATCATTGTCACAGTACTTAGCACCCACCTAGGTCAATGTACACAGTGTAAGTGCACTTGGAGGTGAATGAAAGACTGGAACTGGCAGATAAGAAGCTAAGATCTGATGTGCAGGGGTCCTTCCTCATGGATAATAATCTAACTTGGGCTCTCTAATGTTTGCATAATTAACCACAGTGACTTAATCCAGGTTTCCCCAAATCTTCAGAAGGCCTTTCCTGCTTTCCCTTTTGCCATGTAAGAAACCCCAATCTTGCTTGCTCATGGGTGAGAAAGGCTTGTTAAATGATAGCATCCCTGTGTGAATGGAAGCAGCCACCAGATCCTGCTCTCTCAATGGGATACGTTCTTCGAAGACGCCAAAGCATCAGTTCTCAGTTTGTGGATTTTCCATTAGTCACGTGCTCAGGTGTCAGCCAGATTAAAATAAATAAACACATATACCCACTTGCACCTCTCCTACAATCTCAGCCAGGCCCTGAGATTCATATTTCAACCTATCCTCACATTACTCTTCCTCCTATTTCGTGGGAGGTAAACCTTAATCTGCCCTTTCTCCCAGGAGCTGCTTTACCCATGTGTTCTGTTTCCTACTGCTGCTGTCTCATCACTTACAAATCATGTTACTGACGCTTATCTTGGCCACAGGCTGCATCCCTTTTCCTTCCCCCTTTTTAGCCTCACATCCAAATGTAGGAGAAGAAGGATAGCCAGTGCTGCGCTCCATTCCAGGTCTTAACCTGACCTCCCAAGTTCCTTGGCTCTTTCCTTTATCTACTCCTGAGGTAAATGGTGTACAAGAGATAAAAGTCTTCTCCCCTTTTGTTGAGGAAGTAAGAAAAAATATTTTCAACAGCTCAGCCTCAGGATGTCTTCTCTTTGACTCCCTTGGTAGCTTCTTCAGTGATTGACTGGTTTCATGCAAGTTTGGCACTGGGACAGCTGCAAAGACAATTATCTTCCCACATAAGTCAGTCCTCCCCAATAGCTGGGGACAAGAGTGACCACACTTCAAATATCTAAAAGACTTTTTACACCCATTTGCTCCTTACAGCTGATTTCTTTACCATTGAATGGAATAAAAACCAGTGTGCTGCCAAACCAAGGAGAAGGAGAAAGACTCTATGGAGGAAGGGAGAATTTTGTAGATGCGTTTGAAGGAAACAGTAAACCTTCATATAAAATAATTTTAAGCCCTTCTGAGACATAAATCCCAACGCACTGCTTTCTTCATTGTTTATTTCTGATAAACAATGATATTTCTGGATGGAAAGAACCTGCACCTTTATTATCAGTGATGAGACAGATCATCACAAGTTTTTAAAATAAATCTCTCTCTCTCTTCTGTCACATTCTTCTGAAATGGTGCATATCGTTGAAGCATTTGTTTCTCTGAGAACATGAGGTACCGCCAGAAAACTACTCAGATCATTTATTACTCCTGAATATTTAGAAATCGTTAACCTTTACACTCTCCACCCAAGGAAACACTGGGAGAGGCTGTAGCATTTTTTTAACTCTTTCCCTTCTGCTCCTCCTTTTAACTTCTCATTCTGTGGCATATATGCTCATGACCAGGCAGCTTTATATGTGTTTTATGATCTGGCTGATTCAGCAGAGATATAAGGATATGGAAGACACAATTTTGCTTAGAAGCACAGAGATCCATGTTGAAGGCTGTTTCCATTCTTTACAGCATTGACATATTCAGATGTTACCAGAAATGGTGAATAGGTTTAGTTAAAATGCACAACAGATGGGATCTTTGCCCTAGAGTCTTTTAGGATCAAAAGCCAAACCTATTCCCTGTTCTGCTATTTTAAGTGCAATTAGAAATGGAAACAATAAAACAAATTAAGAGACTATTTTCCCTCTATTCCTTATAGACAGAGCCCATAAACAGATTTTAAGCCTGAAAAACCCCATATACAGTTAAACTTTCTCACTGGCTGATAAGCAGTGGAAGACAAAAGCAGATTAGGTGAATAGCTCCTTATTTCCTGGGCTTAAGTCTGAAGATCATTTCCAGATGCACCCAGTTCCCGGCACCGCACAGCTGGATCCCACTTGCCTCATGCCCAGTGTGAAGTGGCACTTTGGCCAGCTGAGTCACAGGATCCCTGCTGCAGCCTGCAGACACCAGAGATAGAGGGTGACATTTGCCCTTTGGCCCTGCCTTCAGGGCACATAAGGACCACACCAAAAGCAAGGCCCCTTCTCTCTTTCAACCCCTGCATGGGTTATTATGAAGAGAACACCAACGCATTCTTGAGATTAACATGGTTTTGAAAGGGCATTGGTATTAAGAGTATTGTTGGCAAAATAGCACTATTTTTCCACATTTTTTCAGGATGTGAATTCAAATAATAGGTAAGTGTGGCCAGGTGAAATCCTTGGGATACTGGTTGGTATTGTGTAAAACTTTTAGTGAATTAAGCCTGAAATCTAGCAAAGAGTTTCAGCCAAAGACAAAGAGGATAATTCTGAGAAATGCAATTCCAGTCAATGCAGTGTGATGATTTCAAAGGGAAACAGCTCAGCTTTTCAGTTTGAAACATTTGTTTTTGTTTTGAGGTTTTCCTGCCTGCAATAAATAAAAAGGGGTGAAAAGTTTAAACACAAAAATGAAGTGTTTTGTTTCAGGTTGAACCAAACACTTTGCTTGATCCAAACTGGAATTTTGGGGTTTTATTGTTTTACCAAGAAAATACAGTTTAATTTCCTGTCAACCCCAAATATTTTTTTGTAATTGTAGCCTTTCTGTGCTGAATTCAAAAGCCAGTTATTCCTACTGCTCTTTAGGAAAAAAAAATATCAAGAATAATTTATTCTGGGAAGTGAGGTGAAGTTGCACAGAATGGTACATGTGTGTGGGGGGGAGGTGATGAGGGAACAGAGCTGGCAACGAAAACTCGAAGTTGATGAAGGTCCAACTAGTGCCATAAGGAAGGGATTATGGCTGACCAGGTCTTGGAGCCACCCTGAATAGTTATTGTTTTACAGCAGGACAGCAGCTATGGGGCTGGGCTCCTTTGGCACAGCCCAGCTGTGGGCCAGCTGCGCACTGCTGCTCTCTCACTGTGCCCTGTATGCAGGAAGCTGCTGCTGCTGCTGCTTGTGGCCCTGTGTCCCTGATCCATTAGCATCTCCCCCGAAGAGGAAGTGTCACAATCTCTCCCCAAAAGTGCTAAACTGAGTAAAGTTATTGGTGGCACCAACTGGATCCTCTGGAGAGCTGGGGACAAATACCATCAAGTAAAACCCTGGCTGTGAGACTGCACTGCATCTCAAATGTGTCTCTGAGCTCGCTTTCAACTGATGAAGTATTTGGGATTATGCATTACCCTGTAGGGCACAGAGAATGCCATACTCCTTGAGAGAATTCAGCCAGCAGCGTTGTAATTACACTAATTATGCTCTAGCCTTCAGTCAGGGTAACAAGTTGCTGCTCTGCTTGCTTGCACTATGCAGCACTCTAATATATGCCACGGTATTTCTGTGCATGCGTAACCCAGGTTTCCCACCTGCTATACTTGGACATGATGGTCCAAAGGTAGGAATACTACTACCTCCATACACTCCTCATTTATTTTACTCCTGCTAAACTGTCAGATGGACCTGGGAAGTAAAGGGACAATTTCTGGAGCCTTTCCTCTAGTAGCCTTACCTCTGTCTCTGTGTGTGTGTGTGTGTGTGTGTATCTTTTGCACAAGGGCCTGTCTACCAGAGGAGCTGGGGCAATCATTCTCCAGAGTCACTGTCCTCACTACATTAGCCAAGAGGAACCTTTCCCCCAGCAGAGCACAGGGCTTAGCTTGTCTCAACTGGAAACCAGGCTATCTCACAAGCTACTGTATTAAAGAAATCTTTACAAAGCGAGGTGTTGGTAAACAAGAGCTTGCTGCTGCTATGATTCACTGCCTTCTTACGCACCTTAGGAGCAGATTTCCCCACCCTCCTATGGCTGTGGGGAACCGCAGACAGAGTGGAACCAGTGCCCTGCTGTAAGTGTCCCCCCAAAGCATGGGGGGCTGCAGACAGCATTTTATACGGCAGCAGAGGTCAGGGGAAAAACACAACGTGTGACAGTTCGTCGAGGCAGGGAAGGGATCCTCAGAAAGGCCTGGGCAGGGTCCAAGGCACGTTCGGGGCTGTCTTGTGAGAGCCTTGCAGGAGTGGCCGGGGCCGCGGCGGATGCGAGGGAAGGCAGCCAAGCACCGCTGGGCAGGCGGGCAGGGCGGGCGTGGGCAGGGAAGGGCGAGGCGGGCAGGCCGGGCTACGAGACAAGGCTGGCCGCGGGCTCCCTCGGGGCACTCCAGCGAGCCTCTCATGTTCCGTGTGCTCCGGCTTTCCTCTCCAGCAAAGCAGATCTAGTGCTCTTTCTTTCACTGTGGGTGCCACAAAGCTTCAATCCGTGGAGGTCCTGCCGTAAAAAAACCCTTTACCACACAAACGGACAGAGTGATGTGCAATTGGCTCATACGAGCTCAGTGTGCTCATTCTGGAGAGGAAAGGCCAGTGAATATATACTCTGTCCAGCTTCTCATGGCATCTCCATGCTAAAGTGAGCTGCACACGATAGTTGCTGGTTCTTGAAAGTGATATAGTCACATCAGTGTGGCACTGAGCCTAGCTAATTAGCCCTTCTTGGCAGGTCTAATTAGGCTGGGCAGGGAGCCATGCTGATAGAGTTGTACTTTCATGACTTTCAGCTCTTGCTCACTCCTAGTCAGTGCGTGTATCTCCACACCATAGTGCAGATGTCCCATGAACGCTTCCCATGAGCCCAGGACCCTGGCAGCAAAATCTGTGGAGAGGCCAGCTGAGGACTGAAGAGAATAGCTGGATCTGGCAGGCTGAAATGCTGCTTCTTGTTTCTAAGAAAAATTTTTGGAAGAAAACAGAAAAGAAAAAACAGACACAGATTTTTCTCTGCTCTTTTGACTTGCAGCAATGTGTTCTGAAAGTACCCCACACCCTGGGGTCCCTGATGAGGTCAGACACTTGTGCTCAGCTCAAACCGTTTGTGAGATGGAGGCAATGTCTCTGAGGTCAGGGTCTCTTGAGGATTGGCAATCCTAATAATAAAGTGAGTCTGTGCATTCCCTTCACATCCTTTGCTATAGGCTTTGTCCTTTTTATGGGCTGAGGGTTAGATGGGTCTCTGTTAACAGCTGAGGATTAGTCTTGATTTGGCTGTAACCACTGCTGTGGCACAGAGCCGAGGTAGTCTCTGTGTGATCCTTGTGGTCAGTCTAACCTGAGGAAGACAAAAAGCAAAGATGAGAAATGAAAGCTGGGTCCTCCCACCTGTGGCAAGACCCAACATGGGGAGGGACTGGAGGAAAACTTAGCAGAATCGGTTGACAGAGAGATGAAGAGGTGGAGATGAAGATGGGGCAAAGACGGGGTTGGCAGTGGAGGCAGGGATCCAGATGGCCACCCTCCTAGATCAACATTGGAGACATGAGGATTGAAAGGAGAAACTGTCACAAAAGTAAACAGCATAAGAGAGAGGGCCATAATGTAATGCTTGGACTGGCCGTTGTCCAGGTGTCCACCCTCTTATCGCACAAACACGTTGTGGTCAGACACAGGAGCAGGTCCCAAGCATCTGCACCCAAAGCACCTAATGAGTGTTTGCAGGAAGAGCGGAGAGGGAGGCTATGGCCCTGCAGGGCAGAGGGGTGGGAAGGAGGCTTTCAAGCACGTGGCAGGCTGCCTGGCCGACACAGCATGCAGCAGGGAGGAAAGACATGAAACAAAAGCCTTCCTGCAGGAGCAGAGAGAAAAGACCCACTGCTGACAGGAATGAAACAACACAGCCTGCTGCGCCGGGCCAGCGCTCCTGGGACAGACTGGGCCAATAGTTGTAAAAACAGTTTTGAAGTAGGAAATGTAACATGACTACAAATTGCCTCACTTTCCCGTTCCAAGGCTCCCATCACGTGTAACAGGACACCGAGCAGCATGGCAGGGAGTTGGCAGAGGCACAGGTCCTGCTTGCACTGGCATGGGACACCCACTGGAGAGCTTGGTACCCCACGCCTCCATCTCTTCCCAAAACATATAACTGCCCCAAATAGAAATATTCCCAACACCAGCACTGCCCCCTCCCTAGCAGTGGGGAAGCTGGTTTTGTTTGGAGACTATCCACCAAAACCAACAATAATACAGTACTGTCAATTCCCACGGGGACCCTACTCACAATGGCAAAACTGGACAGATAATTTACAACTGATGTATCTGTTATGGAGACAGGACACAGGCATTTTTACCAACAGGTCATCTAAGCCCCAGAGTAGAGTCAAAACACATGGTGAAAAATACATTCTCCTCCTGTTTCCATGCTGACTCTGACACAACTTTTGGCTGGGCAGGACGATGGCGGAGGACTGCAAGTTCTGTAGTTGCAGCTCTGGATGTTACCTAATCTTTGTCTTCTGTTTCAGTCGGTCTTTTTACCAAAATACTTGCTGTGAATGGGAGGCAAAGGAAAAAATAAAAGTTGACTGGAAAGCGTTTCTTCTGCACTGTTTACAAATTCTGCACTTTCTTCAGAGCCACAGAAGTTAGAGATGGAAAAGCCATAAGTCATAGAGGCTGAACTTTTCCAAGGCTTTTAAATCACTTATCATCCTGACTAATGACCTCCAGGGAAACCCTGTGTGGCAATTCCAGATATTGCAGCCCACCAAAGTCTTTTCCATGCCATCCCCACAGCAGTTAGAATTAAGAAATCAGGCAATAAACTGTGACTGAAGTGAAGTCAGTCTCCGGCTGACTGCTCTGTGAAGAAGCAAGTGCTGAGAGAAGGAAACATAGGAGAAATGGGAGTTACTTGAGCTGATACTTTTCTGCATCTGTCAAAGCTTTTTGAGGCTTTAATATCCTTGTAGAAAGTGACCTGTGGTGTAGTGAAGGGCTATCAAAGTTCTGATTCTAGGGTGAAACCACTCAAGGTCAGGTCTGCAAAGGAAATTGCATGCATACATAAGCAGGTCAGAATTGAGGAAGACCTGTAAAAATGCCAATGAGGCTGGACACTCAACTGTAATTAAAATGCAGAGGAGGCAGACACAGGAAAGCAAAGGCAATGCAGCTTGTATGGCAATGCAGCTTGTATTTCCTACAGTAGAACAATTTTGAAACTGTTTAGCAGCTTCTTCTAATTTTCTCCTTCCTCTTAAATTTATCTCTATTCTTCTTCATTCCCTCTTTCCTGGAATTTCCTCTCCCTCAAAGACCATTTCTATTTTTTTCCAGCACTTTGTTTCAACGTGGAAGTGCACCGATCATTAAAATAGAACAAGGACACTGTTGACTGAATCTCACCGCGTATTTCTCACATCACCATCATGGAAAGAAAAGTGGTGCTGCACAGCTGATGAGATTGAGCTGTATTTGTTGATTCTGTGAGCTGTTTAGATACTGTCTCAGACCACAGAGTCAGCCCTGTAAGAGTCTTTCCTCTTGGAAAAGGCTCTCCTGGTGGGAATCTTGCAGCTGAAGTGCAAATTAGTCAGCTAACATGGGATCTTTCACCTGGCCTTGGGAATCTGTGACACACTGAGGCTAGGCTGAATGTTCTGTGGAGTTACCTATCTCTACAGGTAACTCCATAAGACAGTTTGTACCACTTATTTTATACTTCTTTGATAACTCAAACTTCCTTCTTCAGAGAAAACATCCCTTTCAACTCAGTCCCGTTTTTATATTTAGTTATTACATATCAAAAAGCACATGAGAACAAATACGCTTAAAGAAGGTGAAGTATGCTGTTACTGCTGCAAGGAGGCAGCATAAAGATCCTCAAACTACACCTATGTGGAAATCGAAATTTTCTACCTAATGCCAATATGGATAATGCACCTGTGACATAGCTGTCTTGTGGCATCTGCTCGCTGTGAAACCTGGGAAGGAGCAAGTCATGGAAATGGCAATCTTGTCTTAGTGCTGGGACAAGAGAACCTGAACTCTGACATCAAAAGCAAGCAAGGGATGGTATTATGAGTGCCCAGCAGTTCAGTGTCCCACGTTATGAGAAGACAATAATCCCTAGAGAAGGTGGCATCTTTTTTTCTCATCTTGCTCTTGCTGTTGAGGGCAAAACACTGCCCCAGCAGTGTTGTCACCAAACAGCAAAAATTATTTCCCTCTGTCCCTGCTTCATCTGTGCTACCAGTTTCTTGAGCAATGTCAGAGGCAAGAAGCCACTGCCCTCACTGTGTCCCAAACTGCTTTTGTACCATCAGCTTGTTGGCATGAAACCCTACACGAGGGCCCCGGAGGAAAATATTTCTTCTCATTTTGTTCAGAGGACTTGGGTTTAGCAGGTCAGAGAAATTAATGTGGTGGGATAGAGAGTACCAAAGCAAGAGTGTGAGAGAAAGGGCAAGTGGGTAGAGATTATTTAATTATGAACTTTCCATGAAATAGCAAGGGTAGAGCTGGGGACAGGAGGATGTTAATTTATGGGAGAATGTTGTTATTGCAGCCCTTCTTCAACCAGTCATGTTACAGGAAGATAAACAAAGCCCAAGCCAAATCTTCTCCTGGGCTAAGCCAGCTAGCTTGGAGATTTATGTGCAACTTATATCCAGCCTGATAATTCCACTGTGTGACTGACCGAAGGTCTCCACTTGCAGGGTAGGATGTTGTTAAAGGCACCAGTACTCGGAACTGGAGCACAGCAGGACACTGCCTGATGAGGTCCTCAGTAAATTTCAGTGGCCAAGAGCAACTTGTTGATCTCTGTGAATCGTTGCTTGCGGCACTGGTTACGGGGCTATCTCACAGTACAGCAAACATGAGGCTTTTTTTGTCAGTGACCAGAAAAGCCAGGCTCTGTTTGTTCGGATAGAAAGTGCTTACACTAGCTTATTTTTTTCCCCTTGAAACTCAACTTTCCTAATTCTGTATGGGAGGGCTTTTTTTCCAGGCTTTTTAAAGTAATATCAGTATTATGGCTAATGAGGCAGTGGAAAGCAAGCTGGTCCATTCGCTGTAGCTAATGACTCCATTCCCGTGAGCCTAATCAAAGATTTGTACATTTAATTGCTGTCAAGTCAGCTCCAGCCACCTGCCATTTCTGCCACACCTGAGCTCCCTTCTTCATGGCCTGCAATTCTAAATGAATCCATCTCTTTTGCTAAGGGAAGGAAAACAGAGCTGCCAAGCAACCCTGAAATGGTGCTTTACCCTTAGAGCAAAGATCAAACAGTCTGCTTTGCCACTGAGAAATATATGTTAACTGACTGTGGCACAGATCTTTCAAAAATTTATTAGTCTTATATTGGAGATCAGGGATGTGAGAAGTACACCCTTGTCTGGACATGTTCTGAACATGAGACAGACTTCTGTTGGAGACAAAAGTGATTTTTGTGGGCTCACCACTGAACAAAGTTGAACTACATTTATTTTTGGTTTTCTCCAAAAAATGGAAAAATATCACTGAAGCCATTATTCCATTTCTGCAGTGGACTGATGCAGTATTTTCACCAACTTTTGTCTTCAACATTACGATTCCTAAACATCCTGCCTTCTCCATAGGGAATTAATGCAGGAAATGTTTTGGGGCCATGTTCCCTTGAATGTAAGAGATAACTCCTGTTCATTGTTCCAGGGGAAAAAAATAAAAGGAAAAAAGTCCAGTTGCTGTTAACATATTGTGAAAAGAAAATGTAAACCCAGAATTAGGCTTTAATGAACTGCTCATTTTTTTAGCAACATTTCCTAGTGAAATGAGAGTTGTGGGATCATGTGGTGTGATCATTCTGTCAGATCATCCCTCACTAATTGTTTTTCTGGTTTTGGCCAAGTTGAACCCTAGATAAAAAAGGAAAGCAAATGCAATAGAGCAACATTAGTGTTTCAAGAACGTAAATACACAGGTGGAGGTGTAAAAGTCCACAAATACCTCCTGTGAATGGCTTAAGTAGAGGAAGTGTGGCAAATGAATTCATATGTTCTCAGCAAAAGAAGAAAGACCATACAGGTGCCCCAACCACAGAAATAACTTTAGTTGGAGATTACCATAAACCACAATATCAGGCAAATCTGTGGAATATGAGGGATCACTGATATCCGTTCTCACAGAGCTACTTTGTTTCTCTTCCCAACACATCACAAAAAGCAAAGACACTATTAGGATATATAAGATCTTTAACTGGGTAAAATTATATTTTTGCAAGTGGATTTGATCTAAATGCAAGCTGACACTTTCCCCCCCCATTTTAACAATGTGGAAAGGCTTTCTATTAGATTTTAATACAATTTACTCCAATGTTAGGAGCTCTTCCTCTGCCAGAGGAGTTTAATTGGCCATGAAGTCCTGTGAGTTTTTGCATTGTGAGTTGACAGATGCATAGATTAATTTACCAGGAAACTCAAAGAATAAGTTAAAGGGTCTGCAAACAATTAAAGGGTCTGCAGCTATTTGTACCAGAGAGCTTTAAGCTAAAATCTGGTGCTCATTTTGTCACAGCCTAACCATTTTTGTATCCTACTGCAAAGTAAACCTAAAGAGAACTTAACTTTTTAACCATTTCTGGATAATGTGTGTTTAAAGCTTCTGATCAGAATTTCCCATAATGTCTTCAGGAAAAAAACCCAAAGCTGCCATATGGGAAGGCACCTCTTTCCTTTCCTCTGAGCTGTCAGATAACAGAGAATCACATGCACACTGAGGGGAAACAGATGCAAAGGTCGACTGGGGTGCTGCCATGCTAAATTCTGTGATGGAATTGAAATACCTTGGTTAGCCATGTGAGCCACCTCGTAAAGATAAAAACCTGGCTTTCTATGCTTTCCTGTATTACTGAAAGGGACCAGGAAAGGAAGAGGATAGCTACTCTTTCCACCAATGGCTGAAGCATCTTATTAGACATAGGAGAGCTGTGTTGTGCAAGTGCAAGTCTCTACACTACCCAAAAATATTTCAAAATGTGTCTTATTTTCTAAGGAGAATAATAAACATAGGGCTGAGGATTCTTGTACCTCAGCTCAGTCATCCATTCTTTTACACACAGCATGCTTAAAGCAGTCTTGAATACATGAAAGCTTGATGGTTTAAGCCTTTCTTTGTAAAGGAGGAACTGAGGGTTCAATTTACTTTTTCTTGGCTACATTCAGGGTGAGATTTGTATCTAGTTAGCTAAAGTATATAAGAAAAGGATGAGGTAAGTGGTGCATTCCCTTCAGTGGCATTCTGAGAAGCTGTCACTGAGTCTTGCACGGGTTCCAGCTTGGTCAGTCTGTGGGGAAGACGTCCAGAGTGTGCCTCACTTGGCCAGCAGTCCTGGGGTAACAGCAAAGGCAGGTCTAGCTCTTGGCAGTCAGCTGGGTTTAGTCCGAGTGAGATGTTGGGATGGAGCAGGTTTCTTTTGCCTGTACCTCTTTGGGGGTTTGCCTCTATGTAGCCACATGTTGACCGTGCAAAATCCAGGGCCCCTGCTGCTGGTTCAATGGTTCAGAGGAATGCTACCAAAGGTGGAGCTGAGCCATGACAGGAAGCACTGAAGTTCCTCCTAGTGTGTGCAAGGCCATAGTGTTTGCAATGTTACTGCGGTGTAATAATGACAGCATTTATGAAGAGGCACAGTTTCACATACTCAGTTGCAAGACAGAGGTCTTTGACCTTTCTCAGAACTGTCTTGCAAAACCTGTTGCCACAAGATCTTTGTGGGATTCATGGAAGGGCTCTTCAGGGATATTGTGTAATTGGGAGCCCTCTAGTCTGCTTCTCTTGGTCTGTTTGCACAGTGCATAGGTGTGGAGCTATTCAGGGCTTTGGGATGAGTGAGGTAATGCTCATGGGAGGAGCTTTTCAAATTACAGAGGGTGCACAGCTGAACAGAGACTGTAAGTAGATTCAGGCCTTCCGCCATTTCCACAAGTCACATCAACTCCAGCCATTAATTAATGAACTAAAGTCAGAACATGGCTCCCTGTTGCCTCTCTGGGAGGGCCTGAGAACTGGGAAAGAGGTCATGCCATCGGGACTTGGAGTATGGGTCAGGATCTGTTATTTTCTGCAGCAGACTTGTCCCTAGAGTCTCATTCTTGCTTGCCTTTATCTTCATAAGGAGTTCATAAATGAGAATAAAGAATATGTAAATACCCTCAGCTAGCAGTGAGGAAGGCCTTCATGGAAGGAAAATATGAGAGGGCCTAAAAGAACTGCTGCCTTGCTTCTTTGGGAGATGACAATGTCTGGATGCAGGTTCCCTTTAGGGGTGGGTTACTGGACTAAAGAACCAGAAGCCTGACTCAGAGGTGCCACAAATCCTCCTAGATGTGCTCAGCCTATCTGATTCTCATGAATAGAGACAAGTCTCAGAAGCTGGTTAGGGCATTCAGGAGAAGTGGTGGTGGTCTCCTTCCCCTGCTGTGTCTCTGGTGAGTGGGACACATTCTCTGCTACTTGTCCAAAGCAGTGTAAGACCAACTGCAGAAGAACATAATACAGGCCCAGCGGGTCCACTGAGGCAGGAGAGTGTCAGTAGTGACTTGTGAGGATGGGGAAAGTCAGAAGCAAACAGCTTGGATGGGCTAGGCCATGTCTTCACTTAGACACTTGCACACTGCTCTGCAAATCCTTTCCCTCTGCAATCTGCAGAGCTGGGGATTTTTGTGCTGAATAATTAGCAGGCCTTTAAAAAAATTATATATACTGGCTCAGTTCTTTGTAAGTACTTTTGTTATTCCTTTTGCTGCTCTGGCTGTGTTTGTCTTTCACTTGACACCATTGTCAGTGCTGAAGACAAATACACATTTGTTTTGATTTCCTCCTTAGTGTACATATAACTTACAATGGGAAAGCCTGGAAAGTCTGCAGGATAACCTCATAGATAGCTAAATCCATTCTAAATGCCAATGAAAACGCAGTCTCCTAATCAGGAGGGAGAGTGTACCTTTAAACCTGGTCCAAAAATGCTTTCTTGGATAGTAATACAGTACATTGGTTTTTGTTCAACTCTCAGCCAGGGGTTCAGATTTCTCCCTGGGGTCCAGAAGCTGAAAGTCACAAGGCATTTGGCATAATTTCATAAAGACCTCAAAGTATAGTTCCCTTCTCTCTAACTACAGGAACATATACTCACAGTCAGCTGTTCCTGAATCACTACCTAAAGCAGTGCAGGAAATCGACGAGGGAACAACAGGACAACCAACTAGTGCATGGCAAAAGCAAGGATCTTCATCCTAGGGATGATTGGAACCACAGCTTTCCTTAACTGGAGTTGAAAAGCATGTATTTTTAAGAGAGAGGATCCTTGGAACATAAAGGCAACATTATTAGCTCTTCTACAGCGGCATTCAAATGGTAATTTAACCTTTGCCTGAGCGAATAGATTAAAGGAAGAACTCAGAGCAGCCTGTTCTTTATTTTCTTCGGTTACTACTGGCTCAGTTGCATATCTGTCTCTGACTGCACAGAAGCAGAGCTATAAAAATTGAAGCCTCCAGGAGGTTCATTCCACTCTTCCTCCTTTTCCCCTGTAATTTAGACACCTGCTTTCCTCCTAGGAAAAGGGAAAATTTCCCTCTAGGGCTGGCAAATGCTCTCACAGAAAGGAATAAGGAGGGAACCATGGTGGGTGGAAGGGCCAGGGCATGTGACAATGCAGGTCCATTTCCTGAGCTTTCCAGTGTACTGTCAGTATGACAAATATATCTTGCCCATGTGGAAAACTTCCACTGAAATTGTAGTTTCTACAAAATCTGAATTTTCCATAACTCTCTTCTTTTTCTTTATTTGTTCTTCAGGAAAATCAGCCTCTGTTTTGTTTTGGTATTTTTTTAGAAATGTTCCTATTAACTGTTTGTGCTATCTGAGAGCTGTAGCCAGTACTAAGGGAACTGTTGCAGATGCATTATCGGAAGTACAGTTTGTCTAGAAAGTTCAATCCAATGGGGAAAATCAACAACAAAAGACAATGGAGTACCAAAACCTTATGGAGGCATTGAGTGTGGCTTAAATTGAATGGATGTTCAGTGAAATGCATTGGCATACAGAATGAAATATTTGGACTTGGAAATAGTCAAACACTTTCTTTTAGTTGGTAATATTGAAATATCTTTGTATTGCATTTAGGAAATAATGGGGAATAATTTGAGGAGGAACTTGATATTCTTCACAATGTTAATACATTAACTTATGCATTTTGATTAAGTACAAAACAAACATGGAGAAAAATAATCTGAATTTCTCTTAATTCCATGAGTCATTTGTTTGACTTTCACTTGTATAAGAACATTTAACACTCAAAAAAAGTTGATAGAGATCCCTAAGGCTCCACAGGAAGCTGTGCAGAGACAGTGTGCTACTGGCCAGGAAGAGATACTGTCCATCTTCAGCCCATATTTGCCTTTCTGCCACCAAAAGACAATCTGCCTGTGGTTAGTAAGAGGGAAGAATTTATGGCACACAGTCTCTTTGGCACAGCAATCAGTGGAGTACACACATTCAGAGAAATTAATTTAATTTCAAACCTAACACAATGTTGCAGAGAAAAAACAAAGTATTTCCCTGTAGATCAAAGAATCCTAGAGTCTTTTTAGGTTGGAAAAGACCTTTAAGATCATTGAGCCTAACCATACTATGTCCAAATAAACACTATGGACAGCTCAAAGTGGATCCATTTGGCTGGGTGTACTCAACGAGCCAATGTCATCCAGCCAGTTCCTAGTGATGAGCACTCCTTTCCCAAATATTGCCAGAATTCAGTGCTGATTCCTTTGAGGGCAATCCAGCAAAGAAGCTAAGTGTGAGGTAAACACATAGATTTGCCAGAGGGACTTCTGAGGGGATGGCATTGAACAGCCTCTGCCTTGCTTCTCCTAGCTCCAATACGAACCACAAGCTGATGCACTCTCTAGAGGAGTGTTCAGCTGGTTTGAGACAGACACTGGGCATTTGCAAGTCCAGCTATGAAATGGAAATGATTTTATGGGATGAGGGGGAAGTCTTAATAAGACAGACTGAACAACTTCAACAATTATTCCACCTACCCCACATCGCCAAGTCTTTCAATCACCATTTACACATGGAAGAATTCAAACACATATTGTAGAGTTAGTGTAGTCAAGGCAGTGCAAGTATATAATTGAGTGAAGAATTGTGGTGTCCTTTAAAAGAGAACTGTTAGAAGGGGAGAAATGGACCAAGTTTATGTAGATGCATCCTTCACAAATGCATCAATAACCTTTCCCAATGAGAAGGAAGTGTTTCACCTCAGAAATTATTTCAGAGCAATTTGCTATCATTTTTATTCTGGCTGTAAATCTCTTCAGTGTCTTGCTCCATACACTTCCTTCCCAAAAGAAAGGTCTTATTTAATTATTATTGGTTATTATTGTTATTAGTGCTATTAGTGCTGAGGAGTGTTAATATGCATCAATTCCTCAAAGCATGATCTTGCAGTGTCAGCTGCACAACAGCTGGGTTCTAAAAAGCAATGTAGATACATGTAGGATCACCTTTCACAGCCTAGGTTTGTAGCAGCAAATCCTGGAGAGCTTGCAAACCTCCACCTCCACATATTCTGTCTGATTGTGTCGTCCCATCCTCTCAGAGCAGGGCTCAGGTGAGCACACTGGTACCTCTCCCCTCCATCAATCCTGGTGCCCCAGGGTCCCTGCATAGCACCAAGCGTGGGATAGAAAAAAACATTGAGGTCTGGGGCTTCCACTTGCCATCACATACAAGCAAGCTTCCTATTTATTTCTCATACCTCAGAAATCTTGAAAATGTGATGCACACAAATAAGTCCAAAAGTGGGATTTAGGGCTGAATATAATGAATATTGCAAACCATTTTTAAGCTTTGGACCTTGCCACTGAAAGCTGACCTATCACCACCATCATATTAATCTTGCTTAGGCTAGCTACTCCCAGATTTATCTGACACAGCTATTACTAAGATATGTCTGTGTGCATGTATGCCCAAGAAACCTCAGTTGAAAATAAATTATTGCCATTTTCTACCAAGTGCAATGCCTGCTCAGTCTTTGATTGTCCATCCTTCATAGAACTTTCTGACTCAAGGATTCTATGGCATTCAAAACCAATATAAGTGTGGAAACTGTATGTAAACACACTGGTGAGCTGATAGTGTATAAAATTCATAGAAATGCCACAAGAATTTAGAAAAGGAATTTACAGGTATAAATTTGGGGTGACATATGATTAATGCAGAATTATAAGGCACGCTCATTGCCCTATTAATACAGTATCTTACAATGACCTGTCATTGTCATTAAATTACATTGACCTGTAATTTGTCATTAAATTATGTCTTTTCTATGTAATCTGCTGATATATAGCAAAAAAAAAAAAAAAANGATCCCGGCCCTGAAACCTAACTTTTTGTAGATGGGTTACACTGCTGTTTGCATGCCTTGAATATGGCTAACAGTCTGCAGCAGGATGGTGGCATCTAGTTATAGAAAATAATATAATCGGGTTTTGTTTTACCAGTTCAGTGAGAGTACTTTGTTGAGAAATTTTTACTTTGGATGTCCCTGTTTTTCAGAGGACCAGCAAAACACTCAATTTCCCTGGAAACAGACAGGTGACAGAGGGAGCCAATATCCCTCCAAAGCAGATTTCTGCTGCCTGGGGGGCAAGCTTTAAGATTTGCAGCTAGAGCCACAAGAGGGTTTAGACGCTGTGTTCAGAAATACGGCTCTCAAATCCTCAGAGTGCTGCCACTGGACCCTGGTGGCACCTGCCATCCCATTGACCTTTGTACTCAAGTAAGTTTACACAGATTCATTAGAATCTGCTTCTCCACACAGGAGCACTTCAAACTTGGGGAAGAGACACAAGGGAAGAGATATGAGGAGAAGCTGCAAGGCATGAGGCTGCATCACCCGTGTATGAATCTGAGTAGAGCAAAATGAGCTGCCTCCCGAAACAAAGGCTAATGATGTGGTCAAAGGGAAAAGAGCAATAAGAAAGAATGGAGCACTGAAGCAGGCTGTTTGGGTTTTACCTCTGATTTTGGCCATTATTTAATCAAGTGGGACCAACCTATATCCAGCACAGCTCTGCCAGCATATATTCAGAAGGGAATCTGTCTTGACTACAGTGGTATCACCTCAGGATCTGCCTTGTCTGTCCTCTCTAGTCCTGTTGTGTTTTGTGACTTCCAGCCCAGGCTGGCAGTGAGAGCAGCAGGATTTACTGGAGTGATGAGGGGTCAGCACTACCAGTAGTCGGTGGCAGGTTTGTGACTTATGGCTCTCCCCTCCTTGTCAGTCCTGCAGGTCAGCTCTGTCAGGGCTTGGGGGACATGGCCTTGGTTCCCTCCACTGCCTGAGGAATAGTGATATTTAGTTATCCTCTAAATGTTGAGCTAATGGACAGGAGGATGATGAGGGTCTGAATCCCACCTTCTTTGGTGGATGTTCTTTGGGAGATATTTTAAAGGGCTTGAATGACCAACTCTTGCAAAAAAATAATAATAGAACTGTGGTTTCTAAGTGAAAGGAAACATCCTCTTTTCAGACAAAAATAAAGTACCCAAGTCCTTGCCAGAAACAGGATTTTAGACCCTGCTTTCTATGTGTCATATCCTATTAGTGAGACAAGGTGTCCCCACACAACTTGCTGGCAATTGTCCTTTTACCCCCATTCACTTCACAGGCACCTTCTGCATCAAACTCATTATGTGGGTCTGATCTACAGCAACAGAAGAGCTGTCTTAGGGCAAGCCTTTCCCCTACTTTCTGTACCAGTAAACAGGCTCGTGAGACCAGCCTGTGGTTCCTGGAAGGCACCCTTTTTTTTTTGCAATGTACAGAAGAAAGATTAAGTAGAGCACCTTCTAAATGCCTACTCTGGCTGCAATAAAAATGGCATTTATAATGGAATAGAAATGCCAGTGTTTACATGGGTGATGCACATACATGTCTACAGATAACAATGATAAAACCGGAGTCAGAGCCAAGGAAACCTTAGCCAAAGGAGAGAAAGCATGCAAGAAAACAAGGAAGATTGTTGCAGAAAGAGTCCTTGAGTTAACTTCTCAGATTGTTACCTGCATATATTTATAACCCATGCTGGTGAGGAATCACAGGGTGTTTATAGACACCCACAGCCCCTGGATATGAAACACAGCAGCTGCTGGGTGCACTGCAGAATCTCCCATCTGGCCAGGCTCAATACAAACTGAAGAACACAGAAGAAGATGCAGGGTTAGGTATCACAGAGTTTCAGGCTGCAAGGTCACAGCAAATGGAGTGAGATGCTCCAGTTACAAGCAAAGGGAAGCCACTTTTAATAGTCAGTAAGAGGTAGACATTTCTGAATGCCAGAATATGTACATGGTCCGAGTCTGCATAGATTGCCCAGCAATACACAGGTGCCTCAAAAGCTCTTCATTACCTTTGTGGTTCTTGCTGCAATTAATCCCTGGAGTAAATGTCCTAAGATAAATGGAATTGCAGCAGGGCTGCCCTGGCTGGGTGACTGCCCAGTGGCACTCCACCCAGCCCTGCATGCTTAGCCTGTTACTCATGCTGAGCCTTGGGACACTGGAGGCTTGCAGCCTCCTAACTCTGCTGCTGCTCATCTCTTCTCCAAATCTTTTTGGTGGGTTCAAACCTCTGACCCTAGTGCAGGCCTCTTTTCACCCTGTGCCCTGGTTTGTCTCCTGCCTCTGCTACCTTGTTTTCTTGGCCTGCATGTTCGGTCTGTGGGCATGGGCAGCTGTAGCTGCAGCTTTGTGCACAGTCTGCTTCTGCTTTGTGCTGGTGTGTCCCCACTGCAATTATATTCTTGTTATTTCCTTGCTGTCCTGCAAAATAACAAAATTGCCATGCTCAGACCTAAGGATTAGTGATCCTCCTTCTGCCTCTGGCTTTACATATTTTGATCCTATGTAATCATCATACCAATTGTCATGCATTTTGCAGGAAGCCTGCACATCCTTCAACTTCCAAATAATCCTCCTCCTCCTAAAGACCTGTATTTATTAATTAGGACTAATCCCTGCTAATTACGAGGAAATACATACAGATCTGCAAGTCTGCACAGAATATTTCACTAACCTTTGGCACCAGAGATCTGCTTTTGGGAGAATTAGATATGAGAACATATTTGTTTAAGCCTTGAGTCCCCAGGACGTCCACCAAGATAAAAGTCACTTTTCAAGGTCATCTCAGACCTCGTGACCTTTAGGCCCACTCCAGAATTTGAAGACTTCCTGGGTAAATAAGGTTTATCATTGTTTGAAAGAATTTGGCCTCTGGCAAGTAAAGGTGAAAAGTCATCTGGATTTGAATGTTTTCTGTATACAAGCTTGGCAGCTGCCCATGATTTTAAAGTTGCCCGCTGCACTTATAGCCTGAAGAAAGAGTGAAAGGCATACGGACTTTCTAGCACAATTAGAAAGTCATCAAGTGTGGCATTAATAAAAAACCAAAGGGACAGATTCAGCCTCTCTCTATACAAGGGTGTGTTGGGAATTGCTTTGTTGAAGGCTATGAAGTTACTCTGGATCTAGCTCTGGAAATGAGGGTTGGAGACCCTGGAGAGGAGAGCAGGCTGTGCCACGTTTACATCCCTGCTGACACAGCTGTACAGTGGCATATGTGAAGCTGGTTTTGGAGGCAAGTCCTGCTCATTTATCCTGTCACCTCTTGTCAGCAGTGTGCTCAGTGGCCGACCTCTGTTCACGCATAAACTCAGAGAAGACTGAAGTTGCAAGAGGTCAGATACTGCTGTCAGTAATACCAGTACAACACCTTGGGGTTGGCAGAGGCAGAGTGAGAACATTGGAACGAGGCAGATTCTGAGCACAGTTGTGCAATTCTCCCACTGAAGTCACACTGCTACCTGCAGAGGTCTGAGAGCTGAGAGTCACAGCGCTGTGACTGAAGTCAGCATCTGACACATGAGGGTTGCTCTGACTCATCCAAGGCAATGCTGATTCTCCAGGTTCACCTTAGTGCACTTTCAAATCAAAATTCATTGAAATAGACTTGAATAGACACAATCCTGCTCGTGGAGTGACTCTATCTGTTTAACGAAAGGGACAGGTCAGGTCTGTGGATGAATTTTTTTTCTTTATTTCCTTGTAGGTTTGCAGTGTCTCTATCCCCTTGGTTGACTCCTACTAGCACAACTACCAGGAGAGTCAGAAGATATCCTGATGTTTCCAAATCTGTCTGGATCCTCTTGTGATAACAACACACAGGTGAGACCAGCATGGGGTAGAGCTCTGCCTGGTCTCCCTGTGTTCTTAAAGGAAGGAGTGGTACAGGTTGTTCCACAGTGTAAATCCCAATGGGCTCTGAAACACAAACCATTTCCCCGAAGTGGATTGCCGTGGGGCCAATAGCTCTGTACTCCTTCTCCTTCATGCCAGCACTTTCTGTTGATATCATGTTGAATGTGCTACCAGAAGGCACTGGAAACATGGGAATTATTTGCATGCTGCCTGTTCGGCCCAGCTCCTGCAGCCCCTCAGCCCATGATGGAGTTCTCTCTGAGTTGTGGCTGGCAGCCCTCAGAGGCCTTTGCGACGTTCAAAGCAGTACCAGGGAGAGGGTGATGTGCCTGTTGAGCCCATGCTTGGAGCAGCCCAGGACTGCCAAGTTCGCCAAGTTCACTTGTGGGGCCAATCTGCAGTGGGTAGATTTGTGTGTGGGGAACATGCAGTGATGCACTGGCAATGTGTAATTACTGGACTAGGGTTTTATTTCAACGAAGGAGAAGGTTTTCACCAAAGGATTGCTCTATATATTGCAAAGCAAGGCTGGATTTTTTTTTTTTTTTTGAGGGAGCCCTTTGTTAAAATCTTGGCAGCACATCTCTGCCGGGAAGACAGAAGTGCTCTGTGCCCTGTGCTGAGGCGGTGTTGGCACATCTTGCCGGGGCATGCAGAGGCAGCGGGGAAGGCTGCCATCTCATGGCGAGCCTCGCACGGCTCCTGCACGCTCAGCTCACCTTCCCTCTTGCCGCTTTCCAGGCCAGGTTGCAGCTGAGGAGACTTTTCTCAACAAGTCTGCAGCTTCAGAAGCAGCCTGATATCTTTTGCCACGGGCTTTGTGCTTTAACTCTGAGACCAAATCTGCCAGAGCCTAGAGTTTTCTGGTTTCTTGCCTTGTCAACGTTTTATGTGAGAGCAAAATGGTAGTTAGTGAAAAACCATGGGGGCAAGGCAACCACACATCTGAGAAGAGGCTGACTGTCACAGATGGTTTTAGTGGTGACTTTAGGCTGATATGCTATTGCCTGTGACAGCAGCTTTGCTGAATCACAGTCCTGAATGGAAACTCCCCTGGAACCGCTTGTGGGTTACAACTCATAATTTTGGGATTCTTTGGTATTCATCACTAACCTTCTGCCGCAGCTCACACATCCCACGCTCTTGCGCTCGCTGTCTGCCCTCCGCCTACTGAAAACGTACCAGTGCTCGCCCAACACAAGCTGGATGCTGGATCCCTCTCCACTCCATGAGATGTGGCAGCTCTGTGGAAGGCTTCAAGTGTTTCCAGAAGTTTCCAGAAAACCCTGACACAAACCTGAGCTGAGAGGTTCAGCTTTGGTCAGTGAGAGTTTCTACACAGAATTAAAGGGTCTTTGCTGATCAGGGAAAGTCCAGCATGGCAGTGTGGGAACAGGCAGATGGCCAGCATCCATATTGACAGCAAGGGGGATAGAACAGAAAAGGGGATTTTTAAAGGTCATAAAGGTCTCTTGTTCAGACAAATGGTCAGAAATTTTATCACTCCAAGAGCTTTGAATGCATCTGTGGTGAGGAAAGGGAGAAACTGCATTTTAAAATGTTGTCTAAGTCACACCAGCCTAACAGCTGTCTAAAATATGTGGTGAATATGCACACCCTGGACATGTACATGAATATGGATTTTCAGAAGTGAATGGGCCCTACCCACCGATGGCTCCCATAACCACACTCCGGAGTCCCACCTGGAGATCTCTGTGAAACAGTGTGCTTGAAGGAAGAGGATACAATCTTTCAACCGGAGGTTCTGGCTGGAGAAAACATCTATACTGACTCCTGGTTTTCCTCAGAATGTAGATTACTTTTAAAAGCTGCTTCTTGGAGCAGTGGAAGCCAGTGTTAGTGCTGTGGCTAAGCACAGGATGTCAATCAGACCACTCTCAGCTGAGGGGTCCAGGCTGCTGTACCTTACACGTTTCACCTGTGAAGCTTTTGAGTGGACCAGAAAGAAGAGAGAGACGAAACTAATTTTCACTTGTTAAAATAGAGTAATATTTTATAAGGAACATGTGCTCAATCAAAAACCTTCACAACTTTAATTTCAGGCAGTAAACAGAACAAAGGTGTCAAAAGACATTCCTGTAATAGAAAGAAAAGCATTATATTTTACACCCGGATTTTCCCAATTTCTTTTGTGTTTCTGCACAGATATAGAAGCTCAAGAATCTCCAGGTGTCTTTCCATGTTGTATCCTAATCATATGTTTCCATCCTGTCTCCCCAAACCCTTCCGCTCAGTTCCAATTTTACCACTTCTCAGCTTGGCATGTTTGTTTATAATGACCCAAATCACTTCCTCTCCTTCTGAAAAGGAAAAAAAATGAAACAACACCCATCCATTTTTAGATAGTAGCCACATGCTCAGTTGAATCTGCACACTGGTGAGGTAGCTGGGAAGGACACAGCAGCGAGCAGCTGGGAGTGGGCAGGTGTAGGAAGCTCTTAGTCAGGTTTGTCATGGAAAGTCATACTGTGCAATTACAGGGCAAAGAACAGGGTAGCACATGCTGCCAGGAGAGTCCTGCAGTTGGGCTGGGATAATGTTGTTACACAGTATATATTGACCTCAGTGGATTAATCCAGTCTAAACTTTCCTGTGCTCTGATGTCTCGGCAGCCCATTGCTCACCCCCTCCTCAGCTGTTGCCAGTGCATCCACAGACCTTAAGTAAGCTGTGATCATGGAAGGATAAGGCTGAAAAAATTGAACCACCCACAAAGGGATGATGTACAGATAAAGACTCAGAATCACAGAATCATTTAGGTTGGAAATGACCCCTGAGATGGAGTCCCATCTTAGACTGATCACCACCTTTGTGAACTAGACCACGGCTCTAAAAGCCACATCCATTCCTGTCTCCAATACAAAGAGATAGGTAGATATAGTGGGGAGTAGTTCAGTTTTACTCTGAGTTCAAATGATTTCACTGAGTCACTTTAGACTGCAGTCCTGTGACCAATATTTCTGGAAGGCAAGGGTGGAGGGAGCAACATGGATTTCTATCCCAGTGAGTGGAAATGAGGGCCACTGGAGAAAGCAAAGGCAATCTTTTGCTAGGCTTAGAAGCACTCTCAGGTTGTTTCTAGTGAGGATGGGGGCAGAGAGCTGGAAGAGATGAGGAGGTGTGACTAGCATGGCTCCCAAGCTTGCACAGGCCCAGAGAATGTGCCAAGTACTAAGTATATAAAAACCCAAGCTAGAACACATAATGCTCAGTGTCCATATGAAACCTGACACAAAGTTCTTCAGGGCTACCATGCAGCCAGGAAAAGAGGGAGAACAGTCATCCAGGATTCTGTGTTGGTTCTCCCTTGCCTTTTGCTGGGGAATAGTTTGGCTCTGAGATTTGTGGGATGACAGAGGAGAACCCTGCAGCCCCCACCATGCTGTGAGGATTCGTCAGAGGTGTTTGTGCAGCAGGGATATTACACAGACAGTGTCACTGCTGAGGACAGAAAAAAAGCTTAAGTCCAACCAACCACTCACAGTGTAAACTTGGTCCTGATGGGATTTTTTTAACCATAAAGAAAAAAGGGAAAAGGAGAATTATTTTTTTCTTCATGGGGACTGCTATTCATATACTGCAGTATACACTCCCTGTATATACAATATACAAATCTAGCATAATAGAAGCATACTTTGCACTAGTTTTCTATTAAAAGCTTGTTTACAAGAGGGGTTGGGAAAAGCAAGAGTAATTAATTAAAAAGAACTTTTCCTCTTGGAAATACTACTTTATATTATTAGGAGAAGTAGTTGTTTGCCATACACACTCACACATGCTGTTCTCCGTTTGGGATTAAGTCCTTCAGTGGTCTTTCCTGACTCAGCTGAAAATAAAGCTCATGTTGGCCTAAGTCCATGCTGATCCACGAGGCTGTAAGGACTTCTCCAAGGTGTCAAGGGCATGACTATTTACCTTTACTGTGATGGATCTGGCTTGACCATCTCTCTGGATCCACCTGCTCTTGCTGTGTGGACTGTGTTGGGAGCTAGCAGGGCTTGGTTAGCTTTCTGAATATTTGAGGGACATGAGAACTGGAGCTGGAAGGGAAATAGGAGAGCTGAGTTGGGTGATGGTGAGATGAGAGGGAGAGAGAGAGGAGAAGAACTGTGCCTTTGATAGCCAGGGAGCTGCTGGCCTGCTTTGACCATCTTACCAACCGTCACTCCTGTGCATCCCATGACGTTCCTGGGTTAAGTGAGCTAAATGTTGCTAATGCTGCATCTTACATCCTGTTTTAAAACAGCCTGGACATGCAGTAAGGTACATGTGAACATCTGGTTCTGATACCTTTGGAATGTGAGTAAGAAATCAAGTTTATCAGAATTTATCAGGTGTTGAAAAAATTTGGGCAGTTTGGTTTTAGCTGGTACGGAACGAGAAGGGGCAAATCCAAAGCCAGCATGTGAGGGACAGGTATGAATTGTTTATGCTCTCCTCTCACATAAAAGGAGTGGCAAAGTCAAGGGCATGGAAATGACACCACAAATGGGCAACCAGCTCTTGTGGGCCTGAGCTAACAGGGCCTTTCCAACAAACCTCAGCGTCTCCTGCAGGAATCAGAGCTGAGTCAGGTTAGGAAACTCCCCAAATTCCCATATCACTGAAAGAATCTTCTGCCCATCCAAGCATGAGCTTTACCA
The DNA here is from genome assembly GCA_008694505.1 of Cyanoderma ruficeps. Taxonomy (NCBI): domain Eukaryota; kingdom Metazoa; phylum Chordata; class Aves; order Passeriformes; family Timaliidae; genus Cyanoderma; species Cyanoderma ruficeps. Next base: position 926,189 of record VZDJ01006585.1, on the reverse strand, counting down.
AGAAATGGGGGTCATGCAAAGGCAATAATTTCAGACTCAGCATCAAAAGATATTACCTTGGCATTAGCAACAGCTGGGCTATGAAATATTTTTCTTTATTTTTTCCTCACTGTAGAACATGAGTCTTACTTGCTGAACTCCTGGGGTGCCAATCACACCCAGGCATGGTTGACCTGGCCTTTTGCACTCCCATGTGTGGGACACCATGGAGCTTCAGGGGTCCTCTTGGCTCTGCCAGCTCTGGAGCTGTTCTGCAGCTGCTGGAGAGCTGCCAGCTTGAAGGCCTTTTAATGAGTGGTGTAGTGTCTGGCAAGTAACTTGCCTTCAAGTGAGTGTGACTAATCATGGATCTTTTCAATAATGCTGACAACCCAGTCTCTCTTTTCTCACTCTGCCCAAGCCTGCTGAAATAGGAGTAAATTGGCCTTATTCTGGCAAAGGCAGGAAATTATGAAGCACCTAAAAGGCTTCCAGTGCACCATGCCTAGGTTTTGCAGTGAGTGTAATTACCAGAGTTGTTGTGTGTATGTTTTGAGAGCAGCTAAATAGCTCCAAAGGTCTGAAAGATTGCACTCTGTCACCAACCCCCGGATCATTTGCCTGAATGCCTAATTTCTGTACTTCACTGGTACGGTGTGCTCCTGCAAAGGCAAGAGGATGAAGCCTGTTAGAGTTCACAACTCTGTGTTAACTGTTTATGTTTGTTTTATTGGAAATGTCCTTTTTGTCTGCATGAGCAGCAGAGCCAGAATGCGGCACTGTAGTTACTGGTCCGTGCTACACTTAACCTAGCTTATTGGATAGGAGAATGAGATCTTTGTCTCATTAATGAGTTCCCTAGATGTATAAGGAAACAAAAATGCAATTGAGCTTCATATGATATGCAGAAGTATATTGTATTATTTGTGCTCTGAGAGAAATGGTGCAGGCATTTTTTTCCTCAAATAAAACCTGCTGGAAAGTGAGTGCATACAGAAGACAAAGCAGAAAGTTTGGGAAATTAAACTTGAGGAGGAGAAGAATGGGAAAATATCAGTAAATTACAGGTGAAAATCTGCAGCTGGGAAAGGAAAGGAGATTTTGTTGTGAGGGTATAGTTCTCAAAATTGTTGTCAATATCATTTAATGGGACTTGGAAATTAAATAATATCATTGATCTGAGTAAGGCTGCTTCGTATGGCATGGTGGATATGTCTTGAGTGCTGGAGTTCTCATCCAGCTCTTTTTAATCATGTCTGTGTGTACCACCTTCACAGCAAAAGATGTAAATCTCAGCAGAGGAAAGCTGGTAGCTCTTGCTGACAGCAGTTGATCACCATTGATCACCACTCTGGTTTTCCCTCCTGGTTTTCTTTTTTGTACCTATGATTGTATACCTACCATTTGTGTATGTCTGCTTGATATTTCAACCTGCCCCACTTTTTCACTACACTTGCAGAGATCTGGAATAATTTCTGATGGAGCATGGGTCTGCTCTTCCATTCCCTTCATTCTTTTTCTTTCTAGACCACAGCATTTTGCCTCTAAACTGGGGAGACATGGACTTGACAGAGGGACCACTCGATGGATAAGGAATTGTCTGGATGGTGGCACTGAAGGAGTTGCAATCAATGGTTTAGTGTCCAAGAGGAGACAAGCGACAGGTGGTGTTCCTCAAGGGTCTGTATTGGGGTTGTCAAATTTTAACATCTTTGTGAGTAATGTGGAGAGTGGGATTGAGTGCAAACTGAGCAACTTTGTCAAGCTGTGTGGTGTTGTCAGCATGCTGGAGGGAAGGGAGGCCACCCACAGGGGCCTTGATTGCTTGAAAGGTACCTAAACAGGGACTGCAAGAGATCTAGAGAAGGGCTTTTCACAAGGGAATGTAGAGATAATACAAGGGGGAATGGATTTAAGCTGAAGGCGGGAAAGTTTAGATTAGATATTAGGAAGAAATTCTTTACTGTGAGGGTGGTGAGGCACTGGAAAAAGTTGCCCAGAGAGATTGTGGACTCCTCATCCCTGGAAATGCTCAAGACTAGGCTGGATGGGGCTATGGGTAACCTGGTCAGGTGGAAGGTTCCATGGCTGAGGGGTTGGAACTAGATGAACTAGATCGTCTTTAAGTTCCCCTCTGACACTAAGCATTCTATGTTTCTATGATTTTGGCAGCTCTTCACAGAACCAGTCAGGAGGACAAATGGAAAAGTGATATTGTGTTAGAAAAATCCTACCAATCAGAACCAGTTTAGTGGGTTTCTAATAAGTGGATCAGTTGCCAGCATTGAAAAGTCTTTGCAGAAGGAAAAGTGGGACTTAAGTTGCATTATTCACACATAGTCATTTTCACTGTTCACATCATACTGTACATCAGAGAGATTTGTGCTTTCTTGTCACAATTTTGGAAGGAGGTAAGAAGACAGAGGTTACAAATTAAGCTGTCTAGGGCAGGGATACATGCTGCTCTCTTTGAAGTTCACTGCCAATCCCAGCAGTTTATTGTATGAGTGTTTGTTGGAAGGAAAAGGTATTAAATGCGGAAACTCAGGAAAAAAAAAATATTACTCCTGTATATCAAATGCATTGTCAACTTAATGGAAAGAAGACAGGCCATGGAAGAAGAAGGCTTTGCCTTAATAACTACCTAAGAAGAAAAGAAATTAAAACTCTGTGGGAATCAAAAAATCTGTGTGTCCCCAAGAAATTCCTATACCTTTCCCCAAGAAATTCCTATACCTTTCCCTTGCTTGCCTGATCTTTTCTTTGAAATTTGATTGTTGTCACTTCAGGACAGAAGAGATTTAGCAATTTTAGAAGGTATATCTCTGCTCAAAAAATAAATACCTTAGTCTTTCCCTAGCTTTTGTTAGTCAAGATACATTTGAAGAATTTTTTAGGTCTTCATTGCTCAGTCTTTTAAGCAATCACCTGTTAAACTACAACAATCAAAAAATCCCAGTTTGCCTAATTTGTATTTTTACTATATTCACCAATATTCTCGCTCACAGCATCAAGACCCCAATTTTAATGTAATGCATTTGCTCAATTGTTTTTCTGTCTAGTTTTGCTCCAACACACAAAAGGTGCCCAGATTGCATTACCAGGTCTCTGTGCTGCGTCAGTTCGGCGTAGTTAAGTGCATACAAAATTGAGGCAATTTCTGCCTCTATTGGTGTGATACAAATGCATCTATCTGCCCAGGACTCCTCCCCCAAGAGATACCTGCATGTTCTGCTTCTCATGGACATGAGAACCCATGGGTCTCAGATCCTAGGATGAGACTAGGATGAGATATACTCTGCCATTGGAGTGGGACACAGAAAAAGAGAGGACAGGAATAGGTGTGGCACTTAATATGTTATCCTGACAATGCAAAAACATCACTGGAAAAGGAATTTATGTTGTGCTTTCATTCATCTTCACCAAATTGTATTGTAGGGAAGATCTCTCCCAAGCCTGATAAATATGAAGTTAACTAGTGGCCAGTGCAGGATTTCAGCTAGAACTGAAACCTCAGCAACTGTTTCTGCATAGTCAAACTGCCAGGGAAAGGAATTGTGCTGATGGTAACTGAGCTTGTGCTTACTATTCTGGCAAAACTACTCCAAAATAAGTTCAAGTCTTAAAATTAGCCTTTCCCAACACCTATCACTGCCCTGGGCATCAGCCTATTTATGCTGTGCTTATTGAAATAGCTGTCTCCATTCTGGCATCTGCATTTCTTGCATGCTTTTTTCTCACTTCTACCCCATCTTTAAATTTTGTGTCTTCTCTTTCACTACTCCTTTAGGTGTGTGTTTTACTGTCCAGTGAGGATACAATAGAAGCAATATCTATACAGGAACTGTCTTTTGATTGTAAGGTGTTGGGAGCAGAGACTGTGAGGTTAATTTTATTTCTGTTGAGTTCAATATGTTTACAAGGATATGAGTGCCTGCAGAAAGAGAATTTTCTGGGAAGGAATTTTTTTTTTCCCTCCTGAGGCTTATTATGGAAAAACTTGGGTGAGAAACGAGCACCATTTCTCCCTCAAATTTGATTATGAACAAATTTTTGCAGAGTGAGAGGCCTCGTTTATGGAGCAGGTTCTCAGGTGAGTGCAGATGTTTGGAAGATGTATTTTGAGATATTAGCATGTCTAAGACCTCAAATGAAAAAAATACATAGTATTTCCTTTTCTGCTTCTCATAGAAGTGCCTCTTCCAAGGACGCCAGAAGACATACCAATGAATATTGGCCTAACAGTGTAAAACACAGTTCCCAAAAGGCATGGCACACATATCATTAGCAGTAAGAGATCTACATCAAAGTTATAGACAAATTACTGAAGTAGCCTAACTTTTTTTTTAATGTTCATGGATGCATCTCTGCACAGAGCTCCTGCCTCTATGTATGTAGCAAAGTACCTCCTGGAGCCCCACATGCAGTTACTTTGAAGTGTGCCCTAAAGTATGGCTGCAAGCATATTTATGCTGCTTTTTTTTCTCCTTTCTTCTTCCTTCCAGTTAGATTAGACTTAATTTTTGACAGACAGAGTCTTATCTAGTTTGTATTTGTTTTCAGAAAAGCGGTGTGCAAAACACTGAGAAACAAGAGGGCCTGGGGAAAAAAATTAACAATCAGGGAAATGAAAGCACACTTAGACCTGAAAAGATAAAAAATTTCTATACTCTTCCACTTGTGTAGTGCTTAATATTGCAATTATTATTACTGATTCACTGAGGATATTATTACTGATTCACAAAGAGGAATACCCGGTGAGCCCAAAAATGTGTGAAAGCAGGAGGCTGCATGCACAAGGGTGTTCCAGTCACACAAACATATTGCTTGGTGTTCATTCTTGAGGTTTGAAAAATCACAAGGAATCTTATGAAAATGACAAGTTTATTTCCATGCTATGTGTAGTATACACTGCACCTTGTGTAAATTGCTGTAGGGAGGCAAAATACTATTCTTGGATCTTCAGGGCACCCCTGAGCTTTGATATGTGCTCTTTGATACTGTCAACTGTGAGAGCTCTTCACATGTAGCAAAGGCAAAACATCAATGCTGAATGTGACATACACTGATTTTGGAGAAGAGCCTTGCCCAGAGAGCATTTCAAGGAGCAGAATTTTAAGTGTTTCTTTGGATTCTGCCGAGACAGCTATTGGTTATGGATCACTGTGGAGTCTGCAGCAGCCACCCCCCAAAAACAATGCATTTATCACTGTAGGTATGTCTAGGGTTCACTTGGCTTGGATTACTCCCAGTTTACACCCTGAAATTAGAAGCAAGACTGACTTGTTTTAGGTAATTTCCAGTTAAGTTTTCTGGTATGGCCAGGTATCTGCTAAGCCACCCTGCAGAGTCCTTCTGAGCTTTGTGACGTTGGAAAAGGGCAAAGGGTTTCCACTGAATAGAAACCCTTTTAAAGCTGGGCCCAAGTTCTCCCTTAGGATGTGTGCGAACTCAGCTGCGGCAAAAGAGAGTATATTGCAAATAGTCCTGCAGCCTCTGATCCCAACTGGTCGTCTCTTGTGTTCATTTGAGTTGCACATAGTTCAGACGCCCTCTTTCTCCAAAATGAGTTTGTCAGTCCAGGAGTGGAAGCCCACCCTAATTCCCTGAGAATACTCCCTGCCAGTAGAAGATGAAGAAAACTGTAAGCAAAGCAATGTAATAGTGACTACAGCCTAATTTCCTTCCAAACTGTATAGAACAAGCCAATCTAATGCAATTTTGTCAACAGTTAAAAAATATAATCATTTGCACTGTTTGAGAATGCAACTCCAGTAGTATTTTAAGCAATGTCCATGGGAAATGTTTTGTAAATAACCAAGACTGATTATTCAAAAAGCAAAGAAATCAGTAACTCATTTTGTTGCCTCTTCTGTTCAGAAATTGTCTTTGCTGTATGTTCATCATGAAGTCTTCTGTGACTAAATATAAGCTATAGCATAGTGAATAATTGCAGAAAGGTGGTTTGTTCTATATTTAATCCCTTCACCCGAACTTCTAAAAGCCTCTGTAATTTTTCTTGGTAACAAGAACTCTCGTTTGTGCTGTGGTTTGAACCTGTGATGAAGGCCCATTCCCCTTAGCCTTAAATACTGCCAGAAGGCTGTAAGAAATCTCTTGGATTTTGTCTACTGCTGTTTTCAAAACACAATCATCATGAGTGAGTGGAGCTTTGCAAGCAGTAGGCTGGCCGGGCATCTTTTGATCACTTGGAGTGAGTTTTAATTTAATCTGGCATTTGGAGTTGGTAGCATCATGTCAATAAAAAATTAATTGCTTCAGGTATTTTTGTGGTTTGGCGTTTTGTGAAGCCTGGCTTATTTAAGGGAGTTAGTATGAGCAAAGTAATCACATTTAATGTGGTTACATGCTGGAGTACAGTTGACTTTGTGCCAAACTATGGAGCTCACAGCACAGGGCCGCTAACTGGGGGTGCATTTCTGAGAGGCTTTGGGGGCTGATAAAGGGGTCTGCCTACTGCAAAACTAAGGGAGCAGCCCTTTTGTTTCCTTTGTGCCTTTCTGGACAATTCATGGGCAGATGAGCGGCTGCGTGCCCTGAGGCCCTGGTCTGCAGAGCACAGCTGGAATCAGCTCTGCTGCCTGTGAGGCTGAGATCTGAGCACGCATCCTCACATCGTGGCCTCTTTAGGCTTGGGAGGGAAGGGAATAATGCATTTCCAGATATCTCCTAGCTATGGTACCCCTCCTGGATGAACTATCCCTAGTAATCTCTTCAGTGTGTTCAGGGATTTAAAGCTATCGAAGCTACAAATTATAGATAAAATATAACATGTGGGAAACTCAATAATGGCCAGCCCAAACAGACTCAGGGATAATCATATCAGTGCATTATTACAACAACAACAACAGATGTTGCATGTCCTGCATGCATATGCACTCATATCTCACAAATGAGTCTGCCTGTGTATGGCCCAGCAACTGTGAACTGAACTTGGCCATGGCACCAGAGGTTTGCCTTGGTATGTAAGACAAATGGTAAATTTTACAAAAGTGTAGTTTTTGCTAAGCCGACATTTCATGTGATGGTATGAAAGACAAATGTGTTGTGGGCTGTGTTACACTTTGAATGACTTTGTTATACATCGCTGTTTAAACTGGCGGTGTGCACACAAATAAATGTTTGTCAAAGTTTAAGCTGAAGTATTTTACACCATCACTTCAAAACTTTTAAATTTACCCTCTGTTCAGTTTCCATTTGGATCTCCTCATGTTTTCAAGTTACACCTGAGATAATCTGACTAAACAGAGTAGAAGGAACCTTCCCTTTTATAACTCTGTGTGTGTGATACAGTTATTTTTTGTCTCTCGTATTCTCCCCTCTTTTTCTCTGTTGCATGTAAAGCAAAAAGGGGGAGAAGTACACAAATCATGATAAAAAAATGATAATCCTTGGAGAACATAGAGATGCAATATGGTCCAACTGTATTTCAGTGTTTCTTTAAAACATCACCAGCATGTTTTGTTTTGCACTTTATTTTTTGAGGCACAGCTTTGTCAATTTGAGTCTTCTTGGCTCCATTTGAATTAATGCAAAACAGTAAATAGTCTTTGAAAAAAAAAATTCTCCTAGGAAAAAATACTTTTGATTTGACACTTAACCTGCACAACTTCCTCTGGCTCTGAGCTCCTCAGCCCTGATTACTGACTAACAGAGTATAACTTTGGACTCATTTAAAATGCAGCTGCAGAACATGCCAGAGAAAGTCATTTAGCAGTTTATCGACAAGAAGGGCAGACTGTAAATCTAATGACCTTCTTCCATTTCTAATTTCTGAGACCCCACTGTCACCAGTATTGGCAATATCTGACATTCATGTGTGACAATGTATCAAATGGTCTATTAAAATAAAAGATTAATTTTTATAAAAGAGTAAGTCTCTCATGCCTCTCGGATACATAGATTAATGCTTTGAACAAAGCTCACTGTTTACTCTTTTCCTATTCTCATGCTGCTTATTAAACTACTTTGATATAAAACAAGGTATAAAACCACCTACTACACCAAATATAATTCAATAGTATAAATTCAAAGATAAACACACTGTTAACTTTCTATTGGAATCAACTCATCTCAGGCAGTGTTTTGTAGTCCCAGAATATTAACACATAACTTTGTCAACCATCACCCGTAGCTGGTGAATGCCAATGATTTTTACTTCATAGTACAACCATGTTGGAAAGCCAAAACTGAAGAAATGCAGGTATTTCCAGGTAGCAAAACATGTCTAATTGTGGTCTTGAGCCCATAAAATCTGGCATTTTAAGTGTACTTTGGAGAGGAGTCTCAGGACAATTCACATTCTCTGTTTTGAATCCTTTCTAAATCCCCAATGACACTATCTTGAAATAAATCTTACCCAAGGCAGGTGTCTCCGCCAGTATACCTATATAAGCCATTTGTTCTAATACACACAAAGAGCACTTTGAGTTAAATACTTTTCTAGATGGCTCTTACAAGCTGACAGCATTAAGTTTCATAACAAACAGATGTTCATATTTTATAAGCCTCCTCCATAAAAGACTTTCAGTGTTCTCTATTTCAACAGAGGCACAGTGGAAAATTATAAGGGTTTAGAAACAGTACTCCTGTGGGAACCTGAAATGACTGAGTTTGGCTACAGCAAAACACATCTTCAGCTGTAGAGACATCGACAGTGAACAGTGGGAAGAGGTGGATGGACAAGATTAGATAAAGGCCAAAGGTTTAACATCCTGATGATGGAGGGATTTCCACTGATAGTGGAAAGGGGCAATTTCCCTGCTTCGCTAGAGGCACTGGCTTCCAAACTGACATTTGGGAGGGGCAGTTCAGGGCTGCTTTCTAATGCCAAGGCAGGTAACAGAGCTGTGAACCCAGTAACATCCATGTGAATTCAGTGGCAGTGTATCCTTGAAAGCAGGGGAGCAGGAGCAGCCTGGCAGGCTGTGGTGTGGGAGTGGGGAAAGGACAACAGAGAAACACAGCACCTCAGATGCATCACCCTGGAGCCTCTGGAGCACCAGCTGGGTTTAGAACTTGTGGACCCCTTGGGGCACAGGCCCAGCCCAAGGGGAAAGTTCATGGTGTGCAGGGGGCAATTTGTTTTAACAAATGTTGCCAATACCAGGAAGGAGGAGATTGTGTCTCCCTGTCTTTGGTACAGGGCTGAAAACCTTAATTTTCCAAATTGGCATGTTTTTGTGTGCTGCCTTGCTGTCTGCTTCCTGAGCAACCCTCATCTACTACTAAAAACTGAAATGGCATCTCTACTTCTCCACCTGTTTGAGGCAAAATGTCCAGAAGGGTCAGAGGAGCAGTTAAAGGTGTCTCTTTCCACATTTCTGGCTTGAAAGCAATGTAAAGGCAATCCCATGTCATGCTGGCCCCCCAGAACTGGTGTTCCTGACACTTTCCCTCTACAGACTCCTCTTTTTATACAGCCAAGCTGTTAGCCAGGCCACGGGGGCTTATCACAACAAAGCAAATCTGTCTCTAAGTCAGCTCACAACCTTTTATTTCTGCTGGGTCAGCTTATCAGTCAAGCTAAACAAATCAACCAGAGTGCCGGGTGCGAGGAAAGGAACGGGAGGGCATAGCCAGGGCTAGCAAAATACCTTTTCTGGCATTGACACAGCCCAAAAATTGTCTAAAATTAACCTGGAGCAGTAATGGAAAAAGATTATTTGCCTGCTCTGTGCTACTTAAAGGTCTTCAAAACATAAAGGGATTTTTTTAAATTTATTAAGTCAGCATTGTCTAACCCTTAGGCTAAAAAAAGTGGACTCCATACCTTAGAAGTATACTATAAAATCTTGCCATTGTGAAATGTATGAGCATTCCAGTAACGAATTCAGGAGAGCCAGGATTTCACCATTGAAATAATACCTGGATTTCTTGTTTTGGACACTACTCTGTATCCTTATATCTTCTTGACATCAGGAATAAACCTAATACTCCTGAGTTTTTTGCTTCTGAAGCCTTGCAGAAAGGCAATGTAAAATTTCCTTTGCATATACATTTGACTGCTTGTTCTTAATATTTACTTTGAAAAAGCCTTTGTTCCAAAAAACTTATTTGCATGAATATTTGTGGAAAGCAAAACCAGACCAGATGCAAACACAACTAAAGTAGATTCATTAAAAGAATACAACTGTTTTTGTATAACTACTCCACAACATTGATCCAGTCTGGCTGGTAAAATGAAGCATTTTAGGTCTTTGAGAGAAAAAATAATTCTTGCAACAGATACTTTCATGGACAAACAAGTTTGAACAACCCATTCTTTCTTTGTAATCTTTTCCTGACTAGTTACAGATGGAACAAGAACTAAGGAAAGAGGCAAGAGAGATTCTTACTATCCTGTTTTTTTACAATTGTGGAAATTAAATTAAAATAAACATTAAAAATTGTCTTCTGTCACTTCTTCTCCTAGCTCATGAGGACTTTCCAGTGCATATTTTCCACTGGTTTTGTTCAGATTGGTGCTTCTAGGTTGTGATAAAACAGAGGAAAAAAAGCAGTTTTTTGAAAAATGTGAATTTTCATATGACATGGAAGCCAGTCACTTCACAAAGCTCTTGCTTTGAGGTGCCTCAGGAAGAAGGAAGATGTCAGCTGGAGAGTTATGGAACAAAGGAACAGCTGGTTGTAATAGCAAAAGTTGTCTGTACATGTGCAGATATTTCAACTGTGAAATTTTAGTACAACAGTCTCCTTGTAATCATGAAATCAGTCTAAAGAAGCCACCTGGGCTCTCTGTGAATCTTCCTCTGGGTATCCCTATATCTATCACTGTAAGTGGAGAAGACAACTAGCTTGAATCAAATGTCCGGTTCTGAGCTGGGATGAATCCCTCTTTTCATGAAGTCACCATCTTTAGGTGGAGCATGGCAGTAAAGCAAGACTTATATTCTGGATTAACCACAACTAAGACCTGGTTCAATCCAAGTCTCACAGGCTGTGATTCCTGCAGTGCTCAAGTGGTGTCATGTCACGACATGCTAACCTCCTCTATTAACTCGTAAGTCAAAGCAGTACCTACTTTGGGTGAGTTCCAGTTCAGTCTCAGCTGCAGGTAAGTTTCTCCTGTTTAGTTCTGGTTGAACCAAACAAAATTTTCAGAAAGCAGTTTAGGTTTTCTCTCTCTCTCTCTCT
>VZDJ01006585.1:890870-915003 GCA_008694505.1 Cyanoderma ruficeps | reverse complement strand
TGCTGAAATGAAGAGCTTTCCATCTTTCATTTATCACGCCATTCATTCAGAATAAAATGGAAACTACCCTTGGCCCTGCACGATTTTACTGTATAATATATGCCTGCCAACGTGACAGAGATCTACTCCAGAAAGTAACCCATGACCTACATTCCTTTTAAATAACAAGAAGACACTGGAGAAAATCTGAAATGCTTCAGGAGATGACCAAGAGATGCTTTCCAGCATTAGAGATTTAATTCTCCTAATAAGGAAAAGTCATGCTGTACAACTGTGTAGTCTCATCCCCTCAGTAAAGCCCATAAAAAATGGATCCACTCATCTTTTCTTACACCTTTCATATTATGTTGATATATGTCAGTAATACTAATATGTTAAGTTGCTACCTTTGTGCAAAAATGGATTGGTATGGATAAAGCAAAAACCATTTTGGAGGGACGGCATTAGAACTGACTTCCCTGAATCAGGCCTTGTTGTAATGTTCAGATGCAGTATTTCAATTGAAACAATAAAAGAACGAGATTTCCAGAGATTATTAATTAAAATTTTCCACTTAATCTCTGTGGAAGGCACAAAATCAACATTGTCTTAGTTCTTTGAAAATCCTTGGCCCAGACAGCTCCAGAGCTTGTTTTTAGAAGTTCAAGTTGAAGAGAAGTTATGTAAAAGGGAAACACTGAGAGTGGTATGGACACACTGCCTATATGTGGCACCCCCACAGTCTCTGTATGAGGGGCCACCTCTGTACGTGGGTATGTGCTTTGCTCACAGAAAGCCAAATTTACTCTGAGCATTCACCAACCCTTGTTTGTCTACCTTGACTCCTCCTCTGGGCACATAACCAGATCCATCATCATTCCCATTCCTTTTCCACAGTTAGAGGGGAAGGACAGAGACAAAGGGAGCTTGAAAAGAGCCAGCTTCAAACAAAATTCTGCAGACTTTAAAAAAAGTAAGTTTTTGCAGGTGAAATCAATATGGCTGAAAGCAGCCATATACCAAACTGGTATATACACCAAGCTGGAAGAACTTTCTATCTGAATAGTTTTTATTTTTCTAATAAGGAGGAGTGAACTGCATGCCAAAAATAGCATATAGCTGTGACGTGAATGAGCCACTGTTCCCATCTTCCCGAGAACTCACTGGACTCTGCCTGCTTCAGAGGGCTTTATAATACCAGGTAATACTATAGCCTAACATTTTGCTCATGACGTCTTTACAAGAAAAGGGACTTCGAGTTCCTGCTAGTGCGTATGTCTACTAAATAAAAAACAGCAGGAGAAAATTGTGCTTCTGTCTTACACTGGTAGGGCTTCAGTTATTTTGGTAACCTTGTGTCAAGAGAGTAGAAAACCAAAATCGTGCACCTAAGCTTTCCAAATCAGCAATATTTATTGTGCTGTTTGTCCAAATCCAACCATAGCAATTGAGGCCTTATAACCTATGCTTCACCTGAGCTGCTAGTAAGCTGGAGTAATAGAGAACAGTGTGAACCACCGAGAAAAGAAGTAATTATCCTGTGGACATTGAAATGTACAAATTATCATCCCAATTCTGTCAAGTGCATAACTGAACAAACTGAACTGTGAATGGTTCAGTGTCTGCTCATCTCTTCAGGAGAGAAGATATTTCTTCCAAGTTACACTCTAATTCAGTTCACCCTTGACAAATGACAATGGGCTTTAAACATTGCAGAATACCCAAGTGCATGCTTGTGGGCTATACCCTTTTGATTGATTTGTTGGCAGGCAAGTAGTAAATGGAGGGCTGGCTTCCCTTCTCCAGACAATATCCGGCCTCTCTAAACCCCTGAGAACAGCAGATCTGAAAATCAGTGCCAGCTAGAATAAAATTATTTTGATGGGGATGATAGTTCAGCAAAACTTGCCTTTTAACACCGAGGGCTTCCTAATGCATTACTGGTAGAAGGTGGGACAAATTTTGTTTCACTGCTCACTTTAATATATTTAAGTCTTCTCAGGTATGGATATAAGGGTTCTTGATAGCTATTTATGACCTTTCTAATGGCGCACTTAAATTCATAGAAGTGGTTAGGTTGGAAAAGAATTCTAGGGTCATCCAGTCCATCTGTTAACCCAGCACCACTGTCTTCACTACTAAACCATAACACCAAGTGCCACATCCACAAGTTTTTCAACCCTTTCAGGAACTGTGGTTTCATTACTTAGCTGAATCACCTGTTCCAATGCCTGACGACCCTCTCCAGTAAGAATTTTTTTCCTAATATACAACCTAAACTTGCCCTGGTGCATCTTGAAACCATTTCTTTCCCTGGACGCATTCCAGCATCTCAATATCCTTCTTGTAGTGAGGGCCCCAGAACTGAACACAGGATTTGGGGTGTAGCCTCACCAGTGCTGAGTACATGGAGCAAAGGTTTACTGTGCATGGGGTGATATCAGACTGGGAACCTGTTACTTGTGGGTTCTGCAGGGCTCCATCCTTGCTTTTCAACATCTTTATTAATGACTTGGATGCAGGACTGGAAGGAATACCAAGCAAGTTCACAGATGATATAAAACTGGGAGTGTTGACTGCTTCAAAGGTTGGGAGGTCCTGCAGAGAGACCTTGACTGTTTAAAGGACTGGGCAATCACCATCCATATTACGTTCAACAAGGGAATGTGTCCAATTCTGCACCTGGGATGGGACAACGCTGGATGTACAGACAGACTGGGGATTGAGAGGCCAGGGAGCAGCACTGAGGAGAGGGACTTGGCAGTTCTGGTTGATGAAAAGTTGAATCTGATCCAGGAGGGCCCACCCTGTCCTGGGGTGCATCGGGCACAGCATGGCCAGCTGGGAAAGGGAGGGGATTGTGCTGTTCTGCTCTGCATTGGGGCGGTCTCACCTCAAGTGCTGGGGGCAGTTTTGGGTGCCACAATATAAAGAAGACATGAAACTATTAGTGAGTGTTCAAAGGAGGGCAATGAAGATGGTGAAGGGCCTTGAGTATAAGCCTTTTCAGGAGTGGCTGAGGTCACTTGGTCTGTTCAGCCTGAAGAAGAGGAGACGGAGGGGAGATATCATAATCTACAACTTCCTCATGAGGGGAAGAGGAGGGGCAGGCACTGATCTCTTCTCTGTGGTGACAGTGACAGGGTCCAAGGGAGTGGCCTGAAGTTGTGTCAGGGGAGGTTTAGGTTGGATATGAGGAAAAGGTTTTTCACCCAGACAGTAGTGGGGCACTGGCACAGGCTCCCCAGGGCAGTGGTCACAGCACCAGCCTGACAGAGTTCAGTGTTTGAACAATGCTCTCAGGTACACGGTGTGACTCTTGGGGATGGTTCTGTGCAGGGCCGGGAGGTGGACTTTATGTCTCTTCCAACTCAGCTGATTCTGTGATTCTGTGTTCTGTGATATTAAGCAGAACTGGCCCCACTAGTGAGCCCTGGGGAACACCACTTGTGATTCTGTAATCGTGTAGTCCCTAGTAACTAGTAGCATCAGTGTCATTCTCATCTTTTAAAGACTAGCTGGAGTGTGACACCCAGAGAGGCATATCAGTTACTCCATTTACAACATTCATTACATTATCTGAAGGGTTTGACAGGCTTTGACTAGCACAGTTAAGTATTATAGATAACGCTCTTTTCTTCAATAACAATCTACCCTAATCTGAACTAAAATCTTAATCAAGCAAACCTTCCAGCTCCCATCACACATGAATTTGAGGCTTGAAGGGTGGTCATGACCCTGAATTTGTCTTGTGGTCACAGACCAGACAACATATTGGGCTGGAACACATTTGTTTCACTGTAAATTGAAGAATATCTGAACACTAATAGTGTAACAGGTGGGCTTACTGTTGCCTACGAGCCTTAATATTTAAACTTGATATGCCAATCTCTTACACCAAGACACTTCTTCAGTATCTGCCAAATACCTCTTTGAAGAAAAAGTGAGATTCACCTTTGGTCAGAAAAATATGGGGAAATGGATGATGTTCATACAGTGCCTTCAGGCATACACAGTGCTTAAAAAATAAGCAACTGCTCTGAGTAGGAAGATCCAGATCTCCAGACAGTAAATGCTATTGTTTCTGAAATGTGTATGCTTTAATTATTTTTTTTCAAATGAACTGTCTTATGAGCTGCTTCTTACGGAATCTGGCACAAGTGGAGAATTCATGTTAATGTACAATCTGGACTTTTGTAAACAATGTCAGTAATTCTGTTGTGACGACGAGACTTCACTTGAGACATAAAGAAGGTTCTGTCTGTGAATACTCAGACAGAAAAAAAAACCAACCCAGTCTTGTATCTGGGAAATTCATAGAAGGGAAGAATTCTATAGATCTCAGACATTGCCAGGTCACCTAGGAAAGAAATTCTGAGCCCAGAGGACAGAGTGTGAAAATGTGTATAAATAAAGATTAAAAGACAAATATAAAGAGAAAGGAGAGACAAAGTTCAGGAGGGAGACATACAAAGTGAACTTGCCAAGACGGAGAAAAGAGACATCACATAGAGCTATACAGAGATAAGTGACCTTTTCTACTCTGCAAAACACAGTCAAGATGTCCAAGTTTGACAACCGCAAGACATTTATGGCAGACCTCACACAGCTGAGAGCTTATGAATACCCTGGGAGATGTTCCCATAAGGAGATGGTAGTGGCACTGTGGGCTCCTATGTCTCCTTTCAGACCTAGGAATTGGGATTACTCACATGTAGAAATTTACTACAGGATATGGTCTTTTACTTTGTCTGGGTATTAAATCCTCATGGCTGCTTTTGGCCCCAGAGTCACACTATACCACTGAGTCTTTTAACACTCTCTAGCTGCGGCATCCTAGAGATGATGGAAATGTCCCAGTAGCATCTCAAGCACAAGAAAGGGGAAAAAGGGCACTAAATGTCTGGAACTTTTTGGAATATTACTTTTTTTTTAAAATTTACACACAAACACACACACACATATACATACCCATACATAGTGTATTTCATAGAATCCTAGAGTGGTTTTCATTGGAAGGCATCTCTAAAGATCTAGTCCAGCTCCCTGCCAAGAGCAGTGACACCTTCCACAAGATCGAGTTGCTCAAAGCTCTTTCCAACTTATCCTTAAGTACTTCCAATAATGGGCCATCCACAACTTTTCTGAGAAGCCTGTTCCATTGTCTCATCACCTTCATGGTAAAAAAAGAGTTCTTTGCTATATAGAGTCTAAATCTATCCACTCATTTTAATGCCATTGCCCCTCATGCTGTCACTATAGGCCTTGGTGAAAAGTCTTTCTCAAAACCTCTGTTGTATGTTGAAAGGCCACATGAGAATTTCCCCAGAGCCTTTTCCAGACTGGACAGTCTTTCTTCATAAGAGAAGTTTTCTAGTCCTCTGACCATTGTGTGATCCTCCTCTGCATCTGTTCCATGTCTTTCCTGTGTTGAGAACTCCAGAGGTGAATGCACTACTCCAGGTGGGATCTCATCTCACCAGAGCAGAGTAGAGGAGAATTGAATTCCTCAATCTGCTGTCTGTACTTATTGCAGTTTTGGCTTCCCATTCTGCAAATGCACACTGCTGGCTCATGTCCCATTTTACACTCACCGGTATGCCCAAATTGTTTCTGCAGGACAGATCATTCTATGATACTATGATCATTCTCAATTCATTCCTCACCCAGTCTGCACTGGTGTTGGGGAATGTCCTCACCCAGGGGCAGGACCTTGCACTTTTCCTAATTAAACTTTATGATCCTCACATAAGTCCATCCCTGAAGTCTGCCTGGATGGCCTCTCTTCTCTCAGGTGTGTCTAGTGCACCACTATATTTATGAAGATGTTAATCAGTATTGGACCCAGTACTTACCTTTGGTCTTTGAGTCATTGAGTTGATATCCAGCCAATTCCTTACCCATCTAACAGTTCATCCATCGAACCCATATCACCCCAGTTTAGAGGTAAGAATGTTGTGGAGACCTTTTCAAGGTACTTACAAAAGGCCATAGAGGGGGTATTTATAGCTCTTGTCCACTGATGCAGTCACTTAATCTTAGAAGACCATAGATTTGTCAGGCAGAATTTGCCCTTGGTAGGACCTGGTTGGGTCTGTATAATCACCTCTCTACTTTCTGTGTGTTTCGAAATATCATCAAAGATGATCTCGTCCATGATCTAAAAAAAAAAAAAGTCTTGCAGGGCATGAGCCTCCTGGAAAAGCTACCTGCCTGATCATGGTGTTTCCTCTACCAGATAAGTATTTTCCATCCTAAAATTTTACCCTACTCCCTGTAATAGGAGACTAAATCACAATTTTGAATCTCTTTTGTCTTAAAAATAACAGCTGAAATCAGATTTGAATTGTGTGTTGACATTGCAGATTATTGTGCCATTAAATAATTATCAGTCCAGACATATAGTGAGTAAATGTTTTGTGTTAATTGGACTTCAGTGGTGTTACAATAGAGAAGAGGCTGGGAAAGCAAGAGCATTTTCAATGTTGATATTTGTGGAGTAACCCAGGGTTTTGCTTTCTTCCTGAATAATGGAGAGGGACATAAAGACTAATTTTTCTATTTGAAAGACTTCATTCATTTCACTTTATGCTAAAATACTCCAAAGGTGCAAAAGCAGGCAAAGTTTGAAGGGAATGTCAGCAGATGTTTACATGGCAGACCAGAAATTATAGAGCAAGCTTGAGTACTATTTTCATTTCAAAAGTGTGATGCACTTGACTCTATCTCTCAGTCTTTTGAAGAGAATTAGGTCAAGAAGAAAATGTATTTCTCAAGGACCTACTTAGGAAAGCCTTTTACTCAACAGCAATGACAACCAGACACTGTATTTATTTTAACAGACAGCTTATGTTGCAATGCTGAGTCTCTCAACACCTTGATGATAAGGTGGCCAGAAGACACAACACCCCAAGAGGCAGAGCAGTGGTATGTGGTAATCACTGCTCACATGATCTGCGTGGTGCTCCAGACCATTAGGGGGCTATGGGATGTGAAAGCTTGGAGTAGCACAAGGCAGCAAGAGGAAATAGCACATGAAGAAGACCAGGGAAACCTGAGCCAGGCCTGAGACAGCTCTCAGTGGTGCATCACTCCCAGGGTCACAACACAGCATCTGTCCCCACATTGATACAACAGAGGCACCTTGCATATATTTGTCCCTTTTGCCACTTTTCCCATAGTAAACTGAAAACTAAAGCCTGTCACAAACTAAACCAAGCAGCACGGCAAAATTTCTGTTCCTCGGTGTAAATATTGTCTCTTTTGTTGTAAGGGCTCCCTCTCCATCCTTTCATTTCAACCTTGAGCCATGTTTTGTCAGAGCAGGGCCTGTTACAGGTTATACAGAGTAGATGCAATCACTTTGGTTTTCACCAATGCAAATCACTGTTTCTGCTGGCTAGAACAGCTCCAGCTAATTTGAAAGCAAGAACTAATTTTCAGCAAAAATGTGTGAAATCTGCAAGCATCTGATAAAACTAGAACAGACTTCCACAAAACACTGAAAATAACCTTACTATGAGTATTGTAAGAAGCCTGGGAGTGGAGTTTGGACAGGCCCTGGGTTTAGTCCAGGGCTTGCTGGGGCTGAACCTGTTGGCAGTTCACCTCTACACTGCACAGTGCCTAGGGATGCAATCCTCCTGGCCACTGTGCACTCACTCCAGGGAGGTGGCCAACCCCACATCTGCCTTTTCCAGCCCATGAATACAGTGCAGAACACATCAGACAAACAGCACAGAAAGACACTGCCAATTACAATTGTAATTCTTGTTCTCATTTAATATATATTGATGTCTCATCTAAATAACATCCAAGACAAAGTATTCTTTTAAAGGACTACACTGCTCTGCTCCCATTATATCCATCTGTCTTCAGACTACTCCTGTCCCTATTACTATGGAGCTGGGCTGTGGTTTCTTTTTGTTGTCAGTCCCAAGCTGGCACAATGGTCTCTAACCTGAGTCATTAATATCAATTACTGCAAGGGCAGCTGCCTTGTTCTCCTTGTCAGAACTTCAGTATGGAGGGTAATAGATGGTTTCAGACTGGCTTCCTGCCAAGAGGGCTCCATTGTTTTCATCTGTGATACGCAAGAAAGAAAATAATGGGGTTAAATGAATTTGATTAGAGGAAGCTCAGCCTAGCATAATATTTAGGCTCTAATTTTGCTCTTCCATAGTATGATTTTACATCACTGAAATTGGCTTTAACCATGGATTTAAGGTTTATTTAGAAAGTCAGTGACTCCTTTTAAGCTTTGTAACCTCCATCTAGACTCTCTCCATGCTGGGCATATTGAGTTTGTTTATATTATACATATTTTATAAGTTTTTAAAGAAAAAACGAAGATCTGTTATTTCCAGACACTGACATTTTTGCAGCTTGGCAAAGCAGTGAGTATTTAATACAGAAATTCTTCCTTCTAAAAGATGTCACGTGCTTCTTTTTTTCCTTCTCATCTGCATCTGTAGCATCTTCTGCCAGTTCTGCATTTGTACCAGTCACGTAAGGCCCACACACCAGCATAGCAAAATGCTATAAAAGAATCAAATAAAGAAGAGTGGAAAATGTCTTACACAGCTCTTCATCACATACAAGAGACCCACAGTGTGCACCAAGGAAGAAAAATTTTGCTGAGAGAAAACGAGAAAAAAATTGACAGCATAATATGTGTACTAGTGAAGCCAGGGGAAAAAATTCAAATTACTTTAATCAGTGCCAAGAGGTGGGTTCCTGTCATTTATTACAGAGATTTTAAGTTCTAAGACCAGTTTAGAAGCATGGATGACAGAGTCCCTTGGAAGGCAGTTCTGAAGTGCAAAGGAGTCAAGGAAAGTCGCACATTCTTCAAGAAGGAAATCTTAAAGATGCAGGAGCACCCACGTGCTGAAAGATGAGCCAGTGGGGAAGAAGACCAGCCTGGCTGAGCAGAGAGCTTTGGCTGGAACTTGGGGAACAGAAGAGCTTATCACCTTTGGAGGGAAACTCAGAAGGACTACAAGGATGACATGAAGTTATGCAGGGAGAAAATTGGAAGGATCAAAGCCCAAACTGAACTTAGTCTGGCTGCTGCTGTAAAAGACAACAAAAAATGCTTCTGTTAACGCACCAGCCACAAAAGGAGGTCTAAGAACAATCTCCATCCTTTATTGGATGTGGGGGAAAACAGAGTGACAAAGGATGGGCAAAAGGCTGAAGTATTCTGAGGCCTTCTTCACCTCAGTCTTTAATAGTAAGACCCGTTGTTCTTCAGGTGCTCAGCTCCCTGAGCTGGAAGACAGGGATGGGGAGCAGAATGAAGCCTCCACAGACCAGCCCCCAGGAGGGAATGGTCTTCAATCTGCTAATGCCACTGAGAACCACACAAGTCTTTGGAGCCCAGTGGGATCCACCTACGGGATCCACCTGAAGGTACTGAGGGAGCTGGCAAATGTGCACACCGAGCCACTTCCCACCTTTTATCAGCAGTCCTGATGGGGAGATGTCCCTGCTGATGGTAGGCTAGAAAATATAATCCAAGAAGAGCTGAAAGAAGGATTAGGGAAATTACAAGTCTGACAATCTGACCTTGGTACTGGGCAAAGTCATGATGCAGATCATCTTTTGTGCCAACATGTGGAATGTAGAGGACAACTAGGGAACGAGGCCCAGCCACCACTGGTGTATGAGAAGCAGGTCCTGCTTGATCAGCGTGGTCTCCTTCTGTGAGAAGGTGACTTAAAGGATGAGGGAGTGCCTGTAGAATGTCTGCCTGGGCTTTCATAAAGCCTTTGACACCAATTCCCACAGCTTTCTTCTGGAGAAACTGGCTGTTCATGGCTTGGACAGGTGCACTCTTCACTGGGTAAAAACCTGTCTGGATGGCCAGGTCCAGAGAACCGTGGTGAATGGAGTTGCTTCCAGTTGGTAGCTGGGCACTAGTGCTGATCCCAGGGCACAGAACTGAGGCCAGCTCTGTCTAATGTCTTTACCAGCAATCTGGACAAGGGGGTTGAGTGCATCCTCAGTCAGTTTGCAGTTGGGCAGGAGTGTTGATCAGCAGGCCAATCTTTATCTGTAATCTCTCCAGATCTGCTGTTCTCTATAGAACGCTCCATAGGGAAAGTTATACAGAGGGATTTGGACAGGCTGGATTGATGAGCCAGGGCCAATTTCATGAGGTTCAACAGGGCAAAATGACAGGTCCTGCACTTGGGTCACAGCAACCCTGTGCAACACTACAGCCAGGGTGTGCCTGGAAAGCTGCTTAGCAGAAAAGGACCTGGGGGTGCTGGTCGACAGCAGCTGAACATGATCCAGCAGTGTGCCCAGGTGGCCAAGAAGGCCAATGGCATCCTGGCCTGTATCAGCAATTGTGTGGCCAGCAGGACCAGGGCAGGGATTTTTTCCCTGTACTCAGCACTGGACTCAAATCGTGTGTGCAGTTCTGGGCCCCTCACTACAAGGACATTGAGGTGCTGGAGCAAGTCCAGAGAAGGGCAATGGAGCTGAGGAAGGGTCTGGAGCACAAGTCTGATGAGGAGTAGCTGAGGGAATTGGGGGTGTTTAGCATGGGAAAAAAGGCTCATAAGGATCTTATGGCTCTCTACAGCCATCTGAAAAGAGGTTATAGTGACATGTGGGGTCAGTCTCATCTTGAAAGTAATTTGTGATAGGACAAGAAGAAATGGCTCAAATTGCACCAGGGGAGGTTTAGATTAGATATTAAGAATATTTTCTTCACCTAAAGGGTTGTCAGGCATTGGAACACACTGCCCAGGGAAGTAGCAGGGTTGCCCTCCCTGGAGAAATTTGAAAGACATGAGTATGTGGCACTTGGAGACATGGTTTCATGGTGGATTTCATGGTGTTAGGACAATGGTTGGACTGGATAATCCTAGAGTTCTTTTCCAGCCTAAATGATCCTTTGATTCTATCCTTGCTTGGTGTCACTTGGCATAATTCCATCTGTCTATTCTTCTGAATGCGTAGCCCACATGAAATGCTAGCTTTATTTCAACATCGGATTAACTTATTAAAGAAGAAATTTACTATATGAAATGCTCAAAGGGAACATGAGGTTGAATCTGGCTCTGTTGCAGATGCAGAAACTCCACAGCAGTATTTTAAAAGAGCTATTCATGTTTAAATGTGCTGGCAGAAAAAGAGAGGTTGTGGCACAGAAAATAAAAACTATTTTAAGCATTTACAGAACCCCAATGAGGCCAGCTTGGGGAAGTTTACATTTTCAGTTATAAATATTCTTATTTTCCTATTCACATAATTACTATAGCAAAATGTATATAATTCTGCAATGACTGACATCGCTTCTTTGACTTAATGAAATTGCTATTATATACTATTGCTACAAATCTATCAGGGTAAAATTTTGGGCAACAAGGGTTTCTTGTGCTATTGGATTTGAAGAAGGCTGTATGGACTCTCTTACTAGAAAGACCAACATCAAAGATGCTGAGGTACAAAAGTAGTTGGGTCCAGATCAATACACTGCTAAATTAAGTAATGAATTAGGAAAACCACTGGGAAGATCTGGTCCATGGAGAATTACCCCATAGGACTTTGTTCCTGTGGTCAACCATATGAAGCCAGGCTGGTCTGCTTAATGACAGCTTTCCAGGGTTTGTTGGGATTTTTTGTTGTTATTGGTTGTTGTTGTTTGTTCTTTTAGAAGCAAAGATGTGTTAGGGAGATTATTTATTGATTTGGTAAATCAGCAGTACTTACAGACATGGTTGCCCTGTTATCTTGAACAAGCCACTACTCATGACAGTAAAAGAGACCCCATATACAGATTTCTGTAAGTTTTGCCTACTAGCTATGCATTTCTTTTATCAAAGATTATTTTTTATTATGTGTGTAGACTCAATCTGCCACAATGAGCTTCAGCAAAACCTTATCAAAAGTTTTAGGGCAAGCAGAAATAAGTGAGTATGCTTTTCTACCTATTAGGACCTCTAGGACTATCTATTTGCAGCAACACTGAACTGGTTCAACTGGTCACATTTCAGACTGTACAAAGAGGGGGGAAAAAAAAAAAAAAGAGGAGAGCTATTCCCTACCACTGAGAAAATTGAGAGGTCTGACATGAATCTAAAGTTTCCTGACATCTTCCTTCCTGTTATCCAGACTGTCGGTGGAATAACAAATACTTTTCTATATTAAATTAGGGGAGCAGGGTTTTTATATCTTCCAGTGGGCGCTGTGGATGGATTTGTAACCACCTCGAGTAGCTGAAGGACATTTAAGAACAGATGTTTAGACATAAATTTCTCAGTAATGTAAAACCTCGCCCAGCTGTAAAACCTATTCGTGCTGAAAAAAACCACTGTGAGGTATCTGAGGATCTTCTGGAATTATGGTTACTATAAATTCAGAGTAGGAAAGATCCTTGGCTGGGTTTGAATAAGGAGAACAGCACTTGGTCTTCTTAGACGTAATGGAATTTGTAATCAGAGACATTCTGCCATCACCATTTCATCCTGTAAATGTAGAGGCACTTTTACACAAACAAGTGTAAAAATAGTGGAGCTGAAGGACATAAGGCAGCAGGATGATTTGTGGCTGTCCCTATAGCTTCCTGTTCATGTAGCATGAAGGAAGATAAAATGTCAAAACAGAACCAAGAAAAGAAAAAGTCATGAGAAGGGCCATGCTTTCTGTCTCGGGAGCAGATTTACCCTCCCAACAGCAGAGACCAGCCCTGGGCTCTCCGTGTGTTTTGTGGAGGAGCTTGAGGCAAAAAAAAACCTCATGAAGCTGCAAATGTGGCAAAGCCTCCTGGAAAGTAAACACCGCACAGATAAAAAACAGGTCCATTGAGTATTTCAAGAGGAAGAAAAATATCAGTTATCTGAAGGAAAGCAATTTATTTCTGCTTCTGAAAACAAAATGAGGGTTTCTTACTAAGCAGCTCAGCAAGCAGCAAAATATCAGCAACTTCAAAGAATAGGGCTGCCTTTGGTTTGCTGTGTTCAGTAGGAGTGCTTGGTCTGCTCCAAGGAACTGTTCCTGTGACAAGAGCCCACCAACCCCATCAAACCTGCAGCATTTCTAACCCCCCTCATGTATCTCCTGGGTTCTTTGAAGCCACAGCAAGCAGCAGAAAGAGGGGGCTGCTGGGGAGTGCCTGTGTCTTCTGGGTTACTCAGCCTCTTTGAGCAAGTGACAGCCACGTTAACCTTTATAGTCCCTGCAGAGACATGCTGACCTCTACCAGTTGCCTGTGGCACCAAGCTGCTCTTTGTCACCTCTTGTGCTCTTTGCTGTGTGTTGGAAGGTCCCTGCTGGGGAGTTCCCCATGTCCCTGGTGCGATGCAGACATCAAATTGCAGGTGCCACCAGTTCCCCTCACAGATGCCAGGGAGGGAAGTGTAAGCCCACAGGTCCCAGTACCCAATCCCATGAGGATCTCCATGTGAAAAGAAGTTACAGCAATGTATCCCTGGTGGCAGCTGTGGTAAAGGCCTGGGGAAGTTGGGAAATGCAGGTCCAAGGGAGGGTGAGGTTGCTGGGCAGTTGTCTGTCTCACTGAGGTGAGAGGGAGCAGAGGAGAAGAACAGCTGGCACTGCAGAACTGACTGCTCTCCCTCCTCGGGAAGATGCTCCAAGTGGTGTTCCCACACAGAATAATAGAATGGTTTGGGCTGAAAGGGACCTCTGAAGGTCATCTAGTCCAACTCACTTCCAGTGAGCAGAGACATCTTCAACTAGATCAGGTTAATGTTTCCACCCACATGGATCTGAGCAACCTGGGCTAGTGGAGAGTGTCCCTGCTCATGGCAGGTGGGTTGAATCCAGATGGTTTCTAGGGTCCTTTCCAACCCAAACCGTCCTATGATTCTATGTCCTGCAGTCATCCACTGCAGGCACATGCAGTGTGCTCAGGCTGTAACACATCCTGAAATACGTTTGTTTATAGGTTCAGCCTGTCTTCCATGGTTCATTACAAAAATTATTTAAATCTTCCATCCTAGCATGGAATTTCTTCTTATCTTACCTGCCCTTGCAGGTGCTGTGCAGCAGCGCTGAGTGCTTCGTTCCCAGAAGTGAATTATGTGGGATGGAAAGCATGGGCTCTGAGGGGGTCACATCAGGAGGAACATGCATGGGGCTGCTTGGCATGCAGCTTTAGGCCCCACTTTTCAACCTCATGTTACATGATCCACTGCCCTCGTGCTCTGGAACACACCAGCATTTTACCTGTCTGCTGATGGTGCCACCCTGGAAAAGCTTTTTAGGAAAAACTACCTGCAGTCCTGCCTTGGGTTTTTGGAAGCTATTCAACATTATGTCCACATTGCCAGAAAAACACATGGCCCAAACTTACAAGCTTAATAATCACTTTAGCCCTCAACAGCAACTGATAGTGGCTTATCTTCTTAGTCTCATCTACACTGCCTACTAAATGATAATCCTAATAACAGCCCTAATTATGTTTCTGCCCAGAATATTTGAAGATAACCTTAACTCTTGATCTGTTTAATCTAGTTTTCCAGGTGGCAACAGATTTAAAAACAGGTTTTTAAAAAAGATATGACTATTACATCTCTAATAATAGGAGAGTGTGATCTCAACATTGCCTGTTATTTAGTGACACATGGTACAATCAGTTGACAGTGGTGATTGTGAACACAAACTCATAAATACAAATTCATTTTTAAGTTATTATCCATCTGTGTTGCCTGATTTAACTCTTTGCATAGTGAATCAAATCTCTCTTTTCTTTTTCTTTGCAGAAATATCAGTATTTAAGATACTTTTGCTATTTCAGATTCCTTACTTTGAAGCTCTCCCCGCAAGGAACCACTCAGCATTCCTGGGGAATACATATCTTTTTCATCCCAGATCTTTAATCTCTTACAAGAGTATCTGAAGCAGAGCCACAGTCTCATGGGTTCAGCCCTCACACTCCAGAGGTTCCCTGAAGCACAGTATTTGCATCCAAGGTCATAACATGAATCATAAAAATGTTTTGAGGTCTGAGGAAAATGCTGTATAGGGAGAACTAGGATTGTTTATCCAAACTAAGGCTTAACTGCAACCTGGTTTTTGGAGAATTACCATAGTACTGTTGTCCCTTGGAAGGGCAAAACATCATATGGAAAGGGCTTTCAGTTTGGTTGAGAACTCGGGCCAATGTACAGATGTCGAAATCAGAGACCTTCAGAGGAGAAAGGCCAAGGTATCAGGAGACAAATAGGGTTACTCAGTGGAACAAGATATGGAAAGAAGTGATGGTTTTGCCATCTCTACATATTGCTCTGAAAAATAAGCCTTTAGCCAGACTCAAGCATTGAACCACTTAAGGGTGAGATGATGTATTGCCATAGGTTATTTAAAAAAAGGTGTCAGTTTTTTTCTCATTTTTAGAATCTCAGAATCTCTTAACTAGGTGCATCATGCTGATATGATACTGTCTAAGACTAAATAAACTCCATTTCCATCAGTGCTTCCATCCTTTGAGCTATACAGTCCTCCTTTGTATGATTTAGAGTAACATGGTAATAATTATTGATGATATTTTTCTTTCTCTAAAATGCTCAGTACGCTTTACTCTACCGCTCTTTCTCCCTGCCCTGCACCCAAATTCCTCCCATAAGACACTGCAATGTTGTACAAAACTGGCCAGCCCAGACTGGCTGCTAGAAAGGCAATAAATCCCTAAGAAGTCCTCTGAACTCTCTTGTTATCCTATGTTGAGTTAACAAACTTCTTTGAGGTCTGTTCTAGACACATCAGTCATGTGGGATCTGGATTAATCTCCTTTAGGAATGGCATGTGCAGATCTGTGCTGTGGGCTACTGTTGCGGTGTGCATTTGGGGTTTTCTAAATTTCTGTATGTTTTGTTATATGTTTATAATGGTTTGTTCCTACACCCCCATCCCCAAACCCCCTGATGGTCTTTCCTTGGTGATAGACCTTGTCAATCACCTTGTAAGATCTGGAAGATTCTGGGGGAAAAGCCCTAGGATTCGGCAAGTACCCTGGTACCGCCTTCTTTCATTGTTCTGTTAAATTTCCCCGTTCTGGGTCACACCCTCCCTCCCCTTGGATTGGTTCTAGGTTCTGTCGTCCTTGGGGACGCCCTCTGGGTACCTAAGGTGAGAACTGAGGCCCAGAGCTCACTCTCTCACGTGGGCAGCTCCCCGGGTGGAGTAAAGCCTGGTAAAACCCAAGCCAGAGTCCACTCTCTTCCACGCCATCGACCACGCTCCAGCGTGAGGTTCAGACCCACCAAACCTTCCCTATATGACAGTCAGAGAGCGAGCTAGCCGGTAAAGCAGCTCAGGACACAGTCATATCTCTCAGGACACTGTCATAGGCTACCTTTGCTCAGTCCTTCAGTCTGAGGAAGGTTTTGAATACAGTTTGTCTTAAATTATTGGAAGTGAAATCCTCTTCATGCATCTCCCTTGAATGTGGAAAAATAAATGCTGTTGTATTTGCTGCACTTTAACATCAATTTGTACAGCTTGTTAAATTACATTCTTAAACAGAAGGAAATTTCATTTCACATGAAGTTTGTTATCTGGCCCCACCCTGATGTTCAATCCATTAAACAACCCTCCCAGAAAAAAAGCTCAGGAACCCTGTTCTAAAGCCTTTTAGTGTGAACCACTTAAGCATCAGTACAGATGCCGAAGGAAGTGCTTTCAGCTAGGCTTTCAGAAGGCTTTCTCTGTGCCTTAGGGAACCTGTAGTTTTTTAAACTTGTCCCAACACTAGTGACTCAGGCAGGCTAAGGCAGAGGTCTTTTTTGTTCATGCCTCTCTCAACCTACTGACTTACTGTTGTGTTAGTTTGGGGTTATGAAGCAGGATTTGTCAAGGCATTTGAAATTTTCCTGACAGATTTTAGGGGGCAACTTAATCATAATGTATTATCATCTGGAGGCTATTTACACTACACACTTAAAGTCCTTAAAGTCACAGAAATCTTGGTGGCTTCAGGAAGAGGGGTGCCCAGAAGCTGATTGGCAGATGAAATGAAAGGTTTGAGCATCTGAGCAGTAGGAGTGTCACAAGGTCTCAGGTCCCTTAGGGACTCTGCTAGTTACTGAGTGAGAGCTGGCCTTTGCACCACAGACCACAGCAGCTCAAAACTGAGCAGTTCCTTCAGAAATGAAAGTTTTTATGTCTGGAACGAGGCAGTTGTGGCAGAGACAAGACAACCTCCCCTCAAGTCTCATGCTGTGCTCCTGGGCCATATATATTTTCCTGTGAAGCTGGAAGTCACAAGTTCTCAGCTATTATCAATCAGAATAGGTGGCTGGGGTGATGATGAAGAGGTACAGATGACTTTGGACCTCCCAGTCCTCCCAGCAGAAGCTTTATCCTAGTAAATTCCATTACCTTAGATGGGTCTGGACATTATAAGCCACTCTGAGTTAATTTTAAAAAATCTCTATTCTTTCTTTTAGGGAAGAAAAGAAGTAATACAGTTTCAAATATTACTTTCATTGCAGAGCTGAACTCTCTGTTTCTGTGTCCTTTGTTTCGTTTCCAATGCTTGGTATCTCCATTAACACACTAAGTGCAGGTCTGATAGACAGCTGCTATTCTTGGTCCTGTTGACACATTTCACTGTAGTAAAATGACAGTCACAGCTGTGACTTCTTACAAGAAAATGGCCTAAATATAAAATAAGGACTGGGTCAGTAAAACCACAACAGTTAAAATGTGGCTGGGACTAATAGCTTGACTGGAAACAGGTCTAGGCTTGGTGAAGCAGATGAGAGAGGCTGCTGCTGCTTTCACTGTCTTCCAAATAGCTATAGAGTCAGACTTTCCAAGAAAAGGTTTCCCCTCAAGGAGTGAGTCTGTCAGCCCTCCCCAGGTGCCTTCAGGCAGCTTGGACTCGGTTCCTGAATGCGCCTGTGCACCGTGCAGAAACGGACTGAGTTATGGCAGGAAGATAACAAAGTGACTGTGTGCACCCACAGATTTGCTCTCTTTTTATGGGAAGTTAGTCACACTTTACAGTAGAGTGCATTCATTAATAGATTAAGAAATGATTCTTACGCCTTTTAATAAATGACTAATTTTGTAGAGTCCAACAGGTTCTGAGTCACTTATCAGAAGAACTTGCAACCAGCTTTAACACTCTCTCTGTCTGTAAAACTGCCTTAAAGTCTTACTGTTCATGACTGCAGCACTGTTTATGAACCATTCTATACTCATGTCTAAAACAGAGGCCAAAAAAATTGACAACCTAGTGGCAACAACTGGGTTTTATGCAGGCTTCAACGTCATGGGTCCTTGAATTCTGTGTCCACCCCCTCTAATGACTCACTGAATAGTGCTGTCTGAGGAGTCATTTCATTTTCTTTACCCATGGGCCCCCAACATCAGTGATCTGGGGATTCATTACAAGATGTCCAAAATTCCTTTGATATAAATAAAGGCTCAGATTTGGGGCTGTGGTGAAAATTCCTGGTTTTTTTCTGAGGACATTGCAGAGCTATTTTACAAAGTGAGTTTACTAGTCTAACACTCTTCAGCTCCAACTCAAACCTCAACAGTAAAGCTGTTCTCCCATTCACCACATGCCATGGAAATTTTGGATACTGTCAGCAGTTTGCTGTGACTGTGACACAGGAAAAACTGGATGTAAAATTCTCCTTCTACTCTGATCCTTCTGCCTAAATATTAGACATTTGGAAAGGCTGTATCAGAGATGAATATACTATGGAGGAGGAGAAACAAGGGCAAGGGATTGCAAGGTAAAGCTGAAGAGAAGCACCACAGGAAGCAGAGCCTGGAGAAGTCATGTAGCTTGCTCCCACACCACCACCACACCAGAATGGAAATCCTTGTCTTTCCCTTGCAAATCTTGGCCTAAGACACCCCCCAAAACCTTTCAGCAAAGTGTGAGACAGTTCAGGTGTGGGAACAGGCTGCCCCATGCAACCTCCTTATTTAAAAAAGGGGATCCATGTAAAATTTCAACAGGTGCAAGGGACTGGCTAGATCTGGTCCTTGAGGAGTAGTGTGTAACATCACAGGGGCTTGCTGGGTCTCCATCTTCACAGTCAAGCTGAAGGAAGGGTGCACCAAACGAGCAGCAAACCTGTTGTGAGCAGGGTGAAAGCTGGGGCTTTATTTGTCATAGTATCTTGTTCCTGAGCTGTATTAGCAGCAGCTCCTCAAAGTGGCCAAGCTCAAATCTTTCCCCAACAGTTCAGCTCTGGCCAAACTTACAACAATGGGAGATGCCTAGCACATAGCTTTGAGGTGCCCTGAATGCTGAGGGTACCATTTAGAGCAGCCTTGAGCCTGGGGCTGGCCACAAAGATACAGCAGTGCCTGACCCAGCCTCCTCACCTGTGCAGCCACCTCTTCCTGCACGAGGTTTTCCTTCTGCTCACAAGGAGCAAGAGCAGAATGAGCCCTGCAGGATCATACCCCGCCACTCAAGAGTGTATTCTTCATTTTAAGAGTAGAGTCTCACAATAGGAAATCAGTACCAAACAGAAAAAAAAGAATAAAAAAAAAAAAGAAAAAAAAAGAAAAATCAAAGACTTATGCTTTGTAAGAGACATGAATAGTCTGCTTTATGCAAGCTTCTTCAGCAGTGTGGGAACTGCTCTGCCTTCTCCTAACTCTGCTGTGTATCTTCTCTTTGCAGCAGAGGAGTATTAATAGCTGGATAGCTAAGAATTTTCTAAAAAATAAAAATTATTTGAGAGGGATTTTGACCATGTTATCTCGTGTAACAACTTATATCTTAGTGCCTGTGTGACATTTCATGTTCTGTTCAACCTTCCTGCAGCCACTCAGCCTGATGCTAGTAAAGTGACATTGCAAACTCATGGCAGGAAAAATGCAGGGATTGTCCTGTGGAAAGTGTGGGCTCACATGGAGCCTGCTTTGCAGATTGAGCTGCTCTCTTCTGCCTTACTTTGAGCACAGGGATTAGTTTAGAGGATCTCCAGGAGTCCCTTACGAATTCAAAGATTCAGTGATGATTCTGTGATCAGGAAAAGTCTACCAAACACTGGGAAAACAGATAAAGTGGACAATTTGCCCCATGCCAGTTTGTGACTTAGTTGTTGGTGTTTTGCTGGTGTGTGTTTAGGAGTTTTGGGGGGGTGGTTTTGTTTTGTTTCAATTTTTTACTAAAAATAAATGAAACATTTGGTTTCTGATTGAGCTCAATGTTCTTTCCAAAAAGAAGAAGAAATATTTCAGTTTTATATTTTAGCAAGAAAGACTTCAAAATATTGGGTTTGGCTTTAGCTGTGTTCTGCCATTGGACTCCAAAATCAATTATTTGCATAGCCGTAAGTGTAAGGTAAATCTCGTCAATCTCCATAAAGGAAAGAAACTTAACAACCAAATCTTTTCAATGAAAGGATACATTTACTGTCAGAGGCACAATACATTAAGACTTTTCCAACATTTAAGAATCCTCAAATTCTGCAAAGCCTGTGAAAACCAATAGTGGAAGTCAAAGGAGCTCCTGTGCTGTAATCTCATAACATAAACTGCAAATACAACCCCTGGAACTAAATATCACCCTTTGGAGATTTTCTCCTTGAGGCTGCATCTGCTGCTAAGAGAGAAGTAAATAGAAATCTCTGATAACAAATGTATCTCCGGTAATAAATGTACCCAGAACCTTTTAGTTAGGATCAGAGGGATGCAATAAGAGAGTTTGGCTGATGCCCAGTGCTGTAGACTGCCTTTAAAAAGGTCAAAAAGAGGAGGTGAGGAGGGGCGTGCTTCCACTTGGTAAAAGAGTAGCTTGAGAGCATGAAGCTTTGCTATGAAATGAGTATCAGACCAGTTAATTGATTATCGGTCAGGATCATCCCAACCTTAGTCCCTGGGAAGACAGTGAAGGAAATTCTTCTGGAAGACATATCCAGACATAAAGGAGAGAAAGATTACTGGTCTGGCATGTTGATCATAAAATTATCATTACATAATCATAAAATAATAAAATAATAGAATATCCTGAGGTGGAAGGGACTCACAAGGCTCATCAAACCCAAATACTTGCCTCTGCACAGAACAACCACAATTCTAATGCCTGGACATGGCTCTCAGGAGAAGCCCCAGTACCAGGGGCAAATTTTGTCTGACATGTCTGATTGTGTTCTTTGGTGAGATGACTGGCTCAGAAAACAAAAGCCTGTTACCAAGGCTTTAAACATACTGTCCCATAGCACCACTGTGTTCAAATTGAGAAGGTCTGGATGTGGTGGGTGCACCACAAAGCTGGTGAAAAAATCTGTCTGGGCTTTCCCACTGAAAGAATAACGGCTAATAGCTTGAACTGATCACCAGTGATGAGTGACATTCTTTAGTGTTTCATAAAGAGGCTGATACTATTTGATATCTTTATTAATAGCATGCATGATGGAACAGAGTGAACCCACAGCAAATACACCAATGACACCAAAGTGGGGAGAGGAGATAGAAAGTAGGGCTCCTAGTCAATGATCTGTCAGCAAGCTGATGAAACAAGCTGGCAGAAACCTCATGAAGTTTAATGAAGATGAGTGCAAATCTGTAATAATCCCAACCAGCACTATGGGTTATGAACAAACTGCCTGGAAAGCAGCTCTGCAGACAGCAACCTGGCAGTCCAGGAGGACAACAAGTTTGGATGAAGAAAGTCAAGAGGATACTGAGCTGCATCAGCAGATGCCAGCTGGTTCAGGGAAGTGATTTTCCCATACATTTAGTGCTTGTGAAACTGCTTCTATAGAACTGGATCAGGGTGTCCAAAGAGGCTGGGGAAGTCTACATCCTTGGATATAATAAGATCTTGGATTTCAGGACCCCCTACCCTCAGATCTAGCTTAGAAGTTGGCTTTCCTTTCAGTACAGGGCTGGAGGAGGTGACTGCAGTGCTCTCTATCACCCAGTTTTTTTCTATTAACTTCTACTTAGTTTTTCAGTCAGGTATTGTTGCTTGAGGCCCCAGTTACAGTATTGCTTCAAATGGCTGGTGGTTTTTGAGGATTAAGCGCTCACAGGTGCAGAGGGTAAGCAATGCATTCAGCCCTCTCTTCATTGTGTAGGTTTATTCTTGCCTAGAAAAACACTGAATGCCTAAGTACATCCTTGAGCTGCCTTATAGACTGAGAAAAGTGCACCAAAAGTGGTGAAAGGCATGCTGGACCAGGTTGAGGAGTTTCAAATCATCACTTCCCACTGTCTGGGAAAGAGCTCTATTCAGTAGGTTATCTGCTACTCTTAGTTTAGGCACTGGGAGCAAAATCAAGAGGTCTCTAGGAAACTGAGGCATTTCCAGCCCATATGATTGTTGGATCAGGCCTTCAGTGCCATCAGAATGACACATATCTGAAGTGCTCAGATGAGTAGCAAATGAAGCATATTTTAGCACAGTACTGCAAAAATGTCAGTGACACTTGATAAGCTCATCTGTCAAGCAAAAAGAAAAATCAGCAATAGCTCTTGAGAAAAAAAAAATGCTCTTTTAAATCTACAAAAACCCCAAATGCCTGTGCTTTATATCACCAAAATCAGTTTTCCTTGGTTTCAAAGTGTTAAAAAGAATTCTAAGACTTTAGCTCACAAAGAAATTAATAATTTTCCTTTTAATAAGCAGTTATGGCATTAGTCATCTCTTCTGATTCACAATGAAAGCTACAGGGCGCAGTGGGATGTATTTACCCAGAGAGGTGTTGAATTTTGTTAGACATGTAGACTTTTTAAAGTATTATTACTTTAAGTTTTATATGTGAAGGAAGAAAGGCACAAAGGCTTCAAAACTGGAAATGGCTGAGTACAGCTAAACAAACGGTGTGTCAGAAAGAAAATTCTTCACACAGTCCTGGCCCTTCTTACATCAAAGGTCTTTTGTGAGTTTTTCTGCACATCTGTATCTCCTTTAAAACTTCCATGAAAGACAGCTCTGGCCCTCCTTCTCTTGGCAGGAGCCTCCTAGAGGATGTCTCTCAGCCATGACTCATCAGGATAATTGTCCTTGTTTTCCTGTGCTTTCTCTGCTAGCTCTGTGTTCACTTTCCTGGCTGTGCAGGCGTTCATTGCTGGCAACATGGATGAAACTGTCTTATTCAAATAACTCCCAGTGGGGTACGTAACTTCTGGGGACCAGGTTTAGAGGCTCTATGAAGGCACACCTTCCCACCTTCTTTCAGGAGTGCCATAACCCCCCGCTTCAGTACCTCCATCAGGATATTTGAAAAGGGCCAGGGTGTTGGTCCACTCGCAGGAGGCCTGGATCATGTGATGAGGATCTGTAGCAGACCTGTCTTTATGGGCTCTCTGATTTCTTGCTGATGCATTGGGAGGAGTTTCTAAACCTAACATTTAGCCCAAACAACACCAATTTTATCACATACTATGTACAAGTTGGTGTGTACCGCTATCATCCTTTAACTTAACACATACCTCTGAAGCTAAACTGGCCTTTTCCATGTATATGTGTGTTTGAAGAGGAATAAAAAATTGCTTCTACCTGTAAATAGTATGGAAAAACAGTTAAGTAAAAACTACTCATAAGACTCAATCGTCTGAAGGAAAAGAAACCTGTGGAAATGATGTAAATTCTAAAACACAGTTTGTGTTGCAATGAGTTGGGAAAAAAAATATGCTGCAACCTGAAAACAGACACTGACTTTTGTGCTTCTCCTCAGATCCTTCACAGTCAATGGAGTCAGAATAATTACTTTCACCACAGTGAGAAGGTGGTTCGAACACAAGTCTTTGGTCTCATCTTCTGGTGTCACCCTCAAGCTGTCACTTGTCTCCTCAGAGCAGTGGGGTTACATGATGTGTCACACCTCTCTGCTTGTTCCCATGCTTCAGCCAATGTCTTAAGGGGCATTTGTTTGGGAATTTTTGATTGTTTGCTTAAAAGGAGAGAGTGATACCCTCTGAATTAATACACTCTAAACACTACAGAGCTCAAATTAAGAAAGAGACTGGACTGGATTACAGCTAATCCCTTATTAAGTCTAGTTAGCAAATCACCTTTAAAACAGTATACATCTGTGTAATGCCTCAACCATTCAAGGTTTAGATCTTCAGTTTTACTCTTGTACTGTTACTCTTGAATAGACTCAGTTTTCTTTTTCTTTTTCTTTTTCTTTTTCTTTTTCTTTTTCTTTTTCTTTTTCTTTTTCTTTTTCTTTTTCTTTTTCTTTTTCTTTTT
>VZDJ01006585.1:862843-890747 GCA_008694505.1 Cyanoderma ruficeps | reverse complement strand
TTTTCCTTCTCTCTTACCTGTGTTAATTTTTTTTAAAGTTGTCTCTATTACCATGCAGACGTTTTAGCTGGTTAGTCAGTTGAAAAACTGTACCTGAAATTTTGGAGTAGTTCAAAAGCTTGCAAAGAAGTTTAATGCTTATAAAAGTGAAAGAGCAACAGCACTGGCCTGACTCATACCCTGTAGGAGTAGGTGCTAGCATAAACCTCCCTACATATATCTGCTGGTTCATCTCTGCCCTTTTAACAAGCTGCAGTCTGTATTAACTCATTGCGGTGCAGTAATTGCAAGCTTTGGTAAGAGAGTCTTTCTTTTCCTGGTTGAAATCAGCTTCCTCAGCAACTACTGAACTGAATTTTTACCTCATCAGTTTTTATTACTGTACACAATGGGAGTGCTTGAGCCAAAATATGACAGATTTTCTGTTAAAAACTACTGCATGTGTTAGTAAACGTATAGCTCACCAACTCCCTGCTAGATTTGGGGTGGATGTGGTATTTGTGTGCAGTATGGTCCCTTGCATGCAGTATGTTCCCTACCCCTCTAGGCTCTGTTGTGCCCTAGAGATGCAGCCTGACTTGTGACAGGAGCTCTGTCTTGAGACCCTCGAGATCAGAAGGAGCATTTATGCCCAAACTCATCAGAGATGGGGGGACACACTCGTACAAGGAGCGCTCTGTCGTGCCCCTGCTCCACGTGGTGCTGCAGCAGTGCACAGGCTGATGACACCCAGTTGCCCTTCTCCCCATGCAGAGGGTACTGGGTGTCAGGGCACGCCAGGTCAGTCATGATGTTTGGCTTGAACCTATATTCTTCCTCTTGCTGGCACTGACCAGTGAGAAATATTTATTGTGGGTATCGCTGTGCTGCTCTGGTCTGTGTCCAAGAGACAAAAGCAGGAGGAGGACCAGAAATCCTGTGCTTTGCTTTGAAAGTTCCTCCGTGGTTGCATTTCCTCTCCAACAGGGCCCTAGAGGAGATGAGATGAGCATATGTTTATGTTTCCCAGTCATTTTCTGAAATGATCTTCACTGGAATGTTCATTCCAGCTTTGTTAATGAATTTTTTATTTTGTTACTCAATGTGTTCAAAGCTATTTTCCCTCCTCCCCCTTCCTGTTTTCTCTCTTTTTTTTTTTTTTTAATTTCTTTTATGGTGCAAACACAAGTTTTTGTAATTACTTTACTGTGACAATGCAAAAGTTTTGTCTTTCCACTCGACCTCCTAAGTCCCTGTAGGACTGGTCTAGAGTGTGGCAATCCACAGTTTTGAGAAAACAGGTGTAAAAAAGGATGCTTATTTAGGACACTTTGGGGTTCAAGGAAGATCAAGGGCCCAGATCACTAACAAGAGTGAGGTAACTAAATGGTTTTAACAGTCTTGTCTAGGCAGAGTATGGCATCTGGAGCTGTGCAGTACCACAGTATATAATGGGAGACAAAGTGGCAGAATCTTGTCCAAAGTCACCTGAGATACTTCTGAGTTTGCAAACCATTCATGGACTTAAAAAAAACTAAACAAACCAACAAACAAATATACAAAGGCCTGGGATAGTTCTTAGCAGATCTGTGAACAGCCTGCTCCAGTATTGCCTTGTTTTTCTCATACTGATAGCATCTACAAGAACAGGGTGTTGGAAATGAGAGCAGATCATTTTTCAAAAAGAAAAAAATTACATTCATTAATTTGCAAGTGATATAACTTTTTCTGGTACTTTCCCTTCAAATTAAAAACACTTGTCAGGCATATTTCCAGCATGGCATGAGGTGAATTAGTAGCAAGATTATGATGAACATAAAGAAAACACAGTCAGCTTCAATTCAACTCTATATTTAGGGCTTGGGAAAAAAAAAGCCAACAAAACAAGGCACTAAAAACCGATGGAAAGACTTATGGCTGGTTTGTTTTTCAAGTTTAACAAAAACGGTTCAGGAAAATGAGAATGCAAACATTCCTGGAGGGGTGACCAGAACTCAATCTGCAGCTCTTTGTTGGTGCTGAGGCTCCCCAGCCATGGGATGAGATCCTCCTGGAATGCAGACCACTGCAAAGTCTACGTGACCCAGCACAGGTTCAGCAGCTATGGCTTCCTCTGGCGTTACCTCTCCTTCCCTCCCCAAAAAATAGGTCTATAGGCACCTGTCTGAAAAACATGTCTTAAAAAAGCTGCTTGGCTAGCAGCCACCTTCTCCTCTGGGAGAAACGAGGGAGAAGAGAGGTGGAGCTTTTGCAGTGAAATTTAAGCGTAAGAGGTGAGCGCTTGTTAATAACAATCAAACCAGCTGTAGCCCAGCAGCTGTGAGTCCACTGTGCAGCCAGCTCTGCCCACAATACGTGACCTCTGTGCGAGCCCCCAGAAAGCAGCATGATCTGCTGGGGACAGCCACAGGTGACAACTACCCAGGGTTGGCAGCAGCAAAATGTTTCTCTCATCAGCAGATACCAGTATGTTAAGCCTGACACTCCCAGGGTTTATGAGAGGCAGAGGAGAAACTGGTGAGGAGAATAACCCTCCAGTGCTTTGGAGAGGCCACACTCAGCCTCCTGAAATGTTTTCCTCTGTAAAAATAGTGACTGATCACTTGGGTTGCGTAAGTGGGTCAAGCTATATTATTCAAGTCCAATTTTAATGAGCTGAACCCTCGCAGCCAGTCAGTCCATGGCTATCCTGTAATCAGGCACGGTTATTTTAAAAGCTGACAGCTCTGGTGGGGCAGAGGGAGATATAAATTCAGACACTGTACCTTTACAAGTCCCTGCCAAGCATCCCAAGTTGGGCCAGGGATGCACTAATTAAAAAAAAAAATACAGCAACCTCCAAACCCAGGATGCTACAAAAAAGACATTAAAGAATCCACTGCATAACCATAAGTGAGCAATTTAAAAGACAAATTCAGAGTCCTAGGGTGGAGAGAGCCAAATGTTCCTTTTCCTGTCATCAAATGCTATTTACTCTAATGTGCAAACAATGAACAGAAGCCTTTTTTCCCCTCCCGAACTGTGTAAATTACTGTTTAAAGGAGTTTTCCAGGGCTGCTGATCAAGTCCATGCACAGAGTTAAAATACAGCCCACCACACTGCAGCATTTATTCCTCTTAATACCTGAAGCCCTTCTTCAGTGAAATCCACAAACTAGACTTGTTATTTGGCAAAGAGAGCCTTTTGTCTTCTCAGCACGCACCATCAATCTGATCCTTTAAAGATTGCATGCTCTAGTCAATTCACCACCCTGAAAGTGTATTCAGAAGAGCTTAGCAATGGCAGTAAATAAGATGTTTTGCTCAAGCTGTTAATTATATCCAGGATAGGCTAGGAAATTCTTCACGATAATCGTCAATATTGAGTGCTTGAAAAATAGCTGCTTGGGATACTCTCCTGCAATTATCACCAATGTATGTGAATGAGAATCATGTATGCCAACAGACACCCCATTACTTGACAAATCAAGACATTAAAAATCAGCTCAGTGAAATGCAATTTTGCTTGTCTGGCTCATACTTCACATATTATGGTGAATAGCCTAGAAATAATAATAATGAAGAATATGATCTGTTGTGTTACCACTCTGAAGGTCACTTGAAAGCGATTGTTTCATGCAACATAGCCAATAGAATGTGTTTATACTCTGTCGCAGACTCAACAATATCAAGGCTGTCATATTTTGGATGGTGTTTTAGTGGCAGCAAAGAGAGTTTTATTTTATAGCAGAAGCACTTTAGAAACGTGACAAAAACTCAGTGACCTCTGATTTTCTTCTTGAACATTCTGCATTTTTTAAGGTTACATGCTAATTTCTTTTAAGCCAACAGAAAAGCTCTCTGACTTTCACAGGTGACCTCTTTCCAATTTTTTAGGATATCCTGGAGCACCCTAGGTATTTGTACTACACTGTACTTCTCTGAAATATTAATTGTCAGGGTATTGTTATACATCCAGTCTTGAATCTGATTCTGTGTATTAACATGTGAATAAACTAGTGCCTCTCTGAGGGTGGAGTTGTTGGGAAGATCATGAAATAATGTGAAACTAGCATGATAATTCTGATTTTTCTCTATACTGGACAACCATCCAGGACAACTTATTTGGCTGCAGTTCAGAGCATTCAGAAACTGGTTTTATGGTTGTTCTGATTACAGCAATTCACACCACACCATTTAACCATCCACTAGCTCCTACACAAATTTGGTAGGAGCCTGCTGAAACTTTTCTGTAAGTTTGCTCAACTCTTGTTGTGCTCAAAACTGTCACTGCAGCAGAGCTGAACTGCCATGGCCACTCTCTTGGCCTGGCTGCAGACGTGCTGCTTTAGAGGCATGAAGAGAGAGGGGTGGGAAGGTAGAAAAAGGGCCCAGCAGGAGCAGGTGATGGCTGTGACAGGGCTATGGGAAATGCTGAGGGTGACCAAGGCAACTGAGAACTGCGCAACCCCTCCAGAGACAAATGTGTGAATGTTCCCAGCAAGGAAAGGCACTTACTAAACAGAAGAAAACAGTCTGCTGTGGTTGGGTTGAGGGCCTCCTGTGGAAAAACCCAAGAGGGGATTTAGTCTGCCTGTCAAGGGTAAAGAATTTTGACACTACTGCCCATGGTTTAGGCTGCTGCGAGCAAGTCTAGCTTGCAGTGGAAAGAGGCCACTATGGTATCTGTGATAACCACTTGAAGTGTGTAGTAAGTAGCCTGTTTACAGTCTTATGTCTGTTAATTTTGTGTTCATTCCATACATAATTCATTTTGTAATAGACCTAATGGGCCATTATTAAGAACTTGTGAACAAGAGCAATCTGGGGTGCAGGCTACCCCAAAGAGAGGTACTGCCACAAATCTGAGTTAAAGGCAGGACTTGTCTAAGCTCTCGTCTCCATTTGTAACAAATGCCCACAGGAACTTTCTACAGAACTGGAGGCAGTTCAGGCATTGCTCTCTTGTAACCCAGCTGCTTTCCTGGTGCACCCTAAAATGAAGCTCATGGATCCTAAGTCCTTTACTTGAGCCATTAACCAGTAATCCCATTATAATGGTGAAACAGGCTTAGGAAGAGAAGAAAACTCAAACTATGGAGAAAAGATTTCCCCATAGGTTTAATTTCAGCTTGATTGCCTTTGTCACAAAAATTTTGATAATCTGTTTTATTTGGAGAATTATCTTCTATATAGCTCTTAAATTAATTCATTGTCTCTGAGATTTGCTGAATAATCTACTCCACTTAATAGTTTTTAAGATTTACAAACAGAATACCCTACTGAATTTCATTTGGCAGAAGACTTCATGCATGTTATGAATTTCCCTTTCTTTAAACTGTATCTGAAGCAAGACAGTAGTTGAGGAACTGTAGGAAAATAAGGTTTAGGTCTAATCTACATGGGAAAATGACCAACAGATTTGTGATTCCATGATAATTCCCAAGGTACATATTATATTCTGAAATAGAAGGGAATTTATGCTGGAATAATTACTCTACTCTAATTCTAAAATTTAGTAGAAGAGGTCAGATATTCAGGGCTAGATACTCTTTATTGTTCTTGTATTTCTTATGCCCTCTATGGATTTGGATAGGGGGAATTTCTTCCTATTACAATTATAAGGAATTATCTTGTATAAATAGTAGTTAATTCGTTAGGGCTCTGCAAGCCAAAGAAAGGTTAAGGTCTCTTTCATAAAAATGTCAGCAAGATACAGAAGGAATGAATGTGCATCCTCTGGTAACTGCCTGTTGTTGTCTATTTTCTTCCTAAATGCAGTCATATGGTTACCTGGAAGATCCTCCCAGAATGTTTAGAAATATTTTGGTCAGGGGAATGGAAGGGCAGAAGATTTTTTTGGTGACTCCCACAGGAAACAGTGGGGTGGGCTGTGTGTGGCTACAGCTTTCTGCTCCAGAATAAATTGGCCCAGTGTACACAAAACATTCTTATCTGGTGAAGAATTGCTAGCAGGATTGTATGTTACGATGTTGGAAAGGTTATTGGATTTTGACTTTGTTCTTCACTGGATATTCAAAGGGCTTTTAGCTCTAGTTGCATTGGTTTCTCCAAATTAGAAGACCCTCTTGCCCTATTATAGCAACTCTCTTAAAGATGGAAGGTGCATGGAGGAGCTGTTGCCTATGGTGTGACTCGGTGTGTTCCTATGGAAGAGCAGGCTTTGTGTGAAGTAGCCTGGCCTTATCCTGACCGAGTGGGACTGCCTTGACAGATAGAGGATGCAGGCAGATGTGTCTGTATTTTGTCCCCTGAATCTTACTCCAGGGCCTACTACATGGCATTGGCATAATGATGGTGTTCTGTTCTCCTCCCAGTGTCTCATGCTCTGCTTCATGATGTCTGTCCCTGAGAATAATAATTGTTGTACAATAGAGCTGCAATGAAAGGCAAGGTAAAGTCTGCAGGTAGAGGTACTTACTCTTATTGGACAAACAATGTAGTTAGAAAAAGCA
Organism: Cyanoderma ruficeps; assembly: GCA_008694505.1. Lineage (NCBI taxonomy): Eukaryota > Metazoa > Chordata > Aves > Passeriformes > Timaliidae > Cyanoderma > Cyanoderma ruficeps. Next base: position 884,313 of record VZDJ01006585.1, on the reverse strand, counting down.
GACAGGCTTTCAGGTAGGCAAGAGGTTTTTCAAGCTTGATAGAGAAGCAGCAAATTTCAAAGCTGAATAGGGATTGTGAACAAATGGCCTGAGTGTAATTAGATATTTTTCAGAGGATTGGAAAGAAGGTTGTTGGGCCCTGTGAAGTAGACTTAATTTTAGTAAGAGTGACAGTCTCTTCATTTATGCCTATGGGACAGGGAGGCTTTAGTGAAGAGAGGAAGCTTATGAAATGTAAAAGCAGTATCTCCCCCAAACCCATGGTATTCAATACCCAGTGAAGTTATGAATCTCTATTCCCAGACTTAGTAGGAAGTGGGATTTGAGATCAGAATGGGTCTGCTATGAATGAAGAACAGAGATCTAGAAACAATAGTGAGCACCAGCAGCAGCTTATGCAGAAAAGAAAATTTAAATTAAATTACTTTTAAACCAGTTTTGTCTGGAAGCTCTTTATGGAACATTGACTGAAATATATTCCCTCTGTTAAAAGGGGCTCTGTGGGAACCAGTTTTAACTTTTTTGGAGTTGAAGATGAAAAAATGACAAAAAGAACAAACTATTTAGAAGAAAATGTTGAAAAGGGAAAAATAATGCTTCTGGTCAGAAAAATTTTTGGGAAAAAATTAAAATGCTATGTTTTTCCAGGACTTATAATGTCTGAAAAGTTCTAAAAACGAAATAGAAAAGTTGCTTTGAAATGGAAAATAAAATTTCATCTCAAAAAGGCTGAATAGGAATGCTTTTGACTCATGGCTCCTGACCAACTTTTTTAAAATAACTTGCATGGAAAACCCCCAAATTTTCCCCCCAAAAAAGTTTGTCTTAATGCAAGCAGCATTTTCCAGCTGAGAGACATTTTACTGTAGAACCAGATTAGCCCATGAAATTTAAATCTCAGCATCCTGATTGACAGTGGCTGGTCGGAGAGCAGGCACGAGGGTCCTGGGCTGGTCACCTGCCCCGGGTGGTGGGGCACGGCGCAGCTGTAAATACAGCCAGGGCTGCCTGAGGCTCACCCCACCAGCCGGCAGCACAGTTGGCAGTGCTCAGAGGCTCAGACCGGTGTGACCAAAGCTCCATGGACAAATTACATTATCTCCGCAGCTGGCGCAGGGAAAAGCCGCGTGTAGTGCACGGGTGGGTTACATCCCAGCCACGGCCCCGGGCTGCTCCCAGCGCTCCCCGTGGCCCTGAGGAACATGCAGCCGTGGGACGAACAGCCCCGAGACAAACAGCCCTGAGACAACAGCTCTTGTGCCCGGAGCAGGCAGAGGCAAAACGGCAGCAGAGGCGGTGGATGAGTGAGTTGGAATGACAGCGATCACCACCCAGAGACCTCTGCTCCAGCTGTCGTGGTGAAACACGGCGCTCGGCTCGCCACTGTCATGTTTTGTGATGGGCCTTCTAATATTTAGCCTTTTAAACGTATCCGTTAATTAATGGCCAATAAAAACAAGCGACAACTACCGCTGGGCCGAGCAATTCAGCAGCTAAGTGGTTTTCAAGTTTCTCTCCGTGTATTTTTGCTGATTAGAGTAAGTGAATCATCTGTTCTGGCTTAATTATTCGATCACTATAGCCTTCCAATCCTTCCCTAATTTCTGGGAATTTGTTGGTTGTTTTTAAGGATTATAGAAATGAGCTTTCCTGTAGGTTGCTCCTGCCCTGGATTTTTAGATATATAATAGTTGCTCTTAATGAAGTGTAATCAGTCGCTCAAGTCATGCAGCATTTGTCCTATCCCTTCTTTAGAGAGATGGCACTCAGATATGAAATACATAGATATATGTTTGATGGAAATAATATTTCTCTGAAACAACAATATTTGAAAACATAATCTTTGAAACTCTTGAAATTTGCAAGGAGATGAATCTGATATAGCTATGCCATAAAAATATCATAGTATTCCACAGCCACTGCTTTGGTTTCCTTTCTTTTTCACCCTTCTCCCAGGATTCCTGCTGCCATTGAGGCCATAGCCATGAGCACTTCACTCTGTCTTGAACTTTGTGTTTTGCACTTCAGTTTGAGCTACGAGAGAAAAGGGAGGGGAGCATCAGTAAGCAATTTTCACCACTTCATACAAGAAGAGCTCATGGAGGACACGAATTAGGACAGCCTCTGTTCCCTGAGCCATAGACAGCTGGAATTTGGGAGACTTCATCTGAGAAAGTGCCTTCATATTTTCCACTTTTGCTGAGGAACTGTGGATTGCACTAGCAAGGATAGGGTGCTGAAGAACAGGGAGCTTTGGTTAGGGCATGTATGGCTCAAACTTGCCTTACATGTAACAATTATCATATGATTTATGGAATGAAAACATCACCAAACCTTCTGCTATTAGTTTGGCACACTTCTCACCATCATCACAACTGAGTAAAACCTTCTGGAATATCACAGCTGTCTGGTCTCCTTGTCCCCTGCCTGATAAATCAAGACAAATAAGTGCCAAAATGAAATGCTAAACCAGACCTTGAAATTCTGGAAAATCCCCCTGATAAGGCTACTTCACTGCTGTTTCTCAGTGAATGTAGGGTATTGCCTACTCCTACTTTTTCCGTAGTGCATTTTGTGGGGCAAGCAGGGAGGAGATGTAAAACAAAATTGCAGCAAATGCAACTTTTCCCTGGTGACAGCTGGAGCAGTAGTGGACCCACACTAGAGGGGACCAGCATTGGTAGAATCTCTCTGAGCTACCAATAATCCATTTCTTAGCTTTAGTGCTGCCTGGCATCTGCTGCTACTTATTTAGAACTGGGGAGGTGCTTAAGTAAACAGAACAATAACTATCAGGCTTTTGGGGGCATGACTGCTATGAGTGTCCCTCTGCAGTCAGAGGTCAGAGAAGTTATTGTCTTGAAAAATCCTAGAAACCTTTTGTTGTTGCCTGTCCCAAGGAGAAGATTCCCAGCCTATATCCATCACAGCCTTCTCAGTCCCAGACTGCCTTTGTGGTCAGTCAGACACACTGCAGCCTGGTCGACATTCTCACACACACTCATTGCATTGGTATTTTACACAGCTGATAAAAAATATTTATACTCCAAAGACTTTTGGGAAAGGCCAAATCCAGTCTCCTTGCTGGTCACAGTGAATCTTTCGCAACTCCCTGTCTGGCAGCAACTTGTAAAATTATGTTTTCATTGCCAAGCTCCTTGACATTGCAGTAGTGCATTTAACCTTTTCAGACCTTTTTATAGGATCAGTATGGTGAAATAAGTGACATTCTGATTAAAAAAAGATGAAACACATAGGTGATACTGCAACTGATTAGCAGAATTTTGCAAAATATCTTACAAACATATTCAAATTGTGCTTATAAAATACAAAACCCAGCATGGCGATATCAAAGAATATTTGAAAGCACTATGGCACTCAGCTAATGCAGTATCTGCTTTCCCACTGCACAGTTCTCAGCATTAGCCTCAGCTTTGGACTCCTGTTATCCATCTAATGTAGCATCTGATCCTGTGTGGTCCTGAACTCTCTTAACCCCAGAGGCTCAGGCCCACAGAGATTGGAGCGATAAGACGTGGCTGAGCTCACATGCCTTAGGAGAGCAAGGCAGGAAGAAATGTGAGCTCCCTTCCAAACAGGCCTGCTTGTCCTCCTGTGCTAGAGGGAAAAGTGAGAGGCAGTATTCAGTCACTCACTTGGACAGAGTTCAAGAATTTCTGCTGGGAAATAAACCCACAGCATTGTTGAAAGGTGCAAAACTGCCTGTTACCTCAACAGCTGGGCCAGGCCAGCTGAAGTGAAGCTCTTACAGTACAGTGTGTAGCTGGTGATCTGTCTAGATAAACAAAATTTCACTGCTAGTCCTTGACCTCAGATGCCTCACCTTTCTTAATCCCGGTTTAAAATACACCTTTCTACCCAGCCCTGGAAGAAAGCACAATACAAACCAAGACACAAGGAAAGTTTCCTAAGGGGTGGCTGCCAAAGGAGAGGACAAGTTCAGTGTATTTCTATTTGTCAGTACAATTTAGGAGAAAGTTCTTGTTTCCAAATCTTTGAGATGCATCTCTATAGCCCTCATATTGTCTTTGGCTGCTGGACAGTGGAACGGACTGTTTTTATTTCTCAGCAGCTTTGGCCATGACCTACCTGCACTGTAGGGGCCAAATATGTAGAAGGGTCCTCCTACTTTCTGGGTGTGGTACAAGTGAAGTCGCTAAGGATCTGAGTCTTTGCTAGAGAAGTCTCCAAGGTTGTTTTAGCATCCTGCAGGAACTTTTGTGCCTTCTGGTATGAGGAAGCTGGAACAGATGTCCTTTGTGATCGCTTCAGGTTCAAGTGGCTTACCACAGCTGCTGGCAGCAGCATGAAGCGGCCAGAGCTTCCCTCTAAGCTGTCCGTTTCTCATTGATTTTTAGAAATGGAAAGAATGAATGGTCAAGTCATTTTTAGAAAACAGATACTTGCAATAAAATCTGCCTAGCACTTGATGGGTGATGGAAGAGGGAGAGAAGGGGTTGATGGGGTGGCTGAGTGGTTCTGGTTTTGCCATATTCACAACATTGCATCCTGGGTTTGGCATAGCAGTCCTTCAGGGATAAACCCCAATGTGAGAGGAATGCAGTGCCAGACTGGGAGCTGGGTTGTGTCCAGGAGAGGTAAGGGATGAGAAATGAGGGTCTCACTTGCCTTCAGCCTACTGCCATCCAACTGACTTTCACAACACCTGCTTCACCCTGCTCTGCACCGGGGAACTGTCTAGTACAGGTTGTGCAAACCCTGGTCACGCAGCCCCAGCATGCACAGGTCACAAACACCCCTGGGGCAGTCCCAGACACAGATTTCTCAAGTGGCAGCGCCTCTACGTGCAGATGCTTCAACCAGCTTGAGAAAGACACAAGATGTCTAAATATAGCAAAACATCTGGATGCTTTTCCCTTCCTTGATTTCTTTCACACATCACAGCAGTTTAGACCAGAGGTAGAAAGTGACATGTCCATCCCTTCCACCCAGACCCTCTTCAGCACACGGCTGAGATGGAAAAATCTAGTTTGACAGAGGATGCCATCATTTTGCTTGTTTGTTTGTACATGACATTTGTGAAGGTGATTTTCACATCCATAGGTGATGCAAGAATTTTCTCTTCCTATGGCTCCAGGAGGNCTTGTGAAATGATATGTAACAGCTGTTGGAAATCTACAATTTTGGGAAAAAAAAAAAAAAAAAAAAAAAAAGAACATGCACATCCCCACACACACAGAGGCAAAAGAAACATGAGTGCTAAAGTCTTACAAAGACACATACAGACAAACTTGGTCCCCAGAACTAAGCTCAGAAGATGGACACAGGTAGATTTCCCAAGTTGTCAGGTTACTAAAGGACCAGATTATTAGGTGTCAACATATGTGGTACAGAGAGTGGTACCAATTTTTCTGAAGATGGACAAGCTTGCATGACAGGCCCATCTTTGGGTTTGTGATGCTGGTCTCCTCAGCAGCTTCTATGCACAGGGCTATGCAGTATCCCTTCATGAACTTCTCCCTTTCTCTAGGACAACCTGTAAAGATTATGTTTGTTCATCTTTGAATGCTGGGATTTCTTGGGAAATTGATTAACAAGGGAAGATAATGTGAAATCTGTAGTTCCTGTGCTGAATTGTCTATGAAGGCTGGAAGTGTCCATCATATGGAGCCAGCTCCTTTGGGCCTAAGTCACATCAGAAATATTGCAAGGGTGGACTGTGTCCCAGTGTTGGAAAAAAAGAAAGCAGGGATGGAAATGAAGACAAAACAAGCACATGAATATAACAAAAACAACCCCCAAAACCACCCCACCAAACAACAACAACAAAAAAACCCAAAACAAGCAAACAAACAAAAAACCAAAAAACCTGCACCAAACCCAAACAAAACCCCTAACAACGACAACAGCAAATTAAAGTTTAAGCAAACAAACAAAAAAACCCCTCCCCATATCTATTTGGGCTGCACATGTCATCAGAAAGACTATGTAAAAGTTAAGTAATTCAGGGAAATTTAAATTTCCCCAGATTTGCTGCTAATAATTGGTCATGGTCATTGATGGAACACATCAAACCTGGATGTGCAGTGCTGTGGACCATATAGCTCCCACGGTTTGCTGCTGTTGGACAGCAAGCTCATAACTCTGACCCCCAGTGCCTATGGAGGTGCCCTCTGGCCCTGAGAGGCGTTGCAGGTCCTTTTGCACTTTTTGCCCTTCCATCAGTCATGGGGTATCAAGGAGTTGGATGAGTACATGGGCTTCTCTGAGAAGAGACAAATTCCCAACAGGATGGAGGGCAGAGTAGGAGTGAGACTTAAGATAGCACTGCATCTTTATCATGAGGAGGAATGTGATAGAAGGCTAAGGAGGCAGGGATGCAATTTTCCCCATATACAGCCCAAATAGCTTTGGGAATTTGAACTGTATGAAGTCAGCATTTCAAGACACTAAAGAGGCTTCTCAGATGAGGCTGTGCTGTATGAGGTTCATATGTGACCTGGGGGGTCCTGGTGTTAAAGAGTCCAACTAGCTCATAGAAATTTAGGTCCAGACGCAACAGGCAGGCGCCTAGTTTGAGGTGGCACATGCCCAAACATGCCCATGCTGTCACTGCTGTTCATGGCAGCTACACGAGCATTGCCCCACAGATGTCCCCAATTTCTGTGAAGTCTGGCTTAACAACATAAGAGGGTTTTGCAGGATGGCACAAGTTTAGTGGTGAATCAGGCAGTCTGAATTTGCAGAGTGAAGAAGCTGTGCTGTCATGAGTGGGCAGGGGTGGGGAGGCAGTACCTAAACCAAAACATGCTTCCTCCTGGTGTGTGTCTGTCATCAGCAGTAGGAAGGCTTAGTGCCACTGCCCTGTCATCCCAGCAGCTCTGTCACTCTCAGTTACTTCAGGCCACAAGTGCATGGAGGCTGGGATGGGGAGGTGATGGGGAGAGGGGAGAGTGAGCCCAGCCTGCATCCCCAGTGCAGTGGGAGTCCAGCATCCCTCGTGTGCCCTGTCCCTGCTCAGCCACAGCGGGAGCTTATCCCCAGTGCGCAGTCTGCACTGTGTGCTGGAAAATGGTCACTGCTGCCGATCTCTGAGATGTGTCTTCTCTTCCTGTTAGCATTTGCTACTGGCACAGTCATATTTGAACCAGAAGAGCCCCACAAGCAGATCATAAAGCTATTTTTTTCCAGCCCAGAAGCTGATTTGTCTTTGCTGAATGAACTGCTGTAACCTCAGTGCTACCCTCAAGAGAATTCCTCTGTATTTTGCCTTGCAAATAATTCACATGAGTTGACACAAAGTTCTAATCTGAGTACAGTATGCAGGATTTGGTACAGTATGTGGTTCCTTGCAAAGCACTATTGCATGTATGCGTCTGGGATCAATTATTTTCATAGAAACAAGAGAAGCTGCATGATGAGTAAACCCCTAAGGATGACATTTTATTCCCACGCTTGGTGGATATATACAACAAAATATACTGCAAAAGAACACTTTAAAAGCTTTAATGTCAAACCTACTAGCCTCTTATTTTGTCTTTGGAAAAAGAACTATGGTGGATAATAATACCTTCCATCAACTCAAAATTCCTAAACTTTAGAGGTAAAAAGAGATCCCCCTCCAAAATGAACTCCAGTTCCAAAGAGTGACTTGGATGTCATTTTGTTGCTGTTGTGTTGCTGTCATTCCTCTTTCTTCATATTCCAATCAAAGCTACAGGCTCTAGCCAGAGCGGGGTCTCTGTCGTGCCAGACAGAGTGAGCACACAGACTGGAAAATAAACCCAACCCTCCAGCAATCGCTACCCTAACACACTGGTGACATGGATCTCTGGCACTGTGCCTGTTCCAAGATAAGGGGTGTCAGCACCAGGGGGACACTCACCTTTTCAAACAGCCCACTGCCACACAGAGGCTTTCATTTACAGCACCATGAACCCACTTTCATCTCATTTCTCCCAGGATGGAACATCTTCCCATGCCCATGATGCTCAGCACCATCCCTCTCTCCAGAGACAGGGGTCAGGGAACCTCCTCCTGCCCCTGGTCCCAGGGGGATCCTGCCTGGCCACTGAGGATTTTCTGAGGACCCTAAGCTAGGTGTGCAGGGCACAAGGCCCAGATGCCATCAAAAGTACCAGCCTTTCCACTGTTTCCAGTTTGTCAGGCTGAGTGATCCAGGGTGTATTTTTGAAGCATTAAAGCCATAAGAGGCTTAAAGTGATAAAGGATTTGGATAGGATTTAAGTATGTTTAAGCCTTTCAATAGGATCAAGCTGTGTGCAAGGTACCAGCAGCCTGTGCAGGCACATGATCTTATCTCTGCTGCCCTCATTATTACAACACTCTTCATGCTGATAGTGTTATAATGAGTGTAATGTGAATAAACAGAAAGAAATATCACTCCACCAGGAAAGAAGTCTTCTGCTTTATTGTATCCATGGCACCTATTAACATCTCTATCCCAGGAACTCACTGAGATGTGTATTCATACACCAAAACACAGTTTTCACTTTTGACTTCACACTCCTTACAAGAAATTTGTTCTTCCCCAAACAGTTCCAAAAGCTGGGAACTCTCCTGTTTTTTACAGTTGGGCCTCTGAGATGCTATGGACCAGTACTTGAAAAAAGTATGACTAATCTGCTAATCTGCTCCCATGAATAAATTTAAGATGTAAAATCCCACTTAGCATCTGGGTCTCTGTCTTTGGGTAGCTCTAGAGCTGGCCATGTTTTGTGTGTTAAATCACAAGTCAGATGAAACCAAGCTGAGATCAAGAAACTCCATTTCTACCACTTCTTAGTGGTGAGAAGTTGGCAAAGGGCTTTGGACTGATTTTACAGGCCAAAAAATGGGCAGATATCTTCTATTCTCTGCCTGCTCTGAGCTGAAAGCATCTTCCCCTGCAGTGCTGCAACCATCTTGACTACCTTTTGGACAGGGTTGTACTCTTCTCAGCTGAAGCCGTTCCACTTTCCAGACACAGAAGGGGTAGAGGGAAGGTGAGAGTGGCTCCAAGCACATGGCTGAAGCACAGTTCAAAAGAAAAGTATATGTGGATACTTGTGCTCAAGTACCAACAAAAAAAAATTTCCCTTAGGGAATCAATTTAGCTGCAGTCCTACTGGTCCTGACCAGATCTGTTCATGAGAACCATTTTTCTTCTGTCTCTCTCTTAGACCTCCCACATGATTTACTAACCCATATATGAGATTTCTTGCTCTTTCCTCTTCTTGTTTTACTCCACAGGACCATGGCATGCTCAGCTATCTCCAGAGACATGATCCTGTGCACCTTTCAGCATGTTTACAAATACAGATGCAATAACATGCCTGTAGTCAGGGCCACTGTGTTTTGAAGCAGAGACTCAAGTAAATACAAATCCCAGCATAGTGGAAAAGCTAATGCTAATGGTGGCAAGGAAAGGCCAAGAAAGCTCCCTAATCAGCTAGAGGAGAGATGAAATGGAGCTCCTCCTAGTTTTATGCCTAGAAAGAGGACAGAAAAGCCACTGGTGTCGCCATGGCATCACAGAATCATTTAGGGTAGAAAAGATCTTCAAGGTCGTTCAGTCCATTAACTCAGCACTGCCAAGTCCACCACTAAACCCTGTCCCCCAGTGTCACATCTGCACACCTTTAAAAATTATCTAGGGATGGTGACCCCACCACTACCCAGGGCAGCATGTGCCAATGCTTGATAACCTCAATATCCAATCTAAAACTCCTCTGGAACAACTTGAGTCTGTTTCCTCTTGTCAAGGAGCAGCCGCAGAAAGGCATGCCAGGATGCTCTCATGTACAGATAGGGTCTCTGTCCTTCTAGGAATTTGTATCTGATTGCCTTGGGTTGATCCCAGAGATATTGCCTAAGAAATGAACAACAAATACCCTCAAAGGTGTTGGCTGCCTACCGTGCCATAGTCTCATTCCTTAATTCTAGAATTCTGTGGCTGTTCATCCAAGGGATAACATCCAAGGGCTATTCATCCATCCTCACTGTGATTTACATTTGGATGTGATTTACATCTACATTACATTACATCAAATCAACTTCTCTCTTTTTAATTCTCCTCAGCCATCTCTCTTGTAAGAGCCCTCAGAAGCATATCTCTCTCACTAAAATATTTATCAATGAAGAATAACTATTCAATATTAAACACTAACTGAGAGATGAGGACAGAAAATCCATAGGACCCGTAAACTGGCAGCTGGGGACCAGGGTCTGCTTCAGTGATTACCGAAATATTATGTATTCAGTAAATTACTCCAGAAATAGACAGCAGGATCAGTAACTGAAAGTATTCCCCAGCTGGTTGTTGCCACATTGCTAGAGGAAACAGCCAAGGGAGGTTCAAAATTTTCCAGGCAGAAAGACATAGTAAACCTGGAGAACCCCAAAGTATCCTGAGTATGCATAGAAAAGGAAGTATCAGTTTCTTGTAACTATTAGAAAAAACTAATTTCTTCATTTTGCTAAATGGTACCAAAACCAGCACTGCTTAAACACTCTCAGGAACTGACAGAGTTGAATGGTTTGATCTGACCTTAGTTTGTTTTTTGGATCAGACCCAGTGGCCTGCATCTGTGAAGAGCATTGGCTTTTTCAGTGACTTCCAGTTCACAAAAATCCATTTGTGCTGCTGTCATCACCTTGCAGGTGTATCTACAAGGAGCTAACAAGTGCGTTTCTGGCTGCCTGCCTATGGCCTGGTGTGTTATGAGCTCTGTGAAAGAGAGCTTCAGAGAGAGCAGGCAGCACCATCTCACTGCAGCTATAATTCCCACATGTGCAGGGCTTGCTCTAAAACCTCTTAAAATTAATGGAAGAGATTGTACCCTTAATATCTCGGCACAGAAATTAAGTTTGAGGCAGAGCAGTGAAGTGACTGCAAAACCAAGGTGAGTTGAGGTGAAAATTGCAGGAAAGTAGCCAATTGCTCGCTGTCCTGTAGATACAAGGCTTGATTATACTTAACATTTCATTCTCTAGTCGCACTGAGCCTTACTTCATTTAAAGTAATTAGTTTCTTATTATCAAGCAGCACTCAGATATTAGAGAGGAAATCCCCCTCACCGAGCTTGCAGCAAGGGAATGAATTCCTAATTCTCCCAGCATACCTCAAGCCTGACCTCAGTCACTCATGGAGCCTTCACAAAGGAGAGTTTCAGGCCTTCAAGAACACTTTTCTGACAGAGCATTAGACTTTCCCAGACTCAAGGATGGCTCCAGTAGTGCCCAGCTGCAGGAGGAGTGGCCCAGGATGTTTTGGTCCCTCTGCATCCTTGTCCCTGCACAGTACACTGCAATCATCCTCTGGGAATGGCGAACTTCAGACCCATGCAAAACCACAGCTGAAGTTCCTGATGAAAACACTTTTCCCAGACTCTGGGCACCTAATGGCCCAGTGGATTGCTTGTCCCAGCCAAGTTGCTGGGGAAATGTCTCTGGTGCTCGCTGAGCACAAAAACAGGTGTCTGGTAAAAAGAGTGGAAGATTTAAAGGAAGGTGCTGCATGTCCAGCTCTCCAGTGCAGTGTCAGCACTGCAGGGCAGTGTGATGCCTTGCAATGATGGTGGCCATGTCATGGACAAACACAGGGAGTTCTCCAGAAGGTGGCTATCCTGCGTGGCTATGGAGGGTTTAGACAAGGGAGGTGTGTGTGGATTTTACCCACATTTGTTCACTATACTGATGATCTCCTTCTCTTACATTGCATGGCTGGACAGGAGCTCACCATGTACCCGCCTGCTCCACTCAAGTGCAGGGAGATCTTGTCTTTGATCTCAGTGATACCACGAAGTGGGGAGCTGTGCATGTGTTTGTGCTCATCAAGGGGAGGAGCAGGCAAATCCTCTGCTGTTTGTATGGGTGAAGATATACAGCAAAAATTCTTCTTAGTTAATGGAATACACACTGCTAGGGTTTTCAGTAAGCACTTCTGCTTTTAGGAATAGCCACTGTACCATCTCCTACTCTAGCACACAAATAGCTTTTGTTTCCTAAGGTTAATACATAATCTTAGAACATCTACAGGCATTTGTGTGTCTCTCCTGTCTCCATAATGTGTGAATCCAGTGGTTTAATTCTTCCCTTTTGTTGAGAATTATCATGCAGGGAGGTGATGGCTGATAATTCTTATCTGGACATTAGAGATTCCACACAGGCAAGCAGTGCTGGCAGGAAGGTTCCATATTCTTCTGGTCAAAGAGGTCTGGCTTAGTTTCTGTTCTGCCTGGTTGGTGTCGTAGATGTGTGAGATTGTCCAGGTTATCTCCTCCCTCTCTCTGGACATCCATTTTGAATGTGTGAAGATAATTTCAAATTCATAATTCGCAAAGTGATCTTAAGCCCTGACTGATGTTGGGGTGAATATTTAGCTCTGTGTAATGCTACGTTACTGATGAAAATGCTGCTGAAGACTTAGCAATTTAGACATCCTGCTTAGCAAGAGAGATGTGTGTACTCAGACAGGCCCAACTCCCAAATGTTTTCACTTTCCCCCCTTCAGTTGTGAAACAAGAGCCTCAATCTCTTCCAAAGGTTGGCAAACAGCCCTGGTCCAAAGAACACCACATCACATATTTGCCTGCCTCTCCCAGTGCACATGACAGTGAGCAGGGCCCCAGAGTCACCCTCCCGAGGGACCTGTGCCATGCCAATGCCCATTGGAGAGCCAGGATGGGCTACTGGCTCACCTCAGTCCATAGGACAGGGAGAGCTCATGGTGCTGGAAGTTCCCACTTCATGGTGGTTCAGGTGGGCACCCTGTGAGCCATGAAAGAGACAGACAAACTGCCTTCTGCCAACTCTGTGCCTGAGAAATGACACAACAGGTCCACTCCAAAAGTTCCATTGTGACAAATTGTGTGCGTTAGATCCTGGTACCGGCTTGGAAAGAAAGGGCAAGATGGAGCTGTGGACCAGGCTCACCAGCGGTGTGAGAGCCAGTTCAGTCAGCTTCTGCTGCTTGGCCAACAGTGTGCTTTCCACATGGCAGCCCTGAAAAATAGACAGGGATACATGAAAACTGGCTGGGCTCCAACAAGTTCAGAATATTGTCTGTTTACATCACTTGGCAGGGGGGACCGGCCATGAAAATGTTGCTAATAACAGAAATCCAGAATACAGAAACCTCTACCCATCTGCCTTCTGTGGTCTAAAGGACAAGAAGAAATAGGGTTGTTTTCTTTTCCTGATCTCTGAACTAGTGTGTTTGCTCCATGTTATTCTTCTGGTCTCCTAAATTATCAGAATAAGCACTCTTAAAACCATAAAAAGCAAGTCCCCACTTTGCCATGCTGTTGTCATCTCTAGCATTTGTTGCTATCTACTCATTAATGTACATCCTCTTAATAAAAACATCCAAGAAACCAGCCTTTGTTTGCTGATTATACATTCAGGGATTCCAGATTTATAGCGCTCATTTACCTTAATTGAAGCTCATGACGAGTACAAATTTGCTGCTGAAAGAAAAAGACGAAAGAGCAGAATGGTATAGGGCAGTGTTCATGTAGAGATAAAGCAATGATTGTGTCATTTGTTTTGGAGGGTATGTTTGCTATTAAGCTGAAGTCTAAAGTAAGGTACATTGATTTACAGGAAATAGCTCACTTACACACATGTTAGACATTTACAAACCCTACTTCAGAAGCCCTGGAATACTGATAAGCCTTTGTGATTTCAGCCAAGTGTGTCATCAATAACATCAGTGTCTGTTTATAAACTTTTTTTTTTCCCTGATTCAGGTAGTCAAAGTTCAGGAAAATATTTGCCTTTGGTCTCTGCAAATGAATGGCTTGAAATTCAGTGACATTGTCCTCTTCAAAGGGAACTGAAGGAACTCAGTCCTGCTTCCTAGAAGAGCCTCAGAGGAGCAGGAGAGCCAATGTGATTTCCAGAGAAGTGGCACCCTTCTTTCTGTTTTTGCCATTTAATGGAAAAAATAATTATTTCCTCTTATTGTGTCTTTGCATCTTGGAAGCTTTGCGAAATGTTTTTTTGACCTCCTGGATTACTTGTGGACGAGTTATATGTATGACTTGAAAGAATGCACCAGTAGATAAAATACCTTCCTATAATTAACACAAAAAAATTGGACCTGGCTAGTCCCCATCTAATTGCTGGCACTGGGATCCTTTTTCCTGAAATGGCTTTGGCTCTATTCGAAGGTCCTGATTTAGCAAATAATTTAAGCACATGGTGCTGTAAAGCGGATGTGCTTGAGAGTTGCTGAAGTGCAACCCTGTTTGGGTGGGGTTTTGCTCATCCTCCTGTGTGTAAGACTACAGAAAAAAAAATCTGGCTTTTTTTCTGTCTTGTGCACTGGAAGAATAAACTTCAGCAAGCAGGTGGTGTCCCTGTTACATTTCAACACAGAGAATATAGGGTAATAGTACTAGGCACCAAGGCAAAACACAAGTAAATATCATGTGGTGCATCTATCTGTTACTCTAAAGCAAACATTAGGAAATGAATAGTTTAAATAATTATGCCCAAGAGGGCAGAGCAAGGGCCACCATGATAGGGACTTCCTCTGCTCAGAGGCAGCTGTCAGCACTGCAGAGTTTCCTTCTGAGCTGGCTGCCCTCCATCCCTCCCTGCATGGGGTGGTGGCCCAGAAATACCCATTTTCTCTGTTGGTTTTGTAAGCAGCATGGGAACACTCTTCCCACTGGGGACAGGATGCTAATTGATTTGCTCTGCTGAGTTTCTGCACCTGATTCCCACCCTGCTGTTCTGTGCTCTCCTTCCAGCCTCTGGTGAAGCAGTTATCCATCCCTCTGCACCCTCTTGTGCCATCCTGAAGAGATTTGGCTGACACCAGCACAAAAGCCAGCAGAACCAGTGGTAACCAGTTGCTCTTCTGCTTTGCCTTGGGACAGCTTTCATGACAGCTAATGCTCTAGAGAGGTGGCTCCTCCTCAGGGCTGTGGTTATGTTGGAGTTTCTGCTGACAGTGGGATCTCATCCTGACATAGAGAAAGATGTCTGACTGGGGTCGACATAGGGCCTCAGGAGCACCTGAATCATTAGCTGAAAAAATCCCACTGTTGGTCTGTGTTCCCAGCAGCTCTAGCATTGTTGAGTGGTATTTCTCTGAAGAGGTTATTCTGCTGACTTTGTCACTACAAACTCTGAGATGGACACAGGCATAGATAGATGCATGATAGTTTCTCCAGATAGCCCTCCTCTCCATGACCATGAAAGAAGCAGAGAGGTGCCAGGGGGTCTGACAGCAATGCACAGGCCACAGACCCTCCTGGGCCACGTCCTCACAGCCACGCTGCTCGGGCAGCAGCAGTCCGTCTCCTGCCACAGCAGCACTTGCTTCATCTGCAAGTGAATGAAACCAGGCAGCATCGACTGCAGCCGCTGAGGATCTCTTCTGAATGCCCGTGAGCTACGAGCCAGGCTTTCCCCCTAAACCTGAGTGCTTCTGTGCCTGAGCTTTTAATCTTATATCATTGAATTGTGCATATTTTCATTACCCATATTGGTGCCTTATCTTCGTTGAGCGGCACAAGCTATTCCCTTCTTACTGCCCAAAAGAAGGGGCAGGGGAGGGAGGGAAGGAAGAGAAAGGAGGGGAGAATTTGTTGTCTCTTAGTCTGCCCTCCTGTCAATCGATCAGCAGCAATTCCTTTCAGATAATAACACACAGATTGTCTGTGCAGCTCAGCTACTGCTCTGCCTCTGTGAGAATCTGCTGGGATCAAGCTTGAAATCAGTGAGTTAATGAGCTGTAAGAGCAAAGGAGAAGGGGGAGAGGAGAGAGGGAGAGAGGGAGATAAGTCTGAAGATCCAGTTCCTGCTGGAGCTCCGCTGGGAGTTAGGTGCTCCCCTGAGCTGTTCTTACAGCGCCCCAGCTCTAGAGCCATAAACTGGGGGATCCGCGGTGGCAGCACAGCGGCGGGCTAAGAGTAGGCAAGGCTGGGAAAAGAGGCAAAGCATTCGCGGTACCTGCGGTAGCCGCAGCCTGCCGAGGTCTGCCTTAGGTCTGCCTCTCCCTACCGCCTTTCCCGGCCTCTTCAGACCATCACGTTGTGTTTAGGTGACTCACTGAAGTTCCATGCCTAAAGCAGATGTGGCTGTGTGTATGTACATATATATATATATCTGTATGAAATACATACATACACCCTCCAGGATGAATTGGAATGGAGAGTTGTGATGCAGCCTTTGATGTGCAGTTTCGTGCCCAGTCACACCTCTGTCATGAGCAGACCATTTTTGTGACATTAAAGGCTTGCAAAATGTCAGCACGGGGTCCCAGCAGTGATGGTCCCCCATAAAATGCCGGCAGCTCCCCAGGAGGGACAGAGGTATCACCTGCTGCCAGCTGCTGTATGTGGCTTGCTTTTGTATAAGGGACACCTGCTTTTGGAGATCATCTCCCCCCTTTTGCAGGCAGCACAAAAGAAACACAGAGTTTGTTGCTCTCTCAGCTTCATAACAAAGCTATCCAGTTCTAAAATTATCAAAGTGAAATGGAGGCTTGCTTAATGTGTGTGTGGGTGTTAATGGAGACAGAACCGCTCTTTTAACTGCCTTAAAAGCTATTTCATAAAATAGTTTCATTGTCAGAGACTTTAAACATACTGGATTAATATCTTAACTGACTGTGCCTCATTTTGTATTATCTCAAGGACAAATTTATAAGATGATAAACACTATCTAGTCTTTGTAATGCTTGCATCTGTAACTGCCATGCTTTGGGAGAATTTTGCCATCATTGCTACTTACAGAAACATATTAACTTGCCATAAACAGCTAAAAATAAATTAATCACATTCACAAATGTGTTAAGGAGTCAGCTACTATATATAAACTGCCAAAAGCAACCTGAAATCTATATGAAATGAGGCAAATATTGCTTAGACATATTAAACAACACATGTATAAATCAGCTTAATTTAAAGCATCACTGAAACTACTAATCCTATTTTGACTTGTAGCATAAGGTTGTGTGTTTCATTAAAATGACTTTACTGAAAATGCTTAGACTTTAAAAAATGTTACAATTATTTTATGGATTTTCTATTCCTTGAAATTTCATTTTAAGAATTTAAATTGTATTTTTAGGACATCTATCCATTTTAATAGGTAACCTCAATGTGTTAAGAAGGAAAAGTAAAAAATTCTGATTATAGGATGCCTTAAACCACAGTATTTTTCAAAACTGTTTCATGCCTGGCAATATTCTATGCACATCATAGGAATTCCTTGGCTTCTCCAAGCAGAGTTCTCACAGTGTGGGATGCTTGAGGGAAAGGAGACCTTTTCTATGAATGGACAGAGAAAGCTGTCAGCTTGTTTAGTTTTGCAAATCAAAGACAGAGAGTAGATATGTTTGTTGCCTATGAATATATTAGAGTAAAATTCTGAAAAGCTCTTTCATCGAGTGGAAAATATTGGCATAGAAATAAGTGTGAGCATGTTAAGAAGATGAGAATTCATCTTCTACCTGTGAAAATTCATTTTCTACCTTCTACCTGTGCAGCCCAGAGATCCTGTTTCTGATGTAGTGACACTTACCTAAGGAAGAGTACAAAAATGTATCCTAAAAAAAGCTATCCCCAACACCCCTCAAACATTTTGAAATATTATGGAAATCAAGAAGGGTATCATAAAGTTCTGAGATTAAAGAGGGAATGTGGTGTCCCAGTTTTGTCAGAAAGGAGAGGTAAGCTCTTCATAGTTCACCACAGCACCAGACACATCTCTGCTTTTTCTTGGCAGCAGTTCTCTAGAGTCTCAAAGGGAAGAGCAGTCACTTTTCTGGTCTGAAAGAGCTGGGTGGTTATACAGAAAATGCATCAACATTCCTGACAGCAGGAGGTGAGCAAAGAGGGAGGAAGATGCAGCAGGACTGATGTACACTCTGTGTTTTATTAGCTGTATAATATTTGGGGATACTGGATTACCCTCTGAAGATTCTCTCTGATCCATAGTTCTGGATCTAGGCACTGGCTCCATCTCCACTAAGGAGATCTCCACTAAGGCGCCAATATATCTATCATTGCAATGAATGTATTGGGCAGTTGAAATAAACTGCCTTTGGGGTTATGGATGGAACTGAAAGAGCCTGTTGTGGCAGATGGCATTCCTGTCACCAGTGTTCTCTGGAAGACACTTGGATACATTGCTGGGGAGGAGTGTATAAACTTTGAAAAGAATGCTGGAGAGGAGATCCACTGCTAAACACGGTGTTAGAAAAAGGCATGGCCTTGCTGCAGACACAGCTCCTCATTTCCATGCCTTGGGACCCTTTCTTGCACAAACTCATCCCTGTGACACAGACCCTGCTCCATCACTGCTGCCTTCGGACTTTTTGAAGAATGGCCTCCAAACGAATTTTGTCTGCTTAAGTTTGGACACCAAAAAGAGGTAGCTGACTCATGATTGTAGGTGCACACTCCCTGAGAAGGAGACACACCTCCAGGAAAGTGGGGTTAATTTGGGAGTTTCATTCTTCTCTTTCTTGACTGTTGGGATGTTAAAGCAATTACACCCCTAATTTACAAGCTGCTCTTGGTGTGCTAATTGCAATGACGATGACTCAGGCAGTGTAAGATAAAAGGTGTTATCAGCTATCAATCATATGTCAGTTTGGTGGCAACTTTTATAGCTGAAATGGCTTCAGCCACACAATGACTTGTGTTCCAGGCTGCTCTAAAGACCAGGTTGCCAGGAGCCTGCTAAGACCTCATCCTGCCACACTACCCCCTCTCCTCAGCCCCACTGAGCAAGCTGTTTTGTCTGCTAGTTCTGTTTTGGTCCATGGTCCCATCCCTGTAAATGAACATCAATTTCTTGCTGGAAATTATTCCCAAGTGGAAAATAGCTGCATTGCAGTTGTCTCAGGTTTGAATTCCTTTTCATAACGTGATGGGTTTTTTTTCATGACATGATGGTTTTGTTGTACCAAGAGTGCTTTGCAGACTAGCTTTTAGGTGACCACAGCCTTTCATGCCTGAAGGTCTCAACAATTTGAAGATAATGACAGACTTAACTTCTCAAAGTTATAGATAAAACATCTCCTTGAAAAGGTCCACATTGTCTGAAGGATACAAAAAGGGCAGAGAAGAAGAAGAAGAAGAAGAAGAAGAAGAAGAAGAAGAAGAGGAGAACTGTTCACCTTTTCATAGCTATACCTTCTAAATGGTCTTCCAACTTTCTGTCTTTCACCTCTAGATTTGTACATATTAGTGTTGTCTAAGTCTTGCTTTGAACTCGCAGACTTTCTTTGAACTCACAGACTTTCTTTACAGACTGCACCAACTATTTGGGGGAAATCTGCTCATACACAGAAGACTCAGAAATCTGAGCTACTGTAGAAGGCCAAGGCAAGACATTTGAAAGGTAAGCAAGGAACTGGCACACTAAGACATAGTTGAAGTTAGACACTGATAGCAGCAATAGCCCCCCTCATCTAAAAATACCTCGTAAGATTATATTGAGCCTGAGGCCCCTGTGTGAGAGCTACTCTCACGTGAAAACAATGTCTGTGGCTTTCAAGGCAAGTGTATTTGTTGTTTTGCAAAAACCTTCATCTAAAGAACTCTTCTATCTTCTCCTGTTGCCTCATGCTCTCAACTCCCATCATGTTTTTGTTCTTTCCACTGTTTAATGTTTATCTTCCTTTTGCAAAAACAGAAGTCAGATGGGAAACCATCTTTTCTGGGCATTCCCACAGTGCATATTTGTATTTTTGAGCAGTATCTCAATAGCACGGTGTTCTTCAGATAACCTGAAATCACAGGGGTTATGCAGGTAGCAATCACAATGCTATGCACAACTGTGGCTGGCTATTCCAAGCAAAATTCAACAGTGCAGATACAAAACAGACTGACTGAAAGTGCAAAGGTTAGGTACCAACTTTACCCTCACAAATATACTCAGTCCTGACTCCTATAATCTGCAGGTTAAAGGACAGTCATAGAGTCACAGAATCACAGAATGAACTGGGTTGGAAGTGAACTTAAAGATCATTTAATTCCAATCCCCCTGCCATAGGTTCCTTGCAACCTGGTCTTGAACACCTCCAGGGATGGAGGACCCAGAATTTCACTGAGCAAACTGTTGCAGTGCCTCACTGCCCTCACTGTAAAGAATGTTTTCCTAATATCTAAACCTACTCTCTTTCAGTCTGAAACCACTCCCCTTTGCCCTGTCACTAAATGCTCTTGTGAAGAGTCTCCCTCCTTTCTTGTAAGGTCCCTCAAGGTACTGAAAGGTCACAATTAGGTCACCCCAAAGTCTTCTTTTTTCCTGCATATTTGCTGAGGGTGTATTCAATAATGACATCCTGGGGTGGGCATCTCTTTCTGTGTTGTCCAACCACAGTGAATTTCAGGCTGCATTTTACAGTCCTTGGGTAAAAGGAGGGAGTGACATCAGTTTCCAAGAAAGCCTTTAATCTGAAAATGTTTCAAAAGTTTCAGAAAACCTTCATGTAATCTGACAAATTGCAGCACCTCCAGAGGATTCACTCAACTTGAAGCATTTCTTTTCATTTTCTTTTTTTTTTTTTATCCTCAGTCATGATGTGAAAAGGTGATAAAAGTGCCTCTCCTCCCCTTGCTAAAATGAAAGGAATCCAGTTTCTCCAGTGCTGATGTTCTGACAGGTTGAATAGTAGGGAAAAAGGAATTGAGGTTTTATTTGTTTGTTTGTTTGTTGAATTTTATTTTCCTGCCCGCATGAGGGCTGGGGCTGCATTTAAAAAGACACCATCAGCTTTAGATCACAGAAATGCTCCAGGAGTCAGTGGTGAAGGGACTTGTTGCTGAAGCCAGCCTGGCTCTTGGTGAGTCTTAACTAACATAGCAGATGGAAGACTTCTGTAGGAGAGAAAGATGCTAACACAAGCATCTGCCACAAAACAGGAGTCAAGTGTCCTGTTTTTACACCCTCTGGCTTTTGTCCAGCCTTTAACCTCCCAAATTTTCGCAGATTTGGTGTGTGGAGATCAGCAATGCCTGGCTCTGGCTGAGGCTTGGGCAGCTTCTTTGGACAGCTTTGCTCAGCACCACTGATGCCCGCAGATATCCCTGCCTCAAGGTTTCCAACTGGAACCACTCTTGGCCGGTGTCTCGGTTTTGATAAATTAGAGCTAAGCAAACAGCCGCCAAAACAGATTTAAAGGAGCCCCAATATAAACAGGAACATTTTGCTGCTGTTTTCACTTGGCTGGACCAAACACAGCTGCCTGTTGAACTGGATAAATAGGGACCAGGGTAGTATTACACTTCACCTCTTTATCAGGGTTCAAGGCAAACCTTTCCCTCCTTTTTTTCCCTAAGTTGTGCATATTTTGGAGTTCTTTTTATAAGTCAATTTTATTTAAAGTTTCAGTTTGGGTTTCTGGAAAATGAACTAGCTGAATCTGATTGTGAAATTACTCCCTAGCAAAAAGTAAACAGGAATCATGCAGAAATGCTGACAATGGGAACAGGTTTGCACAAAAAAAAAAAAAAAAA
>VZDJ01006585.1:732265-862816 GCA_008694505.1 Cyanoderma ruficeps | reverse complement strand
AAAAAAAAAGTTTGTTTTTTTTTTTTTTAATTATCCTTTGGTTGCTGATTATAGGCTTGGATGTTTTAACATTCTCTGTGTTACAAATAAACTGGAATTTCAAATCTGCCATCCTGGACCAGATCTAAAATTCAGCTAACTCCCCTCTTGCTTACAATTGTCTGGGAGAAGTGCCAAGCAGGGTGGTCAGGATATCATGAAAGGGAGTGGTAAGAGATCCACCTTCACACAAGGTTCCCAGCTCCATTAAGGACTGGAAATTTTCTAAACATGAAGTATATTATGTCTTGCACAATGTTTATTCACCATGATAAATTTCTGATATTCACCTTGCACGTGCTCCATGGTGCCTAAAACCCTCCACGTTTGTGATTCCCAGAGCTTGATTATACACAACAGGAAAATGCTTCTTTGCTCACTTATGATTTTCCCATCTTATAACATCAGTGGATGTATTAACTGGATTTCCATACTCTGATATTGCAGCACATCCATTTCGAGGAAAAAGTGCTTATAGAATAGCATTACATGCTAAATTAAATCATGTTTCTCAGGTGCTAGATACAAAGAGATGGTCCCTAGCTGTAACTGCTCACAGTTTGGGTAGACAAGGCTAAAGGCCAGGGGGCATAGATATTATTTTTAAAAATAACAGATTGGGCAGCCCTAATCAGCCTATGCAGGAAGGATGGATAAAACCAAAAACTGGCTTTAATCACAAGGTATCTTTTTGTGTGCAACAAATTTTCTCCTTAACACACATCAGGGCTATTTATTAACAGTTTGCAGGAGCACCATGTATTTTCTTTCTGGATTATTTTCATTATCACTACAACCCACAATGAGTTGCAGCAGGGCAAAACTACAAATCAGTTTTCCTCTCTTGCAATTTTCATTGAACAAGATAGTTTGGTGTGGAGGGAGACCCATTTGCATCACATCTTTCCTCTGCCTTCTCCTGCTGAGCATCCCAGTGTCTCAGTCCCACCTGAGCCCTCTGAATTTTTGCTGACTCCTATTAACTCTGCCATCCTCTGTGCATTCATCCACCCCAAAAGGCCACACTCCTGCTTGTCTTTCTTCTCTCTGCATGGTGCTACTCCCGCTGTTTAATGATCTCTAGCAATAAACAGGAAAGGCAGGAGAGCGTAGGAAATGCCCTCCCAGATCAGAAGAGACCAGTCTGTATGTTCTGGCTCTCTGGACACATCTCACAAGCCTTGGTGCCAATCAAGGCCCACTGTCCTTGTAATGCCCCACACAGCAATTACAGGATTAGGGAGGTTAAAGGGGATGTCCTGGCTTCTTTTCCTTAGGATCTGTTTATTGATCTGTTGTTCATGACTTTTTCATCCAGTCCCTTTGCATCTTATGGTACTGTCCATCTCCACAGCCTCCAGTGGCAACAAGTTCCCAAATTTCTCTATTTGCCATGTAAAATTTTTCTTGCTACTCTCTGTTATAAATTCATTTGTATTTCATTGAGTGTCCACACTTCTGCTATTGATGGATGAGGTGGACAATAGCTTTTTATTCCCCTTACTGTCCCCTTCATGTTTTGTAAGCTTCTGTCATGTCCTTCCTCAGCCTTCTCTTCTCCAACTTGAGGTGATCCAGCCTTTTCAGTTTCTCTTCATATGCAGTTTGCTCCATTCTCCTCATCATTATAATTGCCATTCCCTATACCTTTTTTGATTCTGTTGTGTCCTCCTTCAGGTATCCTTCACACTCATCTGCATGAGATCTAAGGGTGCTCCAGGGTTTTACAGGATGGCTGTTTCCACCAGTATGAGATGTAGGGTCTATCTATTAAAAACAAAATAACCAACCAAAACAAAACAAAAATCCTCACAAAAAAAAGTGCAGACAGCCTGAGAGGGTCCTCAGTATTTTAAAATGGCTGCAAGTAACAGCAGTACTGAACAAGAAATAGAAAAGCCACTGAAAAGTGAAGATGCAGCCTAACGAGCACAGGAAGAACATGGTGCTTAGAGCAATTAGAGATTTGATATTGAGGCCTTAGGGAAGGCACTACTTGGCACAGTGCCATGTGGTAACAAAATCCCAGGCAGCTCTGGGGGGAAAGGAGCCAAGAGATAGAAGGCAGGAGAAAGGGCTTGAGCGACTTCTGGATGCAGGAAAAGGGAGAAATTAAATCAAAACCTTATCTTCTAGGTTTTGTGGCTGTTAAAAGAAGCAAACAAACAAATCAAACAAACAAACAAAAATAGAGAAGAAAAACAAAACAAAGGAAAAGGCTAAAGAAAAGAAATTCCCTTTTCCATAGACTTCACCTTAATAGTCTTCAAAATAAAGAAGTTAGAGGAAAACCCACCCTGAACATGATTTTTCACTGTGAAAAGTAACTGATTGAAAGTAGTAACAGAGTGGAGCTCCTTAAATTCAGATTACCACAGGGTAAATTCCCAATGCAAATGCCTGATTTTATGAAAGCAATCCAATTAGTCGCAAGTGTCTAGGACTAAGGATTAAAATCAGCCACTATGGGAGAAGGCTGAAAGATAAAAATCTGCAGTTTGTGATGATGGAAGATGATGCTCCTGGAAAAAGGCACAAAGGCAAGGAGAGTTCACAAGGGAAGTGAGGCAAAAGAGGGAAACTGCATTAGCAACAAAAGAAGGGAGTCAAAGCAACAAGACAAAGAGAGTCAGATAATTCTGATATAGAAAAGATAAGGGAGGAAGAAGAGAAGCAAATAAGAAAAGAGTGTATAATGTAAAACAAATCTTCAGTTATTAGGTAAAACATCTTAAGTATTTATAAGGACAACCTAGGTGAGGGTAAATATCTGTGCTATCTCTACTCCCACTCCTCACCTCTACTCCCCATGACCAGCTTAACAATTTCCTTGTAGGATGAACCAGCAGTATAAGGGGCTGGAGAAAGTCAGTTCTGCCTCTAATGTACAAGAAACAATTATTTAGACAGCAGACACAGCTCTCAGTGAAAAATTTACTCTGGCTAGGTGGAAAATGAAGAAATAATCTCTTTCAATAAACATGAACAGCAGGGGAAAAAAAAGCCTTAAAGCTGCAATTACTTTGGGTGAATTCTTAGGCAAGGCCAGAACTGTGGTCCTGTAGGTGTTTATAACCCTGGAATTGTCCTCTGCAGGCATGTATCCATGTTTAAACCAGAGCTATCTTATGAATAATTTGATGCTAGGCTGCTTGTTCCACCTTTAATATTAGTAAAATACCTCATTTATTATTTAAGTATGCAACTATTCTTACAACTTTATTCCCTCGTAATCTTTGCTAAATGGTGTTTCAGATGAGAGCAGAGATCTGGCATCCTCCTACAACACTGCTGGAGAGGCAGAGTAAGGAGGGCAGGTAAGCAAATTTAATCTCTTGCTGGGAGGAGGATGCGCAAGGAAGGCCAAGCAGAGCCTCCTCGTCATTCTCCTGCACCTTATGCCCACATAACAGGGCACAAAGAGAGAGGAAAGATTCAGATCAGACTGCCAGCATCAGGGTAATAAGATATCTGCTTATTCAGAGCTGTGGTTTTGGATGCGAAAACGCAGCCGAGGAGCCCTTTCCTCACACGTGTGTGTGTTCAGGCCCCTCCCGCCCCGCCAGGGCCAGTGCCTATTCTTGACTCCAGTCGAGTGTTTACAGCATTCAGAGTCGGGGAACTGAAGCACAGAGATTAAGTGACTTCCCCACCAGTGGTGACAAGCACGAAAGAAACCCAGATTTCCTGCTTTGCTGTTTTGGGTTTCCACTACAGGCTCTGCAAACCTCTCCCCTGCTTTGTCCCCCTGCTTCAAGCAAACAGCTCCACACCATTAGCAAACAATGGCTTCAGGGTTGCTGGGCCTCAGGCAGGGCAATTCCCTTCTGTTCTGCTCACTTCCCTTTCTCTTCCCACAGAGCTCACTAACTTCTAGTGCCGGTGCCAAAAGCAGAAAGGGTCCCACTGGCAGAGTGCATCCCTCCTGCTTCTCCCAAGCATCCTCCAAGGCTCTCCAGAGGCCCTCCATCTTCTGCACATAAACGGGGAGAGGCACAGACTCACCTGTCTCCATTGTCTGCAGGCTGCATCGTACAGCCTGTGGCACTGCAAACAGGAACAAGGATCGTGCCAGCTGTGGCTTGGAGACTTATAGAAAGGTGAACATGACTCTGGTGTTTTCTAAATGAAGGGGTTTTCTGTGTTTGTGCCTGGCATGTGAACATCTGCAATACACTGTATTGATGTTTCTGACATAGATGGGCCTGTCTGAACTGTCATTACCTGAAACCTGAAAAGCCTTTATTCTTGCCTGCCATTTCTAGCACTTGGCAGGATCCTTCACTCTGGAACGATTGCTAGCTCCACGTTAATTTCTCCTCTCCGTTTCATTGCTCAGTGAGTACCCTCTGATCTTGCCGCTCACTCCCCCTCCCCACCTCTCCGAAACAGTGGAAGAAAGAGTGCCCTGCTATCCACAGAAATACCTTTCCCTCCCTCCCTCTGTCCTGGCAGCCTCTGCACAGTCTCTGTCCCCATCATCCAGGCTGCAACCTCCTTCTTTATCTGAGCTTGCCAGCCTTTCCCCTGTCTTTTCACTCTGCCATCAAGGTCTAGAGCAGCTTCCTGTCACATTTTCTGGGCCACTTGTATCTTAATTTCTGCCTCAAGTAATCTCTGCCACTGGTGAGCATTTTCCATGTCATGTCTTTCTGCAAACCCT
Source organism: Cyanoderma ruficeps (assembly GCA_008694505.1). Lineage (NCBI taxonomy): Eukaryota > Metazoa > Chordata > Aves > Passeriformes > Timaliidae > Cyanoderma > Cyanoderma ruficeps. The sequence continues at coordinate 858,114 of VZDJ01006585.1, read as the reverse complement.
ATCTTTCCTTGCTCCTGTTCCTCACACTTCCTCTGATCCTAGTGAATCTCCTCTTTACTGACTTGTGATTTTAGGGTTTCCTGTTTTCAGGAGCTGGAATCTATGGCAATATGCCAAACCAAATTGCTTTTCACCTTCTGATTAAAGTATTGAATCTAACTCTTGCTCTGTTGCATTCAAAGTGTACATTGCGCACGTTGTTTTCTCCTGCTTTCTTTCTCCATCAGGCTTTTTTGGACCAAAACCTGCTTTTGATCATTCCTGCAGTTAAGACTTTTCACAACGAATCAGTCACAGGCAACACATTTAACAGCTTGACTCTAAAATAACAATGTGTATATAGGAGAGTGGTAAAGAAGCTGCAAATGTTCTGCATTATGTCTTGAAACTAGAAAGAATAGGCATCACATAAAAATGTGGATCTAAATTCACAGCACTCCATGTATTTCCACTTGCATAGCAGAAATCAGGACATACTGTGAAGATTAAGCTTTCAATATACGGACTATTGAAAAGTACGGTTTAGAAAACAGATAAATGGAAAATAAGTGTACTGGGGGATTTCCATGTTCTGTGTTCTTTTAACACCAAGCAGCATCAATATCCAAGTTACACAGTTTATTATTAAATTTGTCTCCTTGTTGTTTTAGAAGGGGATAAAAAATGCAGTGAATAGATTAGTTTTAGTCTATTAAATCTGAGGTTAATGAGAGATTCTCTGATTCTCTGAAAGTGTAAACACTGGTCAATATACATGTATAAATTTTTGCTCATACTTTTAACACACGAAATGCAGAAAGGAACATTTCTTTTCTACTGATTTGTTAAAATCTTGCTGTCAGTGGTCTTCTCCATGGGGAGAGCTGGACTGGGAGATTTCCTCTAAGCACATTGGTTGGATTCAGCCGTTGACCAGAAGAATGTTATTTCTCTGTCTTCAGTTGCAGCCAGAAAAAACTCAGGTGTGATGGTAAAGGTTATTTCAAGATTGTATCTCTGCTAAGAGACCAAACTTCAAATGAGCTGCAGGTTTTCACGTGCCTGTGGGATGGAGGTCACAAGAACATACACATGCACATGTCCCCTTCCTTCGAATTCATCTGCTGAATTCAAAATATATACACACAGTAGGATTACTTGTGTGCTGAATTGTTTGTAGAAACTTCCACAGCTTTGGGAACTCAATGGAAAAACAAACAATGAAAGAAATCAGGCAGTCCCACACTTCACCTTCTGCCACTGCACCCACTTCAGTCACCTGTAACAGAGCTCTGAGCTGATTCTGCTTTCCACTTAGGCAACATTCGCAGCAACTTTTCTAGACCATTAATATCATGACTACAGAAAATGTATCCAGGGTAAGTGTATGTGGGAAGCAAAAACATTTCTGCTTCTGTAAATCTCAGTATTCAAACAGCACATTTTAAATCCACTGTATTTATGTATCCAGAAAATCAGTAAAATCAATCTCAGAAGTGCTGGTGCTGCTCAGAAGCATGTACTTACTTACCTGGTGAGAGAATATGACATCAGGGGATGGGAGAAGTTGTGCCTTCTAAATCATGTAAAGTCATCTCTGCTCAGGAGTTTGGGGTTTGCACTGGCTGTTGAATTTCTCAGATGGAGGAGATAGAGGAAATTAGAGGGTCTCAGCCTTCAATTTTGCTGTACAAACTCATGTTGCTGTGGCTGCAGTCAGTGTAAGCATCTGTTGAATGAGGAGTGTGGAGCAGCAGGCTGTTCATGAGCTGGGCTCCATGCTGGCACTTGCAGAGCTTAGGTCTCATGACATCCCAAACGTGCTGGGGAGGATAGTGCTCAAAAAAATCTGGGAAAGGTTGCAGCCTACACATTCTGTCCAGAAAAACACAGACAGGAGTGTGTGTATGTACCTGGCTGGATAAGTGCCCATCGAATTATTTTGTTTCTGCTGGGATTGTGGCATTTAAGGGTATTTTAGGCCATGCTGGGATCTCTTGTTACTCAAAGCTATGCCAACCCAAACAAACTCAGTTTCCAGTTTCCAGCAGATAGCTGTCTCCACTGTGGTGGAGTAGTGTCACTACTGTGGTGTCTGTGGAGGGAGATAAGCAATTCCACAGCACAGTTAATCTCTTCTGAAGCAATTTTCTTGACCTGATCAGAAAAGCATCACTCTGAGCACCAGGTCCTGTGCTCCTGACATCAGTGTGAGACATGCCCTCAACAAGAGGTCTCTTTGCACTTCAAGCACCTGTTGGACTAAAAGTTAAGTCCATGTTTACATTCTCATGAAGTCACTTTTGTCTTAATCATATACTGAAGAGTTTCTTAGAGTTGATCCAAAGTTCAATCATGTAGTGGGTGTTTGGAGGTAACTGCAAAGACTTAATATAGAACATTAGAAAAAAAATCAGTTGCTCACCACAGAACACCCTTATATTATTTATCCCCCTAATTAATTTACAAATCTACCTGACAGATGCAATTTTTATTTGCAGCTGTTTCACTTGTGATCTCTTTAGCTGTTTCCTTTCCTAAAGTTAGCCTGAGTAAATATTTGACTTTGTCCCCTAAGTCACTGCATACCATTGTGTAACCTAATAAAACCTTTTATTTCATTAGCACCGGTTTATCTAATGTTCCAGACTAATTGAGAGTGGATTTCCAAGAAGAAAAAGGAAGAACATGTTCACAACCACAGACACCTCCTCACCTGTTTATGAAAGAGAACACAGGCTCTGCAGAACAGAAAAAATACCGGTAAAAAAACCCACATCTCACCTTTCTGCAATTTTCTCAGTCCATATCAATTCCCCGAAGTAAAAGCTACATCATTCAGTGTTTACATAAAAATGTAAGCTTGAAAGTAAGGTCACTATTTTCCTCTGCCCAGCAGGGATTACTGGAAGAGATTCTGTACTTCCCTGTGTGGAAATCACCTCTCTCCCTGGGCTCTGCCTTAGCAATCAGAGGAGTGGGAAGTGTTCCTTCCAAAGTCCATGCTCTTCTTATGCTTGGGGCCCCAGAGCTGGACACAGTACTCCAGGTGGGATTTCACAAGAACAGAATCAACCCCATCACCATCCTGGCCATGCTGCTTTTGATGCAGCTCTGGGTATGGTTGGCAGTTTTCAGTACTTTTGTCATTCTGGATCTAGAAACATAAAACTCAAAGAACCTTCTAAAATGATCCCATTTAATTAGAAAGCTGACATATTTTTATCACTACTGTGATATTCCTGACTGCTGCCAAGAAGGCCTGGGGAAGGGGATCGACAGAAATTTGTGTATTTTATAAAATAATCAAATGGTGCATGAGTGTGTTCAAGTAGAAATTATTGAAACCAAAGGGAGCACAGCAAGGACAGAGCATCCTCAGATTCAGAGCCCATTCTAGATCAAAGTGCTGGCAAACTGATCTTGGCTTTTGCTTGGGTCACTGTCCTGGAAGCCCATGGGGTACCTCAGCTCTGCCTCGCAGTGTTAGCAGGGCTGCTGTGAGAGGACAGCCAGTCTGTTCTGCTGGTGTGGACTGGAGCACCAGACCTGAGGCACTGGTTTCTTCTTTGAGGTGGGGATGGATCTTCAAACGGATAAAGTTTTGTTGTTCCCACAGTATTTAGGTATGAAGCAGCAGAGCTACCAGATCCAAAGGCAGAAGGGCTGGACTTGGCACTCAGATTTCTGCCTGGATGGCTGCTGAAGGTTTCATTTCACCTTCACAAATCAAGTAGCTTATGTGGTAATAATTTTCCTGTTCTTTCTTTTCAGCTGAGAAGGAGATGGACAGCCCTATCCCAAGCTGTGAGTTGCACTCAGGACAGAGGCAATGAAGGCAGCAAAGGAATTGTTCTTTGTGTACAAGGGCAAGTCTGTCCTGCTGAAGTAGGCAGGTGTCCTCAGAGCAAGGTGGGAAAGGGCTGGAGAAGGCAGATCTGCTCTACAATCTCTCCAGTGGGGCCCTGGGAGCTGGATGAGTGACCAAGGTGTCTCACCTCTGTGTCCAGGAGATTTGAGGTCCTTTGAAACCTCTGGATACAGCAATTCACAATTAGAAATGTTGCACTTGGACAGTTTCTACAATGAAGGCTACAAGAAGAATCAAGAAACTGAGATGATCATGCAAAACTGCTACAGACAACCAGGAAAAGACCATTAAGGATTTCCTCATAACTTGGTCCTTCTGAGGAGCATTTTCTGAGACATTTCTAAGGGATAACACCTTAAGGAGCTTAGGCAGTCTTTTAAGAGTCATTCTCTGAAAATCATTCATAAATGCCTATTAAAAGTTCATGTGGCTGCCAGGCTACAAACAAGGACACCAAAACACTAAGGGAAAAAAAAATAATTTTTATAATAAAATATATGTCCTCTTCTGACTCTTACCCACTTCTGGCTTTCTGATCTTTCAAGGTCAACTGCAGATTCAAAGAATGATCTCATGTCCTGCCTCTACAGCCTGGCACTGCTGCCAGGACCCCTCTCAGAGACAAGACTCAACAGTTTCAGCCCCATGCTCTGCCCCTGCAAAACTTGCCCTCACTCAGCAAAAGGTGCATGGCCGGCCAGGGACTGGCACAGGATGCACCCAGACAGCTCAATTTTCTTCCCTTTTCACTTTCTTTGTGACTCCTGGAATGTGTTTGCACATGGTGGAAAAAATGCAGAGAGGAGGGAGAAGCAGCCAGGAACATCACCCTCCCTGCTGGCGCTCACCTCTGGGGTTGGTAGCTTGTGCCAGCATTGGTAGCCAAAAAAGTTGGAGGAGACCCTGATGCCTGGAGCAGGTGAAGCCCTGAGAAATTAGATGAATTGTTGGGGGTAATCCTTTATTTAATTAAGAAAGAAAAATGTATAATCTGCACAAATTCAGTTAACACAGGCTTGCTGTAAGAGGCGAAATCTGTTTTGATCAGAAAACTGGCTTGCAATGAGTACAAAATATTTCACAAATTTTCAAACCCATCTTTTCCTCCCTTTTTTCATTAATGGGCATCTTTTATCCTGTCCTAAGCAACAGCAACAAGACTAATTAGTTTAACAAGTACAACAAATGGTTTTATTGACAAAAAAGAACCCTTTGAAATATACATTACATTCACAGAGGATTAAATTACACCCTATTACTCATTTTCCATAAAATAAAGATTACTTTGATAAATCAAACTAATGTTATCTTTGGCTGATAAGAACTCGGTCCTTATTTGTGTGGCTTCTATAAATAGTGTGTTCTGATTTTTTTCCTCCCTAAAATAGTCAATGATAGTCTGCCAGGCATTTTCCTGCAATTTGACAATGCCACGTGTGAACCAGGCAGCAAGTGAAAGCTTCGTTGTCTGAATATGAAACCTGCAACAGTCTCTTTCTTTTCCCTCAGCTCCTCTGCTGTCATCTGTCAAACACCTTTCAGCCATACCTTGCTCCATCAAGGTTTCCTTACTGCTAAAGCAAGGTAGTCAAAACAAACTCCTTTTGTTAAGAGCAGAGCCTTTGTTGTTCATCTTTCCATTGAATGCAAAATCAGTGTGACAACTGTAGCATGAGGTCATTAAGGCCTTAATGCACACAAGACATGGACAGTAATGCACAAAAGTGTGCATTTTCACAAGGGCTCCTTGGTGCTTTGCCTTCCCTTAGCTTTGCACCAGAGGATACTGCAGATTGCTGGAGATCTACCAGCACCATCTCCAGGTGGATAAACAGTTGGCCGAGTACCAAGCCAGAAGCAATATCTTGTGTTTACTTCAGACCTGCATTAGCACTGCACGAAGTGGCCATTTGCTAAAGGATGGAGATAGTTAGGATACTGGAAAAAGATCTCTGTGTGCCAAGAGGTTCACCCACCTTTTGAGCATTTGGTAACAACGTGCACCAGGCACGGACATCCCCACTGGATCACAGCCAAGCCACCTCGCTGGGCAGCAAACACCTCAGCACAGCATAGCAGCACATGAGCTCCTTTAAAAAACTTCCAAGGAGTTTGATTCTGAAAAACTGAAGCTGATTTCCTACTGTGTAGTGGACCACCAGAGAGATCTGCCTTGCCACATGAATGGCATTGCCTCTCCTAGTCCTCAGGACAAATATCCAAGTTAAAATTATATTCATTTCCCATTTTTTGTAATTCTTTCAAGACACACATTTGCCCTGAGTTCAACTACTGCTTTGTATGCACTGGCTGACTCACAGCATCTCATCTTACTCTAAATATTCAAGGGTTAGAATTTGTGTAGCAGTTGTTGGATTGGCTTGAAATAAGGTTTCCAAAGTTCTTAAGACTGGTGGTGAAAAGATGTAGCAGTTCTGGAAATCTTTAACAAGTAAATTCAATATGTGAGTTGAGTTACACGATTTTTGAAAATTCTCTGAACTTCTCCAACATAACATCAATTTAACATCCATTTGCAGCATCTAACCCTACCTGGGCCATTTTGGATGGGTGCCCTCATCATAAGCAAAAGGCTCTTTTCCCACATTTTCCCTCAGAAGCAGGTGTCAGTGGATTTCAAATAAACCCACACCCATGTCTGTGTTCCTTTCTGGAGGGTGTGTGTTGCTCATGGAAATATGTCTAACCTCTTTATTTAATTTTTTCAAAATTTTATAAGCGTCCCACCCCCTGGGTTGCCCACAAAGTGACTCAGCAAGCCAAGCAAAGGGATCAAAGAACAGATACAGTTTTTTAAACGAATGGAAAAGTTTAGCAGTTCTGAAAGTATTTTCCCTCAACACGTATTTCAAAACATTAATAAAAATAATTACAGCTTAGTCTAACAGACAAAATGCAGGGCTAGAGCAATAAATCTTAGAGAAAGGGAGGAGCACTCTGAAATGCTGCAAAACAAATAGATTATCACCTTTCCAAACCTCTGCAAGCTTCTCTTTTCCTGTAATAGAAAACAAAAAATCACCATGGTTGGGCTGCTGCTTGCTTGCAATTAAAACTTAATATATTGTATTTCCTCAGTGGTGTGCACATTTATAAAGCAGGAAGGAGGAAATTGTACATATAGGAGTGAAGACACAGGAACTGCCACCAGCGCAGATGAACCACCTTGGGTCCAACTCAAGTCCAACTCCATATCTTGCTGCTCCTTGAATACTCTGTGGGTGATGAAGTCCTGGGAACCTGATTCTGTTTCAGGGACCCATGTATTGGAAAAAAAGGTCCTGATGTAACACATGGAGGAAGATCCAGACCTTAGAGGTCTCAGGGACCCCTTATGCATGTGCCACAGGGCCAAACTCCTCCTTGCTTGTTCCATCTCCTGCCTCCTATATTTTGCACCGATTTATGCACAGCTGCTGAATTCAAAAGAGAAGAAACAGACCTGCCCCATCTCATACTACACAACAGTCAGAGGGCTGGGTGCTCGCCAGGAAGATGGGATATGTTGATTCCAAACTCCTCTGGCCCAGAACCCAGCTCTTCCACTTCCCAGGAAAGTGCTCTTTGTACCAGACAACACATCTGTTCTCAGAACGGGGCTGCCAGGGTGCCACACGCAGGGAGTGCTGCCTGCTGTGGGCAGTGTGCTAACCCCTCTCTTGTCCCACCTTCCCCAGTCACAGCCCAGCACAGAGCAGGGAGTTGCTCTCTCCAGGAAAAGTGATAAGGACCAACACCAGGGGCTGACTGACTCAGCCCAACCATGGGAGCACCTCTTCAGGCATGGGATGCTCAAGTCAGAGCTGCAGTCACTGGTCTGAAAATGGGACAGGTACCGACTCCCAGAGTGATTTCACTTACTGCAATGCTTATGGATCCTCTAGCTAATCAGAGGACTGCAGCTTCAAGGTTCCCATTGTGGAAATTCTGGGAATTTGTAGAATAAAAGGGTCAGAAATGCCCAGATGGAAAAGGCAGGTCATAATCTAATTGCATTTTCCTCCCTACTCACAGGAAGGCAGGCAAGGGAAAGTAACAACGTGGAAGGCAGAGTCAGTAAGTCAAATATTTTTATTGATGTCCTTTCTTATTTGCGACCATTGGTCATTAACTTTAATTGCACAGACCAAAATTAGCAATTGAGTTCAATTTTCCTAAATTACAACTTCTATAGCTTTTGCATTTTTACCAAGATAAGACAAAATCATGAGTAAGTCTCTACATGGAATCAAAGATAGGAAGCAACTTCTTACTAATGCTCATGCTAGCTACTGATTATTGGAGACTGAGGTTGAGTGTTATTTCAGGAAAAAGTTCATAAGTCTGCTCATCTCAAGCTAATTTATAGTCCTTTCACAACTGATGTAATTTTCCTCTATTAGATAATAATTACAGGCATATTAAGCAATATTAACATTATTAAACAACAATGAACAGCTGCCTGAATGCATACTACGGCAATGCAAAATCTGAGTAATACAAAGAGCCTTACCTGTAATTTCCCATTAGAGTTTTTCTAAGCTTCTAGAATTTTTTGTCTTACAGGTCTAGAGATTTTAAACAGAATAAATCTAACATTCATATTTACAGGAAGATTTATACCTGGCCCAAGAACTCCAGGGACACTTCCACTTTCTACACCAACAAATTACTCCCATTTGGAAAAGGAGCTATTGCTTTATTGTGGCATTACCACAGAAGCTGCTTTCCGAGTGCACTGAATGCATTTCGTGCAATGAGTCTTGCAGGAAGCTAAAATGTATTGCTGCTGCTCTTTGTGTCTTGCTCTTTTGCAAGCATACACTAAGCTGCAGACTTGGCTGCCACCAAGTATGTATTTTATATGTGGACTATTACTACTAATAAAAGTAAAGTAAGTTATTCAATATGAATGACTGCTCCTCTCCCCCTCGATGTACATAAAATAAGCCACATATAATGTGAGAGTAAACTCAGGCGACTGTTATAACTCTGTGGCACTCCTACAGTAACAAAGAGAAGAAAAAAGTTAAATGCTTCCAACAAAACAGTTTGCTTAAATTATCCTTTAAAAACAAATGAACAAAAAAAACCCCAGTTACAAATCCATTTTACTAACTTTTTGTTTCCTGAAGGTTTCTCTTTGCCAATACTTTCCTAAAAAATAACTATGTTTAAGGAATTCACAGATAATTATCACAAGACACAATGGAGAGCAAGTATCCTACTTATCTATTTTCCTCTTTTCCTGGAAGCAGAAGTCCCCTAAATCATAACTCTGTAATATCAAGGCTTCTACACAGGGAAGCTTCAGCTTGCACCAAAGGAAGAAAGAAATAAAAGCTTCACTTATGGCTTTCTACGCATCAGACTGGGACATCTACACACCCCAGCTCTCTCACATAAATCCCAAGTCAAGTAAACCATGAAAATCTCTTGGTGGATTATGAACTGAGTAAATACTTGTACTAGAACAGATGGAGTTTTTCTGTACATAAAAACAAACAAAACAAAAATCATGTACATGTGAGGGAGGAATGGCCATACTGCTGTGCAAACCACTTTCCTAATCTATATTGTAACTGGTCCCAGCCTTAGGAGATCAGCAAGTTTCAATTGATACAAGGATTTCTATCGAAAACAATTGCACTAAACCAAAATCCTTCCAGTAAAGCAGAATTATAAAAATAATTTAAAGCATTAAGTTCCAGGTTATGTACAAGCGTGTAGTTCAAACATTTCTTTCTCTGACAGAAAACACCAGATAATAGATTGCAAAAAACCACACAAATTTGGCCTCAAAGATTTAATCAACAGGATTTGCAAAAGAGCATCAAGTATTCTGAAATGATTTATGAGCTGCAAAAGTGATGCATGAGTCATTCAAAGTGTATCAGCTGTATTAAAATTTCAGTTATCGGTGTTTACTGCTGGCAGGTTGAGAAAGAGAGTGAGAGAACAGACAATAGAGCAAATAAAAATATTGGTGAGGTCATAAGAGACATTACTCAAACCTGTAGTTGAAAGGATTATGTACAGCAAGGAAAAAAGCTTTTCTCCTTTTTCAAAGAGATTGCACATCGTCAAGGTCCACTTCCATCAGAGAAATACATTAAAATAATTTTCAATCTATATTCTATTTTCTGGCCTATTGAAAGTATTCAAAGACACAGGAAAGACGAGACTTCTGCCAAGCAGATTAACGAAAACTGCATTTCTACATATTTTAACTATACAGTTACACATTCAAATTCAAAGCAGAAAAATAATTAAATGCAAATACTCAAGAAATACAGAATTATGGATTCTGATAAATCTGAGGGATGCAAGACTATGAAAGGAGTGCCTGAACTTGATGAGGAGATCTGTGTAGGATGGTTTCTGGATCCTTGTATTCATTTGAAGGATCCATCACAGCAGCATATAACTCACTGTAAGCTCTGCAGACCAGTTCTGTTGACTGTTTTATTATCTGCTCTCTAAAAACCAAAACAAAATAAGATAATTTGCAAATTGTAGGGAATATAACTGTACTACATACAAAGAATTAAAGATATACATTAAAAATAAACATTAAACACTCTTAAAACAGGGCTTCCTTCTCTCGTTGTATCTCAATAACCAGGACAGGAGCTTCATTATTTCTACAATCAAGCAGAAACCAAGAGAAGGATTTAATTTGCATACATCAGTTTCCCACCTGCACTCACCTGTATCTTTTAAAAGACTGATAAACTTAGTAATTTACCCTCTACCTCCAGTAGCTTCTCACTGTCCTTTGTAAATACACACTTTTTTTCACCTACTAGCAAATATATTCTATTTGCTTTATCTTGACAGCGAGATTCCATTATGATTCCATAATCAGACAAAAACTAGCGATGGGTCAGAGATTTAAAACACAACCTTTTGCAAGCTATGAATTCTGTGTCCTGTTATTTTTCTGGAGATAAATGAGTAACAATGCACACAGACTGAATACTAAATTTATCTGGAAAGTTTAATATTTTTTACAGACAATCTAATAATTTTATTTTACATTGCACATTGAATCAGTTTACTTAAATCATCACGGTGATGGTGCTTACAGTAGCAGATGAATTTTCATCTATTAGGAACAGCAGTTACAACTATTTTACAGCCAAACCCATGCAATGGGAACTCCAGCAGAAGCTGAGGAAACCAAGGTAACCACAAATCCAGATTCAGCCCTGATGCAATATGCAGCAGAGAAACAAAGGCAACAAAACTGCATCCACTAAAATCAGGGCTGAATTCACAGACTGCTGGGAATTGACAAGTTAAAAAAATTTCAAAGATGAAGTACAAAAATCTTTGTCTTTACAGGAAACATTAAGGAACAGAATCTATGAGAAAGCAGATTAGAAGACCATTCTAATGGTCTAATGCATTCTATTCTGACAACCAGTACCCAGTTTTTTTAAAATACAGCATCAACTGCCAATATTACTAGGTTATTAGACTACCTAAAAAGAAGACTGTCCTTATAATAGCAAATCCAAACCCACTGTTATAAGTGAAATATATTCAGGGTGTCCAGGTAAGACAACTGTCTCTGACCTCAGCCTGGGATCACCAAGGTACTGTAACATGACAATCTTTTACGAAAGCATTGCACACTGAATTTGTGTAGAACTAGTGCACCGAATTAATAAATAAAAAAAGTTTGTTAAAATATTCAGAGGACTGAACAGAATCACGTGTTGTTCAATCAAATAATGTCAGTGTCATTAATCAGTACATTAGGATTTCAGTTGCCATAACAACGTGATATATTTATTACTAACACAAATGGCAGCACTTGCTAAAAATAGTAATTCCAGCATTCAGTTTCTGTGATCCAACACGAATGAAAAGAGCTTTTCAAGACCAACAACCATATGAATACATAGCTTAAGGCTTTTTAAATGAGTGAAGGAATTTGAAAGACAAGAGCGTGCACCGGTAATGTGGGAAGGAATGTTCTTCACAGTTGCAAAGCTTAAATGATATTGCCAATGAGTATATAACACATGGGTCCCTTATCAAAGCATGTGGTCTGATTCTGAGAACCAAAAACCTCATAGGTTACAGCTCTCAATTATCTGATTTCAGGAAAAATGTCTTCAAAATTGAAAATTCCAACTACTATAACCGGGGATTCAAGTTACAGCACTGGTTAAATGTTTTGCTTGAATTTTGAGAAAATTCAGAATTTTCAAGGCTTATTTACTATCAAAAATATTGACTATCAAGACAGTGATTCTCCAAGCATCTCTGTAAATGGGTATTTTAATTTCAAAAGGATTGCTTGTGTTTAAAGTTAGTTGTTTGAAGGCTAATGGGTTGACTGATTTATTTAGTTTTCTTTCAGAGCAGAACCTGACCTATAGCATTGATTATAGCAGGTTAATAAACTTCTGCATGTCAGCTGAGTTGAAGCAGTGATAGCAATCAACCTCACACAAGGCTTCCCTTTTACCTCTCAACTGTTCACTGCTGCAAGATAATATGAATTCAGTTTAAAATGTGCTGAGAGGTTTAAAAAGCTTATCAATTGGATAAGGTTAAGAGCGTCTACATAACCAATTTATCTTGGTTCATCTAACAGAAGGATTGATTAAGTTCAAGTAATTTCATTGTGCCAGAGTCTTTATGGTAGCATAGAATCTACCTCTTAAAATTACCTCTGTGTTAGCAATGAAAAGTTGAGGCTTTCAAAATACATTTACTGTCATTATGGTATTTAAATAGACCTACATTTAAGAAAATATATCAAGAGCTAAAATACAGTTTAATGTCCTGACACTGAGAAGCAGAAGTAGTGATGTTTCAATGACATTATTGGTCAAGCTACCCTGTTTCATCTGTACAGAGAATAGAGCTCTCCCACAACAGGGTCAGCTTGCCAGCTGGTAAATGGTACAACTGGAATGTAATGGTAAATGGGAATGGTAAATCTGGGAGAGACAACCAATGCCAGCTGAAAAACACCAGCACTCCCTGTGCCCAGCCATGCTCCACCTGTGTGGTGTTACACTGGAAGTCTTTGGATGAGGAGAACTTGAACAATGCAGCACGAGAAACTGGCAGCTGATCATTGTAGGTCCCTTCCAACCAAACTGTACTATTCAATTCCCAATAATAATCATTTTTCCCTTGACATGGCATTTTTTAATTGCAAGATGCTGTAATACAACCCCACTGAGGACAAGCACTAGTAATGAAACTCCAAATCCTGCTGCATTATGTAAAATGTGATGTACTTGTCTCAGTTTCTGGTATATTCAGTTACCTGCGTTCTTCACAAGAGTGGTAAAAATAATGTCAAGGAAAGTTTTTGATCAGTGCAACATATATTTCTTTGAGTTTAAGCACTACAGAAAGTCTTCATGTGGTTCACATTTAATTGGGAAGAAATTCGTGGCACTTTCCCTAGCCTTAGGGTTCAACTATATTCAAAAAACAAGATAAGAGATAAATAATGAAGTTCTTACTTCCATACTTCAAAGAAGAAATCTCTAAAAAAATACATTAGGTGAAAAGTAAAATAATCTCAGCAAAATATTCAATGAGACAGAATGCCAATATTCTACAGCAGAAGACAACAAAGGTGAAAATTCTAGAACTGACAAAGCAGTGGGAATAAAAGAAATCTGGAGAATTACATATTTCACCTGTCTTTGGAAAGCTTACAAAATAGTTCTAAAACAATTTACAACTAAGTTGACAAAAAACTGCTGACACAGCAGAATATGTTCAAAATAGATTAATGTAATTCATTTTGATGGTGTCTCTTAAATCAAGAGTAGCTACTTCAGAAAGTTACAGAATTAGATACTCCTCATTGCTTGCTCAAAAAGAGGAGAGTCAGAACAAAACTGAATTGTGACCTGAAGGACAATGCAAATATCATCACAGCTGATAACTTGAATTCTCATCATGATTCACTAAAACCAGATCAAATTCATCTTTGTGATCATTATTCAGGCATAATAGAAATTCAGAGGCAAGGTACTTACTTCACAGTGGCACTCAGAAGGAAGTTCAGCTGAGACATTACCAGACTATCTGGAGCAGACAGGTAGCGATCAAACTGAGCCTGCGAGAAGAGAGTATGAGATCAATATATTAACGCCTTCCTATTACACGAACACAGGTAAAACCACAATTTCTGAAAACATCTCTGATTACATTAAAAGACAGAACTTAATTGTCCAAAACATATGATTGACTTCAGCACTTCTGGCACCAAAATTTTGTTTCTGACCCTGAGGAATATGAGTCAAGGGCAAATAATGAGAATCCAGCTTCTCTAATTATCCATCTAAGCTTCCTATACAGCTGGTGAGCTACTTACACATCACTGAACATCACACCAAGTCTATTCAAGGCAGAGGAAATACAAGACAGCTTCAGAGTTATCTACTATCTACTCTGTCCAAATTAGACATGTTGCTTGATTCTTTTTGCATGTTTCTTTTTACTTTTTGGCAGGGAGTCACTGCCTATGTTGGGAAAAACAAAGAGCAAATCACCTACTTTGGGCATCTTGAACTGCTTCTAAGCCTACTTCTCTTTCTCACAGAATATAGTGCTAAGAAGAGCAGTGCTTTGATTCCAAGAAAAAACATTACTCCTGTCTTCAACAGTCAATCAGAAAAATTGTGGCTGCCCCATTCCTGGTAACGTTCATGGCCAGGCTGGATGGGGTTTTGAGCAACCCGGTCTAGTGGAAAGTACCCCTGTCCCAAGGCAGGAAGGTTGGAACAAGACAGTCCCTAAGGTTTGTTCCAACCCAAACTGTTCTGTGACTGTGTGGTCACATGGGTGACTACTGAGAAGATGAAACCACATCTTCTCACAGGTGAAAACACAAGGAATGTTGAACACGTATTACAGTAAGAAGTATTTTAATTAGGTGGTGAGAGGAAAAATTCTTACCAGGAGTGTCATCAAACATTGAACAGATTATCCAATAAACCTGTATAATCTCCATCCGTGGAATTACTCACTAAGAAAAGGCCCTAAGTAAGTTTATCAAATGATGGCAACCTTCCTCTTCATTCATTCACTGAATGAACATTCTCAAGCTGGTAAATCCTAAAATCCCCATCCATCCATCCATCATTTAAAACATAGGCAAAAAGGTGTGATGAAGTCACAGTTCTTGCAAATTAATTTTTTTGGGTTTTCTGTCCTCGTTTGGAAAGCAAGGGAGCTTTTGCTGAGAGGGGTATGGACTTAACAAGCACCACATTTGCAAACATGCATGAACAACTTAAAAGGCTGGGACCTGGAAAACTTTCAAGCATAAATGGGAGCCAGTTAATCTGCCTGCTGGTGCTTCCCCCTGATTTAAATCCTGAGAAACCAATAGATTGGCTGATAGATGGGATTTATATAGGTTTGATTTCAGCATACTTGGTTCCACTCTGGTTAAAGTTTGTTCACAGAAGAAGACATTAAGTAATGAACAAA
Source organism: Cyanoderma ruficeps (assembly GCA_008694505.1). Classification (NCBI taxonomy): domain Eukaryota; kingdom Metazoa; phylum Chordata; class Aves; order Passeriformes; family Timaliidae; genus Cyanoderma; species Cyanoderma ruficeps. The sequence goes on along the minus strand of VZDJ01006585.1, from coordinate 842,783 downwards.
ATAAAACAGCTGGATTCTTCTCTTAACTATTCAAGTGAAATTATTATGTACTACTATAGATAACAGGATTACATACATGTAATTTAAAGAGAAGGTCCCCAAGCTTCAGCCTTTAAATTCGTTGTTAGCCCACAAGACCATGATAAACAGAAGATATTTTAAATGCAAAATTCATAAGTTTTAATAAAAATGCATGCTGATCTGAGTATACCACTGAGTGCTTTGTGCCAGAGCTCTGCTCATCCAGCCAGCTTGAGAATTGCTGGTTTAAATCCTTAACAGAAAAAATGGGTTACACTATCATAATTGGGATGCAATCAACATACAAGTTTTTTAAAAAACCTTTTTAAATCCCCTTTTTTCCATGGGTGTGTACATACACTGCTGTATGAGCTGGCCTTTACAGTTAAACTTCTAGAATAAAGCTAAACTTGGCTAAGTAAGAACAGAGAGAGATTATACATTATTGCCTACTGAACTGTGATATTGTTATCTCTATGCAAAATAGCCTTCACACACTCTAAGAAAAAATATCAGCTGATAATTTGCTTTAAAATATATTGTAGCTTTCAACTTAAAAAAACCCCTAACTGTGACATACACCCAGAATCTAACTTCTGAGTAAAGCTGAACTATTTGCATAAAATCAAAGCCGTTAGGACTAAGATTATAAATGATAGCAGAACCTATATTTCAAAGCATAGAGGCAAAAAAAGAAACTTTGGTGATTAAAACTAATTAGAACTAAGTATTTGCTTTTAGCAATTTAAGATGACTCGTGGGACAGCATTCTTGTAAGTAAAGATCTACTTCTCAAGACTTAGAAAATAATATTCTATTACTAGCCCTTCAGAAATAATTTATGTATTTATTACTTCAAGTAGTCAAATTACTACAACCGAAGAAAATATTCCCAGACGTGTAATTCAGCTATTCTTAAAGAGTAGGACTGATTAGATGAATATCTTCAACTACAGATGAATATCTTCTATTCACATAATTAACAGTATTCTTTACCATGTCACAGCATCACCACCATAATATGAAAGTTATAAATGCCATAACATGAAAGTTATAAATGCTTACCATTGCAACCTTCAGGGACACGGAATCCATACTTGACAAATTTGAAAGAGGACCCTAAGAATCAGTAATCAAACAGGAGGATAAAAAAACGTCATACTAGTATACGGAAAAAGATAAACAATAAAGCACAATTGGTTCAGTAGTTAATTTTTATTTGGTCCTGCTACAGGATCACAAATGTTTGGAAACTATCACCATTTTAGTACTGAAATCCAGTTAACAGCTCATTTGTATAATACCACTCTCTTAAATTAAAAGCTGAGAATATGGAATTCTTTGTATGTCCTTTCAAATCTTTTTCTTCTCTCTTCATTCAATAAAGCCAAAAATAGCCTTCTACAAGGTCTAGAACAAAACTGAATTGCAAACTGGCTACATCCCCTTGGTAATCCAGACTTAAGAGACAATAACTTTGCTCTCTCTCTCTCTCTGTTCTTGGACTGTGAAGAATTCCGACCTGCCTCCCAGTAAACCTCCTGTGCCAGTATGGCAGTACAATGCACAAATGCTGCTCAGCCCCCTGGCAAATTCTGCAACAGCATCACCTCTGCAGCCAGACAGCTGTACAGATAGAAATGAAAATTGCTACATCCCATTAACAACCTGCCCGAGTCAACTTGAAATTGGTTTTAAAATGGGAGCTATGCTCATGAATAGAAAAATAAGTTGAGTTATTAATCAGATTATTTACACATTTATTTATTCATCTTTATACATAAAAATCTGTTGAGTTTGGGCACTTTATGCAAAATTATTAGCTGAAGAAACAACATAAAGCTATCCATCAGAGTTCTGCTTTCTCCAGAAAACACTGTTTTTCACTTCTACAAAAGATCACAAAAGGACACAGGCACAGCTGAAGAGAAGAAGGGCTGTAATAACACCTACCACATTGCAACTGTGCTTCACAAAAAAGGGAGAGTGTGAGCTCTGAATTCCAGTTTTCAGCTCCTCTAAGAAATCTCAAGTTTTCACTTTGAGAATCTCACTGTCTTGGTACTAGAATAGCTACAGCAACAAATAAAGACGAAAGAAGAAACTACTTCAAACTACTACTAAACTCATCTGTGAGTTTTCCACAGAAGAGAAAAAGCAGCAATTTCCAAATGCATGCAGCCATCTATGGGCTCCGTGCGTGGTGCTACAGGAAGGAGAAAGCTGTAGCTGCAAGGTGCCTGCATCGAATAGTCCTGGTCCCATGTGAAATACCAACACTACTGAACCCTTCATTGGTTTCAGCTTCATTTGCAAAAACATTCGTGCCAAAATTCTACTAGTTGGCAAGTGTGTGGTACCCCCTGAACGTGTGATTTCTGTAAGCTCACCTGTTCTGGTTTGTGTTGCTGCAGAGCGTTATAAATGTAACTCAGACCAGCTCTTGTCAGCACATAGGAGGCTTGCTCATTTATGAGTGTATCTAAATGAGCTTCAATCTGAAATGTCAAGCATAAAGTATTTATAAGGAGAGTGTGAGAATATTAAATGTAACAAGTTCTGAGGTTAAAAGGTCTAGAAACACAAATAAGAAGAAAAAACCCCACAAATAAGGAGAGTGATCAACAAACAAGGAAATACTACAAACACATATAGCGGAATTATTTTATCCATTTCCATCTTTCATGTTACCAGGAACCAATAATAAAAATGCAGAGAATTCTTTCATGTCTAACTAATAGAAGGACCTATTTTCTTTTGTATTTGTAAATACAACACCACCAAAAATGAAGATTATAGCCTTGATCTTAAATATTCCTATATAATTTTATTTCCTTATAATTCTTTCAAAATATGTGACAAAAATCATTCAACTCTTATTGAAAATACTGACAATAACATGCCAGTTTTACAATAAACAAGGGATGTCTTTCATAAGGAAAATAAAACTGAAACTAAATTATACTCGGAATTGATTTTAAATTCAATACTGATAAACATGTATTTGAAAAAAGTCAGCTGAAAGAACAATAGACAATGAAATTACAGTTATCCATTTTGTTTTAATTATCTTCACATGAAAAAAACTTGTAAGAGTATTTTACATTCTTAATATAATCTTTACTTTGCAGGAAAACCTAATCTCTAAATCCAGTCACAGCAGCAGTAATCATTTTTCAGTTTGAGCAGTCACAGAAAGACATTTAGGTATATATGCATTATTACTTCATTTTTACAGATAACTACCCCACAATTTTTTTTCTTCCAATCCTAAAGAAAAGAAAAAAAATTATAATGTAGTAAAGTCTAGCAAAATGTAAGACTTTTTTGTCTGATACTTAAAGAGTTCACCTTTTTACTTCCTAAAATTGTTCAGAAGAACACACTTTCCTTTTTAAATCAGAAGGGAAAACTTAATATTTCAATTTGGAGTTTTTAACTGTCTTAGTGAGTTCTTTTTCTATGAAAAATGTTTCTGCTTTTAAATATGCCATTCTAACTCCACTTGAATAACCTACTTATGTATAATCTTAAAAGATTTTTTTCAGTCTGTTCCTGTATCTGTAAAATGTTTGAAGAAAGTAAATGGTATTAAATGTGTAAGCTTCAGCTCTACTGCTTTTCTGAAGAATAAATCAATTGCAATATTTACTGTGAAAGGAGCTCTGATAAAAGAAATTAGAAATACCCCAGACAGTTTGGTGAGGTTGTCTGTTTGTTTCAGAGCTAAAAGGTACTAGAAATTCTGATTAGGAGTAGAAAGTGAAAAATGGCTCGCAGCCAATCCTTGCTGATCCCTTCAAGTAAGAATTTGTGACTTTTTTCAAGCCCCCCAGCTCCAAAGGCTCTCTTGAGATATACTGCAGAAATATTCATGTGGCAAAATATAAATGGGCAGTGGCCAAGTTTTTGTAAGTCAACAGTTTCTAAATTTTCACTTCCATTTCAAAATTGTACCACGTATGAACTACTAGAGAGGCAGAAAGCAGGACTGAAGCACCAAATTCTAGTACAAAATAGATTATGATCTAGTACTAACGGTATGATGGAATACAGTCAGCCCTTTGACTGAGCTTTCCATTTCCATTTGCTTCTTCTCACACAGTTTGCAGATAAATATTAGAATGATTAGGATAATGAAAATGTGCAACTAAACCAAACAAAACAAAATCTTTTAACAATTTTTCGCCTGTTTAAAATGAAAGATGGTATCTACTCATGGTCTCTGATAAGAAGCCTTCTTATCCCATTTCCCCAATATTGATAACATTGGCTTTGGATTGATTTTAAGATAAATATGTTCACATCACAACTTACAGTGTGCAAAAAAATCAGTAATAAGTTCATTTTCTTTTGGGGCTGCTAAAGCTTACCTGAAACTGCAACATTTCTAGACGTTTGTCAGTGAATTCAAAGAGAGCCAGAGTAGTCCTCATCATGTAAAGTGAATTTACCATGTAGGTTGCCATGTCAGCTGTGCCCAAATTACTAGCAGACATAGTACACATCTGTAACAATGGATCTAGCACACAAGACAGAACCTAAAATAGTAAACACACAGAAAAGAGGGAGGGAGGAAATCATGTCACACGAGGCTTCTAACCTCATTCTGTCTCTATCATGTATTTATTCCCCAAAGCAGAATAAAGAGGAATGAGAGTTTCCAGCTGTGAAAGCAGTTTTCTGCTGGATTTGTCAGCAGGTGATCACCTACCACAGTGATGGGGAAAGTATAAAAACCTGAGAAGAACAGATTCCAGCCTAGCAGGAGGAAGAATAACCCAGATTAGATAATTGGTAATTGTGCAATCTTGAGGGTGTGTTTACTTAATGGAGTAGTAATTGGATAACAGAATTTAGATACTGTGTTAAGAGTAGCACTCCATACTCAACTGTAATTATCCATTTTGTTAGTCACCCTGTTATGCACATTACAAACTCTGGTTTGACAGAAAGCTCCAAAATGGGACCAGACAAAAAGATTAATGTTCCATCTACCTTTTGTGCACTGAAACTAACTTACACATTCTTTTTTTGCCCCTCTCCCTTCTCTTCACACACACAAAGCAGTCAAACACTCTTGTACCTGCACAAAGTCAGCCTGACGGGCATCCAGTGGAATCACAGATGAGTCATGAGATGCCAGAACCTCCCGTAGCAAGTTAAGTGTCTGATTTAGAGCAGAGCTTGGGCCAAGATCAGGAGGTGGGAGCTCAACCTGAAGAATAAGATTATCTGCTTGTGAGGACTTGTATTAATCTCATTTACAGCAAATATCACCCAGTCTGTTAGCACATATGCAATCAGCTAATAACAAAATTATATATAGGCACACAGAAAAGAACTTTAATTTGACACTGGAAAATCTAGCACATTTCAGACAATAACTGCCTGCAACTTTCAGCATAACCATCTCAGTGCCAAACAAGCAACACTGAATTCCTCCTTTCATTCAGACTAGGCCTACTATACCATTTGGAGAAACTCAAACACTACTGGTTTTGACAGTGAAAAAAAATACACTTACTAGATTAGGTGCCAAAGAGTGCCACCTTGTTGGCATCACTGAGTTCACTTTGAGCAGGACCTCCTGCAAACACTTCAGAATAGTGCAGGCAGAGCTCTGGGAGATGAGAGCCATGCTGCAGCTGTTCTTGGCAACGCTGCACAGCTCCTGTGATGCTGAGTGTAAGAACTGCAGTCACAAATGCAGCTGTCTCAATCCCCAGCAAGCTTGCACCTTAAATTGCCAGTACAGAAACGGATTGCACACCAGCTAACTCAAGTACCCCTACATGAACTGCAACAAGACTGCACAAACTGAAATGCAGGCTTATGCCAAAGATAAGCAGGTAATGCAGATGTTTAAAAAACGAAGAAGGAAAGTTTGTGTATATTAAGAGAAAAAATATACTTTCCAAGTCAAATTATGAAAATTGGATTCCTGAAATGGACTGAAATTCCATGCTATTTTTAACCCAGGCTCACACACTTTAGCCCTTTCTTTGTAACAGGCAAATACTCATTAAACATTTAATAAAACATTTATAGAAAATCTAGCACCTCTTTTTCCCAACACACATTTCTTAGGTTCTACTCCAAAAACAGCTACATCTTTTTGTCTCCAGTGCTGCCTCAAACTGGCTTCCTGCTGCCTCCAAACCCCTACTACAACCACATTTCCTTCTGCCAACAATCCACTTCCCACCTTCCTCTCTTCTGCTCATGCAAGGGCAAACATAGATGTGGCCGGACCATGTGGGAGTAAGAAGACCCTCGGCAATACACAGTAAGTTAAGACTTGAAGGCATAAAGTCTCCAGAAGGAGGCAGGGAGAAGTAAGTTTGGATAGGACTGGCCCATGTGTCTCAGTCAGGGTATCTGGCCACAGCAGAGCAATGCAGTGTGCACTTCTGCAGTACTCTTAAGACTCCAACTCTAAAGAAAACGCAGCAGCTTTGGATGGCTCCAAGCCATGGGCAACATGTTCCATACCTTCCCAAATGAGAAATACTGATGAATGGCACAGTAATATGGATGTCAGAATCTTCAAGTTTAAAAAATATATATATATATATATATCCAAGGGGCAGAGGCTGATGACCAAAGAAACCAAGAAGGAGAGCACAGCAAACATCTTCAGAGAAGAACATTACAAAGCCTCGTGGAGATGAATCTATACCTGATGAACATGCCAGCAAAGCAAGAAAAAACAAACTCTCTCTTTGAAACCAGGCTGAACTTTCACACTTCGTGCTTTGAAACATTTGAGATACCATACATGTCTCCCCACACGTTACCAAGACAGATTTAACAAAAATTTTTTTCATCCTGCTGAATATAAAATGTTCCTCTGCTCTCGCTTTCCAAAAGAGAGTATACTGAACTCAAGGAATTAATGGAAAACTAAATCTAGTCGGTTCAGAGAACAGTTGTTCAGCCCAAGCGCTCTTGAAAGCATGAAACAAATATTCTAACAATAAAGTAACAGTAATTCAAAGAGGCATTACTCAGTGCTGATCAGCAGTAAAGTTTACTGAAATTTACAGCACTGAATTACTTTCTTCTTGTTTCTTGTTTGTTGTTATTGTTAGAGGTATTGATTGTGTCCTGAACACACCATTCTCAGACTTGAACTGGACCATGTTCAGTGATATTTTGGCATTTTGCATTGAGACTAGAGTGTGATGGAGTTTTCACTTCCAACACACACAGAGATCATAGCAGTTATAATTTCAGGCTGCTCTGCACAGAATTTTTGTCTCCTGACGTAGCTAGTGCTCAGAAGCTCTAAAGTTAGCTTCATCTTTCACTTCCCTGTTCCTTTACAGTCCACTGTCTTCTAGGTAAGAGCAAAGAACAACATAACTGAAGAAGAAAATAGGGCAAGGAAAAAATATTTAGGTCACTATATTTTATTTGGGTTACCCTGAAATTCTTGACTACTGCAATAGAGACAAAATTATCAGGAAGTAGAAGGAGAATCAAAGTAGTACTGTATTAATTTTGAAAATTCTAACTTTTGGCGCATGAATACAAAGTGAGGGGGTTTTTTTTTGAAATTATAAAAGAAAATTTAAAAATAGACATTTCAAATTTATAGAGGAACCTACAGACTCCAACTCATGAGTACTAATCACTACTCCAATGAAAAATAATTTATGTCCTGAATGTTTTACATGCACTAAGAGATCATTCTAACTGATCCTATTTCCAGAAAAATAGGTTTCAAATACATGCTGAGTTCTACTTTTGAAGTACCTCTTTCAGATGCAAGCTAGACAGCTTCTAACTAAAACATGATTAGGGAAGTTCTGCAGCAGGGAGTTCAACTGCATTAAAACATACTCTAACACAGTATTAAGTCTCTAATCGGTTTTAACTGCCAGTTTAGTCATACAGAAACGATGCCAAACAGCTCTTCAGCCTTTCAAAAAACCCAAGAAATTATCCATTTTAAAAATCCAATATACAAAACTGAAAGGAATTCTGAAATGGGTACTAAAAGTTGTACATAAGCTTTAGTACAAAAATTTGTATCTTCTTTTCTGCATATTAATCAGTGGGGAGCAGATAGCAAGCCAGTAATCTTCCTCCAGACATATAATCCAGAGCTGGTTTCTCTCTCTATGTAGCTCAAAGGATGTCTTATAGAATTTTACAAACAGCAAAGGAAAATACAGAAAAAAGGCAGCATCAACAGTCAAGAAGTGTGCATGTATGTTAATAATTTTCCTTTCTCATTTACAGAAAAGGTTACATTTTAAAAAAGGGCAAATTTTCTTCTGAAAATACTGTACAGTTGATCAGAACTTTATATACTATGGTACTTGAACATTACAAAGTTTAACAGTAACAATGTTCATGAAGGAATGGAATACCTCCTACACAAAGAGAGGCTGTGTTTTCCCTGAAGAAAAGAAGGCTCACAGGGGATATTATAAATGTGTATAAATATGTGAAGGGATGAAGATGGAGACAGGCTCTTCTCAGTGGTGTCCAGTAACAGGTCAAGAGGTAATGGGCACAGATTAAAACACAGGAAAACAATTTTTTACTGTGAGGTTAGTCAAGCACTGGAGACAGCTGCACAGTGAGGTTTTGGAATCTTTTTTTGGAATCCTTTGCGATATTAAAACTTCAGCTAGTGCAAGTCCTGGGCAACCTGCTCTAGCTGACACTGTGCCATGAGCAAGATGGTTGGACTAGATGGTTTCTAGTTTCCTGCTGAACTCATCCATTTTTTAATTCTGTGATATTACTACCAAATAAAACAATATGGTAATTTAAAGCACAGAACTCCACAGAGAAAGGCCTTACGAGTAACAAAAGGAAGGTCAGTGGCTTTTATAAGAGCCTAATCAGCTTTAAATACAGCTTCTTAAAACCCACCACTGGCAGGGGCTGGATCCGAAGTACTATAGAGCAGAACCTTGTAAAAATGTCATGAATTTTTCATGCTGTCAGTTAACACTGAGCAGCATCAACTGCAGAGTCCATTTTCCTCAGCTGAGACAATATTCACCAGCACTCCAAGAAATCTGAGTGCATATCTTATCAGAAAAGGTGTCTGAAGATTTTCTGGTCCTATTAGGATCCTACAGAGGTCAACAAAGTAGACATGCCATAGGCATGCTTGTCTTTTCAGCTGTCAAATTGGTCTTGGATGAAAAGATAACTAGTTTTGCTTTGTTCTCATGGATCCATTTAAAAGCACAATAGCATTCAGATCACAACAACAATAATCATTCTTATTCAATCTGCCCCACATCTGATTTCCCAGAAACCTAATAGGTTTCATACTGGCAAGAATCAAATTATGAAGGACAAGTTTACAATTATTCCCATGCAACGTTTTAATATATCTTTCACTGACAAACTTAAAAGAGAATGCAATCACAGCATTTAATTAGCATACATTTATTCTAAAAAGAACAGCATTAAGGAGTAATAATCCCAAAAGCTAATTTGGGATACTCTACTAATAGTCTTCTAACAGCTCAGACAGCAGATGACTGGAGTTTGGAACAATTCTTCTCTAGTGCCCTTATGATAACTCTCATTACATTTTTATTAAATGTTTACAATTATTCTTTCCTTTAATAATCATTCTGGAACACTAGTGAAACCAGAGGAAAGCAATGTGGGCTTGAAAATTCCCACTCTCCTAATTTAACAGGTGGTACAATAAAACATGCTGACATTGGTTGGTCAAACAGACTTGCTAAAATGCCTCACCAATGGATTCATTGTAATAAATAAGTCCCATACTGAGAGGACTGAAAGAGCAGACCATCCACTCCAGTCCATTAGGTACTCTGAACTTTGCTCCCAGTTCCATCGGAATAGTTCCTGTTGTTCTGACAATTATTTTCATTCACTATTTTCTCCTGGTTTTACAATCGTCTGTAAAATGGTCATCCGTAATGGGCTGTTCTTAGATCCAGACAATGAGTAACACAAGCAGAATCCTGAATTCCTATACAACTGATTTATAAGCACAGAGTGAAAACAAACATGGAAAAGGACATGTAAGGATTTTAATAATTTTGATTCACTTTACTAGCATGGTTGGTAGACCCATGGCTGGGTATAAAAACCCTAAAAAGCATAAAATACAAACATTTTCTTTAGCATAGGGACACCAATACTGGCCAAAAAACATTCTGGTTCAGCCAAGACCCAGAAAAAATTAATTGCTACCAGAGCTAGAAAGTACTGGCAAGAATGTCAAAACCTGGCTGTGAAGAGTAAGAGCCACTAAGGCAAAGGAGAGACAGTGTCTGCAGTAAGAGCTGATGCACCAAACCTCCAGTGACACAGGAGGTTGATGGTGATGCACAGCTTCTCTAAGATGTCAACGTTGAGCTCTACAGCAGCCTGAGAATCTCAAAGCCATGAGCGGCATTTTAAACCCTAAAAACAAAGTGGCTTTGCAGCAACTCTGTTCCCAAGCTTCGTGACAGGTTTCAAGAAGTGTTGGAACCAAACAGACTCTTGTATACTGCATTTCTTCGATAATAATGGACTCGCTTTCCAGCAGTCTGCTGAATATTTCTGTCACATGGATTTCAGCTCAAACAGAGCTACCTGAGAAGCCTGAATGAGAACACCATAAAAAAAGCTTTCTCAGAACAAATAGTTTGAAGTTGAGAGCTGCTGAGTATTTTATTTTCAGACTTCAACCAGGATGCTTGAGATTTTCTTATGTAATGAAAAAAGTTCATAGCAAAGTGCCTCTGGGCAAAGCAGTAAGTACTCTGAAGTAACCAGGGATTTCCCTCTATCATTTACATCGATGGCTTGACAACCGAGCAGGAGAATCCTGATCTAAGACTGTCTAAAAGTTTCCATACACCTCCACACTAGTGACACTCCTTATGTAATATGGGACTCTTCTCAAAAATAGATATGAAGAGGAAGCTATTTTCTTGTCCTAGAAAGAACAGCCTGAAGTCTCACTTTCCCACTGTGCTTTAGAAATTAAATTCCAGGCAGATTGAAGGCAATGCTCAACTCGGGATAATCAATAATCTAGGGAATTAAATTGTCTGTGGTGATGAGGACATCAAATTACCATCCTGTCATTTGTCTGCATTCTAAGAACAGGGTCTTGAGGAGTTAGCATATTTAATGAAACCTGCTTTGTCTAAAAAATGTTCCCAACTAGCTACACTTAAATGAAAGATTTGATTAAATCATATTCTGGTCTATCAGCTACTAGATATAATGTAGATATTAAAAAAGCAAATTGTCAGGAACAACAGATAATACTGAGGAAATACTATTGTTAAAATTGTCTACCTGACAGGCCATTCGCCACTTTCCAATAATCTAAACAGAAGAGGCACTTAAACCTACAGAAATAGAAGTATTTTTACTTCAGAACATCCCATTTGCATTTTAATGTATTTCCAAAATTATTCAAGTTGTCTTAAGAATCATATTTTAATCCAAGTATTGGACAATTGTTATTCTCTGAAGCAGGCTTATCAATGCCTTAAGATGCATAATCTAAATTGAAGTAAGAAAGCACAATTTCCAGATTGTTCAAGTGAAAAGTAATTTACTAATTTTCCCAGTGAATACTCTCTAGCAGCACAAGAACAGCAAAGAAGCCTTCACAATTGCCTATGTAAGCACAAAAGGTCTATCTTCCAGGGGTTTAATCTTCTCTGAAAATAAAAAAAAAATATGGAAGCAATTGCAGTGCATACATAGCTGGCAAAAAGCTGGGAAAGGGCTGGGATGTGAAGAAAATCTGGCTAATATATATACACAATTTTGGTCTGACCGTGCATTTTTAAAAAGCATGGTAAAAAGCAACCTTCAGTTTCCTCAAAATGTAAAGGCATTGTGACATTCACTACTAAATTTACAAAGACAAATGAAAAGGTATAAAACCTGCTTATCTGTACACTAACACAAAAAACTAAGTAACATGAAAATTAAATTTATGATAAAAGAATGGTCTTTATCACATGGAACCTAATGTTTCTCTGAGTGTAATCAGCCTATAAATTCTGTATTTTTTATGAAGCAAAACTAATTTCAGTCATGAAGAGATAAGCCATCATTCTATCAGTTCAGTAATCTACTCACAAAGGGTAATAATAGAAAGTGCTACAGAGGACTATCTAAAACTCAGTTAGCTCTAACACATTAGAACAGTAAGATTTCTTCTCAGACATAGAGTTACCTCATTGTTAACTCCTGAAGCAGATTAATAAATAATTGTGGAAGCCTTTGTTACCCATATATCTAGCAATCCTCTGAATCACTTTAAGCTTTTGACCTCAATTATATTCTGAGGAAAAGATCTTCATAGGGCACATAGGCAATGTAATATTGTCAAATTTCAGACTTAATTTATAAATGTGTTTCTGAGAAAGAGCAATATTATGATCTTTTCCCATTACATGGTAAGCTCGGTATGCCATTCATTACTTGTAATAAAACACCACGGAAGGTGGCAGTGCAATCACCACCTTCATTTAAGGCCAGTAAAAGCAAATTTGACTACTTTATAAAACAATGACAGCATCTAGTACCAGTTACATCCATACTGGGGGCTGAGGGAAGGGGAACTAAGAGGGCAAAGAGGGCTGCACAACCTTCCCACAGTGACAACAGAAAGAATACACACTATGGACCAGGGGATCATAACTCCTTTATCATTCTTCTTCTGAATCCTATGCACTTCCAAACTGAAAACAGTGTATCACCCAAAACAAAACCTCAAAGACTGTGAGTTATGTGAGCAGGGAAATCATGCTGGATCCTAACTGAGTATAGATGCAATACCCAACAGGATAAATAAATAAAAAAGATTAATACAGAGATGTTTTCAAGCCAAGAAATTTTCTTTCCGTAAGCACTTTGTAAGTAAAGAGCAGTCACACATTTTTGCTAAGGTCCATCACTGATTTCTTTTCATATAAGTAAAATTTACACAGATATTTTAATTCAGCTAATGTATTAGGAAATAACACATTTTCGGTAAATCCATGTTGTCCTTGTCCATTGCATGTTTTAGGAACTCAGATTTAGCTGATGCTTGAAGAACCATTAATAGCAAAGGAACTATTACTGATATGGTACTGCATTCAAATGGAAAAACCTGACAGCAACAATGCATGAAGTGGACTTTGGCAGCATGGCTGTGGGTGGTAGGAGCTAAGGAGTAACCCAATGAATGAATGAAACTACTGAAAGGAGTCACTGGGATATCTGGGAGAGGAGGAACAACTGCTGCTTTAAGAAAGTCATTCCCCAGCCCCTGCAGACAGGAAATTAGGACCAGACAGACTGTGCTGAATGAGAAAAGTCATTTGGAACCACAGAACAATACTGACAAAACTCAGAAAAGCTGACTGAGTGGTCAGCAAATTACAAGTCTGCACAAAGAATAGTTTCTGGAAAATGAAGTATTTTTTCCATTTTTTGTAGGTTAAATAATTTAGAAATGCATTTACAAATGTTACAGCAATATTCATGTGGAAAAACAATTTTTACAATAGACAGAAAAGCCCAAATTTCATTTTTACTTAGGTTACCATTTTGGCATATACCTTGCAACTTCAAAAAAAGGAATGGTGCACAATTAACTACTGATCTGATAATGCATTAATACAAATTACACAGCTCAATTGTCTGACTTTGCTCTACTGCACTTAAGAACATTTCCTACTTATGCTGCTTCTCATAGATTTTAAAATATGTAAGCTGTTCTGCAAAAGAATATTGCTAACGGCAATGGATTTTAGCCACATATCTACAAAACTTCCACTATTACTAGAATTAAAATATAAACAGCAAGTTTGTAATGTAGGTTCTATAACTAAAATATTGAAAATACAAGACTTAAACTTTAGGAAAAGCTGACATATAAAACAGCTATTTACCTAGTAATCTTACTAGACAAAAGGGAAGTGCAAGCATGTTTTGAAACATGAAAGACATATAATTTTGAAACAAACCTTGTCCATTAGTTTACTTGCATGAAGACTCAGGCTATTAAAGAATATTTTCTTGCTCAACAAATGCATTTCTTCAATTGTTGTCAACAGTGTGGCTGCGCTGTTTCCTACAATACCACTGAAAAAAATAAAATTATTAACATATGTAGAGAGGGGACAACATGACAGTAAGGTACTTAAATATCATTTTAAAAAAGTTTATTTTCAAAGCTGAAAATTTAGAACAAATAATTGCAGGGAACAGTTCTCCATAATGGCTGAGAGATAAGCTGACTGTAAGAACAAGCATCATCAAGTATGTCATGAAGCAAATATTAAATACAGACTATCAAAGCTGCACAAACTTTTTTGTAGAGTACTAAAATTTAGTGGATTTTTGCTTTCTTATGCAATAAATCTCCTTCTGTTATCAAAAACAAATTATGTAGCAAAAAGGGTTAACTATTCTCTCATACTGCCTGTTAGGGATAGCATTACCTCTCTCCTCTCTTCACTGAGATGCTAGGCATCTCCAAAAATCTAAGAACTCATGCCTTGCTATTCCAAGTGTTAAACTATCACACTTAGCACAGACACCACAAAACCCTTCAAAGGCACTACAGCACTATGCTCCTCTCACAGATACACCCTCCCTCTGGCTACAGGAACTGCGCTTTTAAGCTACAAACTGGCAGTGAAAGTTCATTGGTTCATAATAGGACAAAACCTCTATCTCGATTTTCAGATTGTAATCTTGTGTTTAATAGATCATTTCCCAAACTGCTTTTTTCTTTCATAGTCAGGTACCTTCCTTATGCAGAGGAAATTATTCAGCTGGTAGAAGGTACTTCAGTGGTCCTTAAACACTGTGTTGTTAAAAATAGAGAAACCAAGACAGATAAGACTGCTTAAGACCTTCCATCTTAACATCACATTTTCAATTGCACCAAGCTGTATGACCATGGGGAAACACTAACTTTGGAGACAGGAAAACAACACCAAAATCTTCCAGGATTTTTGGACAATAAAATTAAGAATAGGTCTTACATGTGTTCTACAATAGACGTGTCATCACAATTGAGGATTTTATATAAGCTGGGAGGTGCCCAAGAACCACCTATCCCAGTCTGCCCAACATCTGAAG
Organism: Cyanoderma ruficeps; assembly: GCA_008694505.1. Taxonomy (NCBI): domain Eukaryota; kingdom Metazoa; phylum Chordata; class Aves; order Passeriformes; family Timaliidae; genus Cyanoderma; species Cyanoderma ruficeps. The sequence goes on along the minus strand of VZDJ01006585.1, from coordinate 827,660 downwards.
TATTTTCCGACAGAGAAGTTCAACTAGTAATATTAATGTTTCAAATTCTCAGAAATTTAGTCCAGGGCTGTGGAGGAAGACTTTTCTCCTACTGCTGTTTCTAATCAACATGAACTACAGCATATGCCACAACATATAAATTATATATAAATTAGCAGCTCTGGCTTTTCTCCAGTTTCTGTATTCCTGGTGGCATCTGGAAGGTTGGAAGGTGATCAGTGCATCTTCAACAGTGAGATAAAGAAGTGCATAATTAGGGAAAAAAAGATTATCAAAAAGTTATCAAAACCCAATTGTTTAAACAAAACAAAACAAAACAAAACAAAAACAAAGGAAAAAAAACTGAAGAAATTTCATTTAATAACATTTCCTCAAAGGGGATTTGACTTTGTCATATTAAATGTTGTGTAGAGTTTTTTTGTATACTATTTGAATCCACACAGAACAATAAAGAAATAGTTATTATGGCAAATTGATGCTATATTCCAAAGCACTTTTGATATGAACTGAGGAATGGCAATGGGTAAATAGCTTTTGCTTGATATCACGTGCTTCTTCTTGATGTTATATGAGGTGCGACAATTAAGCAACAGAAGTACTCTTCCTAGCAGATTTATTCTTACACATACAAATAAGGAAAAAAGGCATTTTTAACATAATCTGTAATTTTCCATACCTGATTGTATGGTGGTAGAACTTGAGCAAATTAGAAATCTTGTACAGTAAAACTGCTCCTGGCTCAGCAACAATCACCTGCTCAATTCTAACCTGCAGCATGAACAAATACAAACACCCTTCAGGTCATAAATTCCAAAAGCCAGCCTTCTGTGACTTTATATGGCATACATCTCTGATTTTTGAAAAATAAATTAAACCAGAAATAAATTTTAACAGAGAATATCCAGTTAACTTTAATGTTCATCTTAAACTGAAGTGCTTCTGGGCTGCCAAGCATTTGGGCAGAAAACATAGGTATATGCATTCTTAAAAAAAGAAAAACTACAAACCAAAAAGCCTTCCAAAAATCCCACAGATTTCTGATGTTATTGAAAATTTAAAATCAATGAGATCATTTGATGGATTAATACCAGTACATACTGGAATCTTCCCCAGCACTGAATAGCAAGAACAGCTGCAATGTTGCAGAATCACTAAACTATATAGCAGTAGATTTCCAGCATCATGCAGAAATTCAGAGGCTCAAAGTATTAGGTATTTTGCCTATGAAACAAATTTCACCTGGATGAATAAATTCTTCCCTTTAAAGGAGAGCGTATATATCTCCTACCAGTATTTAGTTAGATATACTTATAACTAATAACCAGCTATGTTGACTCTTTCTCTCAACCAGGAGATACTGGCTACACAACAAAATGGTGCTGAGTGTCTTTACAGTTGGACAGCTGATGTCTTGTCTCCATGGTACACAGTCTCAATCCCATCATAAAAAGCTGCCCCAGGGTCAATATTTGTGCATTTATGAAGCAGAATAGACAGTGACTTATCACTGCACTGAGTGTGAAAGGGCTACACACAAATCAGCAGCCACCATCTACTCTCCCAAGTTATTTGCTGTTCAATGGAACCTGATGTGCTGCAGTCCTTTCTTCTCAGAGCCAGCTGCAGGGAGAACCAACTAAGACTATGTTTCCTCAATCCTTTCAGTTTGCATCTAATCCACAGACCAAAACCAAATAATACTTTTTAAACTCTTATTCGCAATCCTCATTGCACAAAGTTTATTTCAACATGCTCTTCAACGTGTTTGTATATACAAAGGTCTATATACAAATACATGTCTCCAGTGCTACCTAAAAGGTCCTGTGGGCATGAATACTGAGTATATTCTAGTTGTACAGCAAAAGAGAATAGGGCAGGCAGGGGAAAAAATATTGAAAAAAAATGAGAATAACTAAAAGTAAAGAAAATAATTAAAAACTGAAAAAGAGAGAACAGGCAGACGGAGAGGAAAAAACCCCAAGATTTTAAGGTCATGAGAGAAAAACAAGAATTAAAAAGACAAAGTGGGAAAAGAAGAACTGCTGCTTTCCATACAGAAGTCTTCACTGCACTGGAGAACCAAAATTTGCAAGCGATGCAACCTAACATCTTCAGGGAAGCTCTGGACTTAAGTGCTCTTACTATTTTCTAGTCCCGTACATCCTGTTGTTAGCTGACCATAAAAGACAAGCATGGACCTGCAGTCCACCTAGGGCATCAAAGATGTTTTGTTTTGAACACATCTTAAAAGTTATGGAAAAGATGAGGAGTTTAATTTAAATGTTTATTAAAATTCTTCTATCTCCATCTGAAATGAGAGGCCTGTGGTAAGATCTACCACTAGGGAGTATTCAAGAGTCACTTAAAAAACCCATCAGTAAGAAGTGTGGGCCATTTAGACTGCAGGTAAGCATAACCCTTTTACAAAGTATTGTAGAAAAGACTCCTCCAAACTGAATCTGTTACTGTTGCTCCTTTGAACATGGTGGCTTGCAATTATCTAATTACCTATTCCACAATGTTTGAAGGCTCCTCTGCTTGGGAGTTTCTCAAGGGGGATTTTTTTCTACTTTTCTTTTCTTTCCCCTGGGGAACAATAAGTGTTGCATACATTTTACTGAAAAGTCTAGACTGGCAGTGAATCAGTGCAAGTTGGATTCTATTAAAATACAGAATACAATGGGAAGTCTTTAATTGTTCCTTTAGGATTTTTTCATTATTATTTTTACTAGCACAGTAACTAACTAACAACCGTATTTCAGGGGATAGTCTCTTTAGAGACTAGCAGCATGTAAGTGTAAAGAGGTTGGCCATCAAAATGAAAGATACTCTGTATTTAACTATAAAAATCACAAGCACTCAGATCGAGATCAAAACTTCCTCTGATTTACACAGGAGTTTGACTTTATTCCTAATCACTTTGTTGGAATGCACAGAAATACTGAACTCAAACATCAGCATTCAGTATTAACAGAACTGATTCAAGAGCACAGAAAGTTTGGAAATACTTCCAAAAACAAAAAGCTGTAGTGACTGTGTGTCTATTAGGACAGGTGTCTTCTAACAGATCAAAAACTAAAAGACTGTGAAGGAGGGTCATAATTCTGTGGCAACAGGCACAAAAATGAAATACAAGAGATTCTGTCTGAACATCAGGGAACACTTATTTTTTACTGTGCAGGCAGCTGAGCATTGGCACATGTTGTGCACCGAGGCTGCGGAGCCTCCATCCTTGGAAGCATTTAAAAGTCACCTGGACACAGTCCTGGGCAACCAGCTCTCAGTGGCCCAGCCTGAGTTGGAGTTTGGACCAAGTGACCTCCAGATGTCCTGGCTAACCTCAATTCTTCCATAATCCTGTGACCTTCTAAATGGCACCTTTTCGAATTTCACCTCTCTCCAGACCTTACCTTTTTTTTATCAGCAACTGATGTATAGTATCCAGAAACTAGCTGTTCACATTTGAGACTGAGTATTTGTCAACTGGATACGGTTGTTATAGCTACAGAATCCTAAGAGAAATTTATTATAATCCTATTTAGGCACAGTAGATTTTACTTTAAAAACACCCCTGATTTATACACTGCACGGTCAGGCAATAATTGGTATTCAGCTTCACCACGTTGATTACTTCAGTGCTTATGTGAAGCACATCCAATAGACAAGTCAATCATTTGATGGATCATCATTAATGATTTCTATCAAACGTGTCCCCTAAACTTACTAAGGCTGTAGCTTGAAAAAAAACACAAGTATAGAAAGATGTGACAAATAAGAAAAACTGAGCATAAAGATGGTAATTAGGAAACAATTTTTCATGGTCTCTTTAAGATATAAGAGCTGGAATTATTAAACAAAACAAACCCCCCAAAACCAAAACACCAAAACAAACAAAAAATCCCCCACAAACTACAAATTGTGGCTTTTCACACAACAAAGTTGAGATGTTAATTTTCCTCCTGAGGATATGTTGTGAATAGCAACATTTTATATCAATCAAATTGAAGCAGTTCACGCAAGAAAACATCTATTGAGATCTATGGCTCAGTAAGTCATTAGTATATTCACAAACAGGCAAGGAAATTGTCCTACAGAAGTATGACACAACTGCATAACCTGTACACTCCTCCCTAAGCATAATGGTCACTATGAAAAACAGGTTAGTATATTTCAGTGATTTTTCATTTGACCCACTACAGCCATTCCTGTACACTTATCACAAAACTGGGGGTTTGTACATCAGCACTCCTCAACATAGGAAACGTAAACCAAAATCAAGACTCAAATTTAGCATCCTAGTATCTCCCACTATATGACTACTATAAACCACACATCTACGAACAAAGGAATCTTTGAGAAATTTGAGGGAAAAAACCCTTCAGAAGTTGACAATCTAATTCTTAACCAAGGGCAATGAAAATACACTGAGGAGATGGGAGCACAAGTTCGGAAAAAAACATGACAGAACAGTTTTTGTATTTAAAGTGCTAAGGAAAACAAAATACTTCACCTTCAGAGGCCTGCAGACACCTTCTGTGATGTGCCCAACTACTTCTTGAATATTTTCTTCCACACCTATAGTTAATGCAAACACATGCTAAGATTATGCAAATGTAATTCTCTTTTCTTCAAGACTATAAAACAAATAAACAAATGCAGGAGGTACTCCTCCATAAAAAGCATCATGAACTGTGTGTTCTTTTCTCCACATGAGTAGTTCACACCTCCACTGTACTTCCAATCTAGCCATTAAGAAATAGCTGCATGGCAAAACAGTCCCGGAGTCATTACCTTTTGCTATGCAATTGCTTCCTAGAGCAACACGGTGTGTGGGGATTTGAGACAGAAGCAGCAAGGGGAACAACATATGATTTAGCAAGAAGCTGTCTCAGTAAGGCTCAATATTAGCACTTCATGGAATTAAACTAGAAAAACACCCAAAAAACACCCAGGCCAGTGAGACGCTCAAGGAGCGGCAGCATACCCCATTTTGCAAGGCCTGACTGGCAAATCCACGTGTGTGTCAGCGCTGTTTATTGCCGAGCTCAGGGCATTGTTACAAAAGAAGTGACATGTGTACCTCCACGCTACTGCGTGCTGCAGCGCTGGCAAACGCTTCCTCCCCAGCAGCAATTGAAACTCATCTTTCAAAGAACGAGGTACAAAAGAGAATATTGCCCTATCTTATCACAAAACACAAATGAATTGTTGCATGGCAACCAGTGCTGTCATAAATCAATCAAACTGAAAGCAACAGATCTTCAAGCTCTCACTTCAGTAACAACTCAGAACAGATTTATGGAGAAAGCAATACTTTTATTCTAATTTAAAACTTGTCAACAGGAGTTCATCTTCAGATGGGACCCATGCAATGAAAGTAAACAAACTGACTGTGACATGTGACAGAAATCAGGTGACCTGAAGCTATATTTTGCTTATTTCAGACTAAGACAGATTACCTCAGAGAGTAAAAATAATGAAAGATCAGAGATCTGTGCCAATGTCTCTTCACACCAAGTTACATGAAAAGCCATATAAGCAGTAGCAACTGAATTCAGTGTGGTGGCTGTAAGAATTCCAACATACTGAATTGGTAAGGTAATAAAGCTATGGTTATACACTTGAGTATTGATATCAAGGCAAAAAGCAAGATTACAAACCATAGCATGCATGCTCTTTTACGTAATGGCTAGCTCCCAGATAGACCTTAGCAATTAACACATTTTTTAGTAGGAACAGTCACACTTGTGGCATTCATCAATGTAACAAGTACCTAGCACATATTTGCAATAGTGTGTCTAGACCAGATTGACTTAAAAACAAGTTGTTTGGTATGAAAATTTTAGCTCAAAAATATACAAGTTCGAATACCAAAGGACATGGAATAAAAATTTTGCGATACCACGTGCTTGTGCCTTTGCATGTATTTTCATGTCCAATTAGAATATCTGGATTCCAAAAGCAGTGAAACCTTCCAGCAGAATGGGTTATATAAGTGGTGCAAGTTTGACATGAAAGAATTACAGAATAAACAAGTCTCAGAGGTCCAAAATAACTTTTAGAATACAGCTCATAAGTGAAGATATGCTTCCAACTTCTTGCTACACCATATATAATTTTTCTCTGTGTCTCCTTCTTTAAAAGGAGATCTTTTCTTGGACTTTGTTTAGCTTCTGTTCTCCATCTGGGTTCCTGTAAGTCCACAAAAAATGGGTTTCTACAGCATCTCTGAAAAATGCCTGCAAATTCTCCATTCCTTTCAAGTAGAAGATTTCTGTATGACTACCAGGGAGGGTCCTGCTAGCAGAATACCTAAACTCTGAAGAGGAAAACCAGAAACTTTATGCTTGTCCAGCAAAAGAGTTAAACTCTTCTGAATGTGTTTTAAGCACTTAAAATTTTAAAACTTTTTAAAAGCCACTCCTGTATGCTCTGCTTATGGGCATAGTTTGGTCACTTTGAAGTAAAAAGTGGGGTGGAAATGTTTCTCAAAAAAAAAGTGTCATACCTACAATTTTTCATCAAGTGGGACCAAATCCATCTATATTACACCAACAGGTATACATGTGGTGCGTTTTTTCTTGTTGTTTTTTTGAGAAGGGAAATTTCTGTATAGCTGTGATTTACCACTCTCTCCACAGTCCTGAAATTACACAGAGCTTATAGCAGAATTTAAACAGAAATCTGAACTCAGTACAGACACACGTGAATGAAAATAATAGAAGGGATTCCATCTGCAAAAAACTACTCAAGCTGAAATTGAAGTGGAAAGGTCTGACTGACCCAACTTCAGACTGCCAGGTAGGTGTTTTATCTATGGCAGTGGCTTGGGCTCCCTCTATAGGAGAATGGAAAAAAAAAAAATAAATCTGAGTTTGCGATGAAAGTCTCCCGAAATGCTTACTTTAAATCTCAAATTTTGTTAGAAAGAACTGCACTCTGAAGGTGCAAATTGCTGTCCTTATCTCTAACTGCAAATAAACAAGATGTCCACTTATTAAATGGCTACATGAAATTAACTCAATTTTTACTGTAGCTTGCACAGTCAGACACCTAAGACTGCACAACAGTACAGAAAATTCAGCTTGAGTTTTTCAGTACCACAGATGCTGTCCTCACTACCAACTCAGGACCTGTATTTATAAAGAACATATAATCTCAGGGTACTTTGGGGTTGCACTGCCCATAAGGGTTTCTTGTTAAATCCAGTGGTTTCCTATTAAGTACCATTTTGTCTTACAGACCTTATCTGATCACTATCCTTGTCATTAAAAAAAATTTTCCCAAAGACACAGAGGAATAGTTACAGACAGCACCTCCCAAGCCGCCAGTTTGTTGCTCCCAGTATGAAAGTAAGAATTCCTCTCTACATTTCTTGAAAACTGTACAACAGTGATAGCAGACTCACTCCTGGAAAGCTTAGGAAAACATATTTTTCCTTCAGACTGAAATACTGTATCTCTTGTTTATACCAGCCTCTCCAGAAAAAGCTTTTGGCCTGGTGATTTTTTGTTGAAAATTTCTCCCCCAAATATTTATATTCTCTATATTATCAAGTGTCTCGCTCTGTGGCTGAAATGTTCTAAATATATCTCATTTCATGGTCATATCATCCCAGCCCAACACCCTGTCAGAAGGCCAAAGAACTTCATAGTTAAGCAAAGCACTACACAAAGAAGTGGGAGAACTTCAGAACAAAGCTCAGCAGCAGAAGTCCAGCCCACAGCAGAACCAGACACATTTCCATGCTCCATGGGCCCAGCTTTTCCTGAAGGGCTCCCCAGTTACAGCAGAAGCATCAGTCATCTACAAATAACTGCCATATCTTTTTCCCTATCATAAAACCATCATGAGGCCTGCTTTCCTGTCTTCCTGAAATACTGTCAGCAAACAGTATTATATTCACTTCTGTAGTACACTATAACTGTACTTAAAAGAGAGCATTCCTCCAGTTTGACTTACAGCCTCTTTTCCCATATACCATTAATTAGGAAAGCCAATTAATATTTACAGCACTAAGGAAAATCAGAATACAAATACACTTTAAAACCCAGAGTAAGACTGAGACATACAATATGAAGAGGTCACCAGATACAGATCACATGTAAGTTCTTACAATAAGTTTGTTACAATTGAGTACACATGCCTAATTTATAAAACATATCTTTCTCTGAAATTGTGGCGGCAAATCATACTAAAGCTTCTACAGGACAAAAGTCTTTAAAGTATAGGTTCAATCTACTGAAAACAAAGCAAAGGTGCTGAAGACTAAGCTTAAGAATCTGCAGTGCTGAAATGAAGGAGAGTTTTGACATTAAAAAGCTAAAAGTTAAAAAGTTAAAAGTTAAAATGCTTCACCTATCTGTGAGTGGCCTACTTCAACCTCCATAAAACTGAAATGATGTTAAATTGCAGATGAAAATTCCATTTTCTTTGCAGCATAGAATGAAGAGACTTACAGAAACAACAAATTATATTAAAAAAAATTTACTAAACAAAAGAGCAAAAGCATAATGAAAATCCTCAATTTAATACTCAATGTTTTCAACGAGATTTGTATTCATATATGTTACAAACAATTTCTGAACTCTCAACTATGCTCTAAAATGTCCCTTTGTAAATTTTATGTAAATCTATTATAAGTACAGTAAAATAAAGTGAGTGCAATTTGAAATACTCTTCTCTTGTTATGAGCCTTCTTTTGGTAGAATGCAACCACCAGCTATTCTGAGATTATTTTTAGGAAAATTTAAACTCAGACTTGTAACTGAAGCCCAGCCTAAGAAATTAATCGCACTTTCTTACTTATCACAGACTTACTATCACTTCACAACTTATGTTTTAAAACCAGTACTACCTTGAATAGTCACAAGCTTTAACATAGCCTCTAAGTGTTCTTTCTCAGAAGCTGTAGCTTGATGCAACCAGGCCAGCATGTCTCCGACATACCTACACAAAGACAGGAATTGCTGTGTAAATTAGTGGTTTATGGTGCCAGGAATTCAAAACGCCCAATGAAGATTATTTCATATACATTCTTGTTAGTACTGTACCTCAGAGGATCATGAGAGTGCATTTCAATGGGTCGGGGAGTACCTCCCAGACCTCCTCTAGTAAGAGCATCTATAAAGCCACGGACCACAGCACTTCTTCTAGCTGTTCCAAACTCATCCAACGTGTATCTGTTTTAGGAACATGAAAACAGGTTAAAAAACCCAGTTTGCCTCATCACAGTTGATTAGTTCAGCCGCACAGCTAATACAAGTAAACGTTTTCATAGTTCTAGAAATCTTGCAACAATGCTTCTACTATAAAACATTCAAAACCATCTGATGATGTCAGAATTTTTATCATCTTGCTCTGCCTCTGGTACATCTGAAAAACAGGAGAAAAGAAGACAAATTTCATGTTGTCACCTGCCTGTCTGCTCTAGAGCAGATGTGTAGGATGAGAAGACTTCTGATACTGCAGACAGGTGTTGCAATATATATTCTTTTACATATATACACATAGACACTGTCCTTTTCTTCTTTCTTGGTTGAATAGCTCTTTGTTTCCAGGCTAAATTAATTACCTGTCAGATTATTATTTGTGGGGTTTTTCTACTGAATTTGAATAGTTTTTCTAGTGTGCCTCCTCTGATACCATTGCAAAATAGACTGAAAGAAGTACTTAGCACTGTGTTTCCTACACATGAGCATTGGCAGAGGCTGTAGTCTTGCCAGGATCAGGTTACTATTACCGAAAAAAGAAAAGGGGGCGAGGGAAGAAAATTAAGTGATTGCTTCTGCAGTGTCATGGAGTGCACCAGGCACAGTGTGGTCAGCTGGGCAAGGGAGGGGATTGTCCTGCTCTGCTCTGGGGCAGCCTCACCTCAAGTGCTGGGGCAGTTTTGGGTGCCACAATATAAACAAGACATTGGGTTCTTAGAGAGTGTTCAAAGGAAGGCAACAAAGATGGTCAAGGGCCTTGAGGAGAAGCTGCATGAGGAGTGGCTGAGGTCACTTGGTCTGTTCAGTCTGGAGAAGAGACTGAGGGGACACCTCATTGCAGTTACAACTTCCTTGTGAGGGAAAGAGGAGGGGCAGGCACTGATCTCTTCTCTGTGGTGACCAGTGACAAGACCCAAGGGGGTGGCCTGAGGTTGTGTCAGAGGAGGTTTAGGTTGGATATTAAAAAAAGTTCTTCACCCAGAGTGTGGCTGGGCACTAGAAGAGACTCCCCAGGGCAGTGGTCACAGCACCAGCCTGACAGTTCAGAAAGTGTTTCGACAATGCTTGCGGGCACATGGTGTGACTCTTGGGGATGGTGCTTTGCAGGGCCAGGAGCTGGGCTTCATGATCCTTGTGGGTCTCTTCCAACTCAGCATATTCTGTGATTTTCTTGACTTCTCTGAACAGACACTAAAGAGAACTTCTTGACCCTCCCATTACCTTACCCCATGGAAATAAATAAACGAAAACTCAGCTTTTCAATTTTTGTACACATAAGTGTCTTTGACAGGTTTGAGACTCCTGTTTGCTTCCTGACAGAAGCAGCAATTTATTGCACTGCAACACAAGGCTTCTTCCTTCTAGGCTACCACATGACTAGCAGGAACAGACTTACATTCACCCGATAGTTGTTCACTAATTTTAACCTAAGCAATCCAGATATTGAATGGATGAACAATTACAGCCCAGAATGCATTATCTCAAACGGCTTGCTAGTGGTAGAGGAGGTGCCAGTAACTTATCCGTGGCTTATTTCTAGAGTAGGCTACCTTTCTTTCTGAAGCATGAAGCCAAGCGAAGGATGGGAAATGAACACTGGTAACATCCCAGTTATATTTGCAAGCCACAGAACACTTCCATTTTTTTAAAAAATCAATTTAAGCATTTTGAACAACACACAAACTACACAGGAGAGAAATACACATTACAGTTTATTTTTCCAACGAAACTGAAAATTGTAAAAAAGTGAGCATGGTGTCACCAATGACACCCAGCAGAGGAATATGTAAAAAATAATATTAATTAAAATAATGTTTTTCACTGACTTACTGAAATCTGCATTTAGTAAGCACTGCATTCACATTTAACAGAGGTGGAGAACAAAATTTAAAAGGAAATACTATGTGGTTTCAAAAATATTTGGCATTGAGTTCAATTAGATTTCTACTCTATATACAAAAAGTCAGAGGGAACCTTCAGTTTTGTTCTTTTTGGTCCTAATTATTATTTGAAAGAGGTGGGGAAAGAGCACACTGAAGAATCTGGAAATTTCTGTTGAAGTGTTTTTCTTTATATATTGTACTTGTTAAATCGAAGAGTAAATACCTGCAATTGAAAAAAATCTAACAAAAAATTCGAATAAATTACTATTGACAAAAATAATGCAATTACAAGTGGAAGAGATCTAGGATCTGACAACTACCCACTGTCTAGAAGGCACAGTATAGCAGTGAAAAATCTCAAGTGTCTATAGAAACCAGCTAGCTTTTTTTTTTCTCTCCAATAAACAGCTATACAATAAATCACTAAATATACAGCAGTGAAACAGATCTTGTGATCGTTATTAGTTCTGAAAACAGCATTCAATAATGACAATTTTGTTTTATAAAGGAAACTTAATTTTCCTTTTGCTCTCAGTAGAACAGGGTATAACCATTGCAAAATCCTGCATCTTAAAAAATTCAGCAATAACTATTATTTACACTAGAACACAGTATTTACTACTATGTTATTACACATGCTCACGCTAGGAGAAGCAAACAGCATTTGGATTATTTTCAACCCAGCTTTAATGTTTAAAATATATAACAATGATCACTGGGGAAAGAGGAAGAAAAAAACTGTAAACCTGAGTGGACATTGGAAAAGGAACACTGCTTTCAGCTATGTCTCCATACATTCTCTAGGAAACAGTTCTCAATTTTTCTGTTAGAGCCAGGAAGTGAAAACCAATCAGAAATGTTTTTTTTACATCCCTACTGACTGCAGTTCCAAAAAGTCCAGGCATGGTGCAATCCTTCTGACACTTTTAGTTAACAAGATGTAAGTCAATATAAGGAAATGAGAATTTGTAAATTTGTTTCTAAAATCCTGCCCTTTTCCATCTTATTCACTTTCACCCAACTGAATCACAGTCGTTATCAGATGCAAGGGCAGTGACTTGGAGGGAAAGTGTTTAGTTCACACAGCAGTAATAATAAACAAAAAACCAATTTAAAATTATTTTCTTCTGTGACTTCTACATTAAGAATGCAACAATTTGTTACTTAAAGGTGTACAAAAAATTTTGGAAGGGAATAAACTAAATCTTGAGATTTAAAATGTAAGGCATCAGTACTGCAATTTTGATAATATGCTACAGAAAGTAATTAAGCTTGATAATCTATGATGAGAGACATGTGGCTGCATCATCTACTGTAATGTTTATTTTTGCCCTTTTGGCAGAGGAAAGGTCTTACCTATCAAGTTCTATCTTTGTTAATACTATTACTGTTGTTTGTGAAAGAAGTGTCAGAAAAAAAAAAAACTGTTTTGCAGATCTACTTTAAACTGGCCAGCAGTGAATTTATACACAAGATGGGGTTTTCTTTCCTTGAACTAAGAAAGCAAAACAATGATTTTATGAAGTTTCAAAGTATCATAATTCAACAAAGTATTTATTACAGAAAATAAAACTGGATCTAAAAAGAATCCTATAAAATGTTGAGAACAGTGGAGTGACTGATCTTTTGCAGCTGTAAAAGAGGGTGTAGAGGAGAGAATGCAAAAAAGGACTGCAATTCCCAGCTATGTTTCAAAGTACTGCAAAACACCACATCCAACAGCTGGCGAGGTCAAGTGACACCACTTCTCCCTCACATTAACCAGCAGAGTTGACTGAGCATGTCCAGATCTGAGTTTTCTCTCACACTGACAGATTTTTCAGGCCCACATGCTCTATGCATTTTTCCTGTGAAGGGCTCCATGGAGCTTTAGAGCATCATGTACCTACACCTTCCCACTGACACTCATAACGACAAGAGTTACTCTCTTGTCTCCCTGTTAGTCTGCTGTCCTGGATACCTGTGGCTGAAAGGAATTTTCAATGGTTGCAAAATGTGATGAATGCATTAAAAAAAAACCCCCAAAAATGCTCAAGAAAAACCAAATGCCCAAAACCCAAAGAAGTGCAAATAACCTTTTCAGGGATGGTCACCCCAATAAACAGTTCTTGCAGTGCCACCTGGTGGTTCACTCTCCTAAGTACCATTTCATTTACTTGAGCAAATTCGGAATGAGAACAGCAGTATTTTACACAGATATAGATATAAAAATACTTGTACACTTTAGAGGTCTATATATAAAAATTTTTAATAGATTACTGTATAACTCATAATGGAAGACATTTTTACTACCACAGGCACTTCAGTAAAAGCTAATTAGCTTTTACCAATTTTTTACTTTGGGGGTTTAAATATGATCACATGCTCTGAACAGGATTTTTTTACGTCAAAAAAATCCAAGAATGAGAGCACCAAAATTCACAATTCATTTAAATTAAAACAGTCTGACATTTTAATTAGAAACCTGTAAGTTAGAAAAAGCCCAATGACATTTCCTCTATCATAATTACGTCAAAAAGACTTCTGAAATTTAAAGCAGTTGAAATATGATTTTTTTATAAGTTAAGTTTCTGGGTTGTTTTAAATTTGGCACAGGATCAAAGTGCCACCAGCCTTGGCACTTTAATTCATGCCCATTTTGAAATTTTATAAGCTGAAAATACTAGCTTCTGTTAAGAGATAATAGCAAGCATTTACTTACTTGTACAGGACAGGTCTATCTTGTAAAGCTTCCATGGCTTGAGCAAGAACTGGAGAGATGTCACATGATTCTTGTGTCAATGTCCTGCATTCATCTATAAAATACCAACACAAATAAAAGCACATTCTTTACACTGTAGTACACTTTTGACAAGCTGTCGAACAAGAAAATGAGTTAAAAACTCAAAGGCTTTTAATTTGGGAGAATTTAGAATATGCTAGCTGAGCTAGATAGTGCTAATACAGTTAAATTACCCTGCAAGCAGTACTGTAAAATGCATCTCCATCACAAATTTCAACAATATAAATGATTAAAGGAAGCTTACTATTTGTTCATGCCCACATACAAATGTTGACTCATTCAACCTTCAGAATTTTATTGGGCTCCTTTGTAACTGTTTACCAAATGTCAGGTAAAGTATTAAGAAAAAATGGAGCAAGTGGTTAAGCAAGCTGTTTGTTATGTCATTTGGTTGTGTTATATTTTTTTCTTTCATCAAAATAACTATATAATCTTGTATATTCCAGGCAAGAATGTGGAAATCATATAAACTAAATCAAACATTGACAGAAAAATTATGACTTTTCATAAGGGTGAAACCACAACTATTATTTGAGGTGTCAGCATCCACTGAAGAACAGCTAATGAATATAAAAATCACACTGCACCATGTTTTCCCCCCCATGAATCTTACTGTCAGTGAGACAATCTCTTGCTTCAGAGAAGAGGGAAGTAATAAAAAAGCAACTATATTTGACACTATCAAGGTGTTATATTGAACATGGATGGCTCCATCCAGAATACATATAAAAAAAAAAAATTAAAAAAAGCCTACTATCATTTAAAATAACATCCTGACAAAAGGAAGTGTCTTTTTTTTTTCTTTTCTAAAATAATCCACCACTCCGTCCACTAAACTAGATCTTGCTACCAAATTATCAAGACCAACAAGTTCCCTCTAACTTTCAAGGACAGGAAATTCAATACAACTAAAAATTTGTTTGGACTACCAAACTGTAGTAGTTGCTCTTTGTGGAAAACCATCTACTAAAAACACAAATAAATAATCCACTTCTATAATAATGAAATTGGCCCCAAAAATGAGAGAATTGCCAATTAACTGTTTGGTTCAAAAGACATCTTTCTCTAAGAAAGAAATCAAAATGTTAATATATCTTGGAAAGGGTTTGTGCTAAGTTCAATCCACATGAAGGAATTAAAGGAATCATCATAATAATATTCATAAACATAAAAACATTCTTAGTCCTACTTTGAGTCCATCTGTAAAGTCGTTCATAAGATGTCTCTTGCAGTAAAGCCATCTGTTCCATAATTTCCAAGCTACAAGACAAATAAAAAGTTTATTTGCAAATACTATTTTAGGCAGTACTAGCAAAAGCATGTGCAAGTCATATTAAACATACTATTATTAAGATTCCAAATATTCTTAAATATTTTTTGTGAATTATTCTGTAAATATTCTGTCATGTGAAGAAAGAATGAGACCTTGTTTTAACTTCTGCTTTTAACTGTAGATATTTATCTTGCACTCATTTAAGTAGGACTCACCCTGCCCTTTGCTGATTCGTCCGGAGGAGAATCTTGACATCATCATGAATTTGTTTTACTCGTCCCAAAGCCTTAAAAAAATCCTAAAGCAATTTAAAAATAAAATACAAGCAGTGTGTAAAAGCAGTAATTTTTATTCAAATCACTAGCACTCTATACTCCATTTTTAAATTCCTTTTCTAAGTTTCTTGCAGGTCTGTGTTCTAAATGCTGCTTTTAAAATTCACACCCCGCCTCTGTCACTTATCTTTCATTCCGTCTCAAGAGCCTTAGGATTTTTTAGTTTCTCATTGTATCACACCTTTCTTCCACAAGAGAAAAAAAAAAATAGAGGGGAAAAAAAGCACAAAAGATGCGTTTTTAACCTGTCTCGTGAAGTATGTGTGTTTCACATCCATTAGGTAACTCTAGGGAGATTTTGAGGACACTGCTATGCATTACATTACTGTCTCCATTACTGTTAGCAGTCAAAGAGCAAAATGAAACATTGTAAAGGACAATGATTACAGGTTGCTATTTTTCATATTCATAAAATGGGGTAACTATTTCTTAAAAAAAAAAAAAATTAAAACCCCATTTGAAATAGACTAGACTAAGGTTTTCCAAAACAACCTTTCTCTGTGGAATAACTCAACAGCAGCAGTAAAAAAACCAATCCCAAAACCTATAGAGGACAAGGAGATATGGCTGAAAAGGTTACTTTGTTAGTTTCAGAGTGCAAATGGAAAGCCAGTATAATTTTCAAACCCACCTTCTTATGGAGACATATTTCAAATGCCTTGGTGGAGACCAGATATTTCAGATTCAACTGTTTGTTACATATTCTGTGATTTGAACATAGTTTGCTCAGGAAAGCAAGAGTTTAATTCTGGCTCAAGTCACATAAAAATAGATATATTCTATGTAAACCAGGCCAGCAGTTTAATTTACTGCCTTGCATCAATCGTGTTAAAGACCATGTTTATAAAACCCCAAAGCACTCCTCCTTCAAGAAAAAAGAAAATTTCCAAACCAGAAGTCTGTCTAAAGATGTTTTAAGCACACTGGTTGACTCTGTCACAGAGGAAATGTGCACACATGATGTTGCTGAAGTCTGCCAACTAAAGCAGAACAACTGTTTTATCTCAGTTACTTCTGCACATTTTTTAGACCAAATATCAAAAAGACTAGCCCTGGCTGGCTGCAAACCAATCAGGCTGTAACCAGCACAGCGTTGCTGTCATTGTTCCCTGCAATAACCACTTTCTAGAAACTTGAATGTTCTTTCATGACAATAGCAGTACAAAAGCATATAGCAATTACTTAAGTGCACAATTATTTAGCACATTCCATTTATGCTTTCATTAGCACTGTTTATGGTTATCAGTTCCATGGTTTTAATAGTGCTTTAACTGCTAACAGGATGCCTGTGAAAATGAGATAAATCTGGACCACCTGCTGAGACACTACGTGAAGCTTTCCATGCAACTACAATAATAATAAAAAAAATCTACTCAGTGTACTCAATTCTTTCATTATTCAGTTTGCTTTTACTGTAGAACAAGTTTCCTTTTACTGTGTCTTCTTATTCAAACCATAACATATTCCAAAACTTGTTTTGGAAGGTGGCTAAAGTGAATCAGAATCTAGTATTTTTAGCAACCAAATAACACTGAGGGAAAGTCGCAGCTTATATTGTCTCAAGTCACTGAATACCTATATACATGAATATGCAAAATGTACACACACATGCACAGTGGCAGTACTAGAGAGCTGCAAGCTTCTCATTTGCTTTGAGTGTCATGAAGTTTTCAAATGTCTTCACTGAAAATTCAGACTCCATAAAGGTCTTTTTGAAGTGTAGAACCATATGAGAACTCTTTTGCCTCAAACTGATTACATGAGAGCTCATTTGCCTCAAACTCATTACATAAACTAGAATTTAATGTTGGTTTTCTGTCTCTTTACTTCAATCTTTCATCACACATTTCAAACTCATCAGAAATTCACCATTCGGTTAAAAGGTACATTCCTCCATAAGAAATTAAATTGCAAACTGAAAATAATATCTCATGTACAAATCAGTTAGGGCATTGCTACATTTTAGTTCAGGGTGAAGATTTTAATGTTCATTGAGCTACCTCAGTAATTGGCTCATCTTTCGTGCCTCGAAGCAGATTCATTTCATCCGGTGTCAGCTGGAATTTTGCTATGAATGCATCTGCAACTTGTGCTTTCATTTCTAATCTCTGACTGTAATAAAGCAAAGTGAAGAGGATATGAGGTTTTTATGCTTATCTCCGAGACTCATTTTTCAAATTCATACTTAACAGATTCTTGCCATCAAACACTTGAGTTGCTTTTTTACATACAACTTTCTACTAAGCATACATAGATTATTCAGAAAAGACAATACAGAGGTATGTTAGCACATTTGAAAGTTACAAAGTTCTTTATAATAATATTCCTTTAGCATTCGTATCATAAGTTATCTAATCCAGATACTTTGTGCTTGTATAGTTGTAATGCCTGCAGTTATTTCCATTCAAATTCACTAAGGAAAGGAAAAGCCTACAGCATCCAAAATGACAAAATTAACCTTAGATTAATCAACTTTTCTGCAGACCAGATCCATTTCTTTGTAACACCATACAGTTGGGATATCAATTTACTAATGTCAATTTACTAATGTCAATGCAATCAAAATGCAACGGCAAATTCTCTTGTTCCTGAAATAAACACAGACAGGATGCAATATGCAAACGCCATCTCATGGGCAGCATTTTCCTGCACATGTTTTGTCGCACACCTTACAACCACAGAAAGACCCAAATGGAATGGACTGGGATTCCTGCTGCGACAGAAAATTCACTCAAACTGTGGTTTGAGCACGCAGTATTCCAGGAAATAAAGACTATTTTTTCAGGACATTGAGAAGGCACTAATTGGCTATTTGCAGAAGAATAAAGCTCAATTCCTTTAAGGTCATTTCAACTTTCATTGTGATATAGTAACTACAAGACAAATGCATTGTTATTACAGGTTGGTAAGACAGGCAAGTGTACTTCTATATATTGTAAAATTAAATTTCCTGGCAAGGTCAAAGCTTGAAAAGTTAAGCTTTCACTTATTTACTTCTCTACTATCCAACTAGTGGCGGAACTTCATTCAGCTACTAAGTATTGAAAACTGGCTTCCCTGCTGGTGACATGGATGACTTTCCCAACCTGCAGTTCCGCAAATTCTTTCAGAGATCAGATTAAATGTTTTGCAATTGTCAATGCTCTAGCACAATGAACAGTGAGAGAGAGAGTAATATAAAATCCAACAGTACTTTTAACAGCAACATCATGAAAATCAAAGGGAAAAGCAAGCCAATATGTCTAAGTTACACAGAACAGACCTAATGAAAAAGGAAAACCAAAAACTCCTATACTTTAATACCACATTTTGAATACATAATTCAGGTTTCACTGGTGTCCTAGGCAAATATAATTATTTTATCTTTACACTTAGAGTTTTGCAATGCTGAAAATCAACCTATTTAATTTTCTCTAAGTAAACTCTACAATTACAAATTTTGTGTCTCCATGAAGCCAAATGTTCCACAGGGAAGGAACAAGAGTGATGGAGGATGATTTTAACCAACTATACAGGCAGATGCATCCATGAAAAATCCTGGCGTTTTCCAACAAAGGGGAAGGGGAATGGAACACCACCATCTTGAACAAATTCAGTAAATTTTCAGCAGGAAGGTTTATGTGGTAAAATCTAAAGAGCGCAAGTCACGCTGTAGGAAGCAAAAAGACAAGTGGTCTACAAAACATACAAGAAACGGACAAGAAGTTATTATAAAAGTGTATTTTTAAATCAATATTAGGCCTGTGAGAGATGTTCTGAGGATAATTACAAAATTCTCACAACACAGATGAAAGATGGGGCAGGTCTGCTCTGCACTAACATACTCAATGCACCGATGTGTAATCCATGCTACTCAGACTGCCTCAGCCACCCCTGCTCATCCCTGCCCTGTACTGACCTTCCCACTGGGCCAGGACCATTGTTTACAGCATCACGTAGTGAACCAGATCAGGGAACAAATCTGGCAGGAAAAAATCCAGAAGTTCTTACTTCTTGGAGGTGGAGATTACATATATTTTCTAATTCAGTTTACCACAGCCTCTGCTAAGGGAGTGGGATGTGCCAGCACCAGGAGCTGTCAAAGGCAAGAGGGCACTGACTTCACTGCTGCTACGAAACTCTCCGGAAAACTACACTTCAGAACTCCTCTGGGGTATAAGAAGAGCTCATTCCAATTGTCAGTTACAACTACTATTACTAATAATCAAAATTATAAATATCATGACTCGAGAAAACCCTAGAGGCATCAAGAAGGCTACTCAAATTGAAAATCAGCCAAGGACACTTAAAATTTAACAACAATGATGCTGCTTTCAACAAAGCATTCCTGTTTCACACTGTGCTGAGCAAGTCTAATGCTTCGACATCATCATTACTGTATTTAGTTGAAACAACAGAAAATGTTTCAACTTATTAACTTCAATAGTTGCTCCAAGTCTCTCCTCTTGGGATAGAAATCTCAATTTAATATAAATCCACAAAGGTGAAAACAGACTGGATTATCTGCCCCTTTAGGTTAGAGAATGAAGGTAGCAAAGAGATGAGAGAAGGCAAATGAAAGGCCTCCTTTAGGTTCAATTGAAACAAATCTTCCACAAAGAGAGGAGCAAATGGGATGCTGAGAAACTTTTCTCTTCTTTGAGCCTGCGTATCTCCTGAATGCATAAACTTTCAGTTATTCTTACAGAAGATCTCCATTTATTATTACCTTCTGTTCTTCAGATATTTTGAATGTATACTTTTACCAAACTGAGGTTAGGAGGAAGTCTGATTTCAAGGTGTGTAGTATACTGGGCATAATGATTTTCTCAGTTTTCAGTTGGAATTAGGGTTGTGGTAGAACAAGGAACAGAGTCAGGACAGTTCAAATGGCATGCTCGTGAATCCATCCTGGAAGTCTGTACCCTGTTTTACTCCTCCTTTATAAAAATAGAACAATCTTGCTAATCAATACCTCTCTTTCTGCAAGTCCTCACTCTTCATAGTCCTCCTTCCATTTTTGCTGCTATGGAGAACAAGGTTTGATCAAACACCGTGCTTTAAAGCCATTCCCACCCCTGGCTGTGTCTTGAGCTAAGGCCTGGCATAACTGCACACTGATGGACTCGGTGCACTCCCAATAATTAACTTTTATAAAACAGAGTCAATACATTAAACTTAAGCACACTGGGCAAGCTAAGCTTCACAATTTACTCACAGAATAACAGCCTCAAGGTGGCAGCAATGTTTCATTCACTTTTGTCAAGACAGTGATTGGGAAGTGGTACAAACATCTCTCCCAAACAAAAGCATGTATCTGAATTTTGATAAAGCTGTTTCTGCTGGGCTCTTCAAAAAGCACACAGGATTTCAAAGAGCTACTCAGTTTCAGAACCCAGGTTAGCCAGTTCTGCTTGAGATGACTGTGAAAGTCGCCTTAGTTATCAATCTGCACAAGAAAGAGACCCTATATCCTAGATGATGGATCAGGAACAAAATATGTAAATTGTACATACCTTTGATATATGCATGGCAGTGTACAGAATTACTGAGACCAATACACTCACATCTGTATTCAATTTTTTCTCTATATATATTTATTTATGTATTTATTTCCTCACACACAAGCTAACTTATTCAACAAGAATTTAATTTATTTTATTAAGGCAGGGGAGTGGATTAAAATGTCACTCAAGGTTGTTATAATCATTTCACTACAGTAAGTGCATTACAAAACACAATGCAGGTGACAACAAAAGCCAGTGTAAGGTTGTCTTACATATAACACGCAGCAGTCAGTACCTACGTGCAGACAACTGGACATTTCAAGACCCACTGGCCTTTCTGTAGATATAATAATTTCTAAATTCTAAGCAGTGAAGTACAGCTGAGGAAAAGCCAAACCATTTTGTTTTCCCAATTTTTTTTTTCTTTTAACAAAGTTAACCCTGTATAAAGGAACAAAACTAACAGCTTATGGGAACCCTGCATTGATGCAAAAGGGGAAGTGCCAAGTGTTGGTAGAATTTAGAACTTGGGCAAACGACAGGATTCCAACAAAGAGCAATTTCCCCAGTTTTAGTCGTTACCAGGGAGACAGAATTCTTTTGCAAGAGAACTCAAAAGGCTGGGAAAACTATGCACTTCATGCACTTTTCCCTTGAACCAAATACAAATGTGCACTGTTTGTTAGGATTATCACCTAAACAGCTCAAAAATAAGATGGAGAAGAAGCAGACTTTTCCAAAGCTTAACTTTATCTTGCCAGCACATACAGCATAAAAATCCACTAGTTTCTTCTGCCTAGGATGAATCAGAGCAGTCATTCTGAAATTACTTTCAATTTCTGGTACTGAGGATTCAACACATTTTTAAAGCCTCAGGACAATGGAGTATTTCTAATTCGTAAGTAAATAACAATCTTTTTTAAAAGACTTGTATAAAGCTGCAAAATTATTTTTCTGTCATGTGAAAGGCAAATATACAAGATTATGTAGCAAAACATTTACACACAAGCATTAGAAAACCATTCTTAAGAGTAAAAACAGGTGCAAAAATGCATTTGTAAATGCTGAGAACAAATGTTTTGTTCTGTGTTTTATCTGTCAAACACATCTCTAATTGAAGCAGAACTGAAATTCTGTGAGGAGGTATTCAGTGACCCATTCTATAATAAAATATAATTAAGAATTATTCTCCTTAATTAAAAAATAGGAAGACATTAAAAACCTAGTGAATTGTCTAGTATTTCCAGGATACAAGAAAATAGCAGAAATAGTAAAGAAGGCTTTAATGAGACCTCATCTGGAAAACACATCACAATCCTGATCATCTGTGTGAAAGAACAACGGATTCCCATTAGACCACAGCTAACAGGATGACCATGGGAATGGAAAAACTAATTTATCACAGGAGATGAAGGCAGTTCTTAAGACAAAGGACAAGATGAGAAAACAGTCAATTTATATCCAATAATTAGGCTGGAAATCAGGGAAAGGGTTTTTACTGGAAAAAATGAGCTTTTGGGGTAAGTATTCATGAATAACAACACACACAACATGCAAAAATAATGCACTAGCTATGTGTTGAAGAGTTGAGTTCACCAAAGTCATCATGCAAATAATAGGTGGCAGCAGGAGAGTGGACTGGAACTTAGAAGGTTTTCCCCATCTGTAACACCTGTCTGAAGACAGAGCCTGCAATGCTGCAGCCCTGCTATTTCATGCATTCTGGGATAAAAATAAATGGGAAAATTTGAAAAGGCTAAATCAAGTTAGGCAACAGAGCTGCACTGAAATGATTAAAATCTTACCAGGTTACCAAACACTAGAATAAAAAAGTTCACATGTTGCAAATAAATTTGAGTAATTCAATCATTTTCTACTTTTATACTGATAAGGCTTCCTCTAAATCTGAAGGGCATGCATCTACAGAATATTTTTGACAAAATTTTCGTATGCAGAGCTTTGCTGCAATCATATGATACATACAGATACAGATATACAAACATACACGGTAAATCAGTGTTTGGCAATGGTTAAGATCCATGATCCGTGGTTTCTAAGTTGTGCACAGAGATTAAGTTTAGTGAAAGAAGTGTATTTCCAATGAATACATTCTTTTCCACCTTGTAGAGAGGAGCTATTTGATATTTCCATACCAAACAGACTGGTATCTTCAGTTTATCTTTTATAAAATGTGATATAAAGCCACTTGAAAGGGGCCTGCTTAGTCTAGCTTCAAATTTGCCATCAAATTCAAAAATGTTGCCAAAGGCATAAAAATGACACACTGTTCTCTACATCCACCTGGAATAAGATCAAAACAAATGAGCTTAAGCTGCAGCAAAAGGAGAACTAAATCAGATAGTAGGAAAACAATAAAACCAAAATCAATCTCCAGTGAAGACCACAGGCTCAGAGCAGATCAGACAAACATCAGTCAGAAATGGTACCATGTAACTGATTCTGCACTTCTGCTGAAAGTTTCTTGACCTGTAAAACCACACCTCATTTCATACTGACCAAGAGTGCTTCATGTTTCAACAGAGCTGCCAGGAAGAAAAGCTGGCAAGAAAATAAGGCTTTGCATGTTCTCTGCTGGTCACGGCTAGAATGTGCCAAGTTAGTTTTGCTTCTTTTCGTTCAGATCCATTTTAGCTGGTTTTATTCCTCTGCTACACCTTGTCACCTATGCTTTACTTTGGCACAAATCAGGATAGAAAAAATAAGCCTCAGAATTTCAAGTCTTCACCCTCTCCCACATGGAACTATAATTAAGTTTAGGCAAGCACTGCTTTTTCTCATGAAGCACATTCATGGGAATAAATGTAAATACAAGTTTCAAAAGGTCAGCATATGAAATACCTCTCATCAATGCAAACCACCAGGTGACCACTTTTCTTAGCACAGGCTGATGAAAGCAAACCTCTCTAACCTGCTAGAAATAGTGCTGAACCTCCTGCACCATTTCCAAATTGACTATGGCAAAAAAGACATTTGTTAGAAAAGGAAAAAGGCACCATCAAGAGACAAGGATGAGAGATCCATAGTGTAGCACTACTGAAGCAGATGTTCACTTAGAAACATTTTTCCTAAGACTTCTAAGCTTGCATTGAGCACAGAGGTGACAGCCAAATAATTGACTAAATTCCAAGAATGGTGTTTTTTAAATATAGATCAAGCCTGAATGTACTGCAATTCAATTAAAACAAACTGAAGGACATGCTTACATTCCTGTCCGAGAACCATATTTAATTGTATTTTAAAAAGTAAAACAATCTCAGGGCTATGTAAATGGCTTTTTTGGAATAGATATAACTAACAGTTATTCTGACACCAAAATATGAATTTTGCCCTATTTAAGAACACAATTAAGAGAGGGTAGCAAAATAAAATAGTTTGTAAAGGTGTTCAAGTGCATAATCTCCACAAAAGCTCTGAACCAGTAGCCTGACTCAAGAAATATGTGCGAGCCATTTCCACTCTTTCATAACAGTTTTCAGAGTATTGTGGTTTTTACTTCTAGAACACTAGTTCTAGCTCTCAACAACTTTTATATTTCTCCAGACTTACCTTCAGTGAAGCCCCTGAGCATATACATACACTTACATAACTGCTCTTACTTAATTTTGTAAGAATTAATACTGCAAGTATTACCTTCTAATCTCTCTTCTCATTTGTTACATTGATGACTGCAACTTGTGGCTAACCTCAAAAATACCACAACATCTTGTACAACATCTTATTTTAAATTGGCTGGTAGAATTACTATGAAGCCAGTCTTCTGGCATTCTGCATAGAGTATTTGGAACTAAACAAGTTATTTCTCTGGTGTGGGAATTACTGAATTCTGGGATGCTTGTTCCCTATGCAAGGTGAAGTAGTTCAGTATTGCAAGTAAATTTTTAGCCTCACACCAAAAAAACCCCAAACCAAACTCCCTCAAAACAAATAAACAAACAGAAAACCCCCCAAACAACAAAAAACAACCAACAAAACTGGAGTCCAGTATAACAACAGAACCAGAGAACCAACAAGTCAGAGGAAGCTATTACTAAAATCTCACTTCAAGGAGCAAGAATCTTTTTCTGTCAGCCTGCTAGAAATAGCAATTAAACAAACCCACATCTTTTAAAGCACAACAGATGTTCATTGTTTGAAAACAAAGTAATCTCATTACTATACATAAAAAAACCTAATGCAACCTGAAAGCCATATTAGTGTGCTCAAGTAGAAGTACACAAATCTACAGAATATAACCAAAATGGAAGTGGATTTTTAACAATTAACAGAAATTGTCTAAATTAACTAACTCAGTTTTTCTTCATTATAGAAGTTTGTTATGAAATGCATTAAAATGAACACTCTATTCAAGACTGTTACTGAGAAGCTGTAACTTTTTGTTATGAAGAGATGGATTGGATGTCTGGACTACTTTATTTCACACTATATGGTTTTATCAAGCTATGGTAAGTCTCAGTTTTAAAGAAAAAAGGAAAAAAATCCTAGTTCCTATGCTAAGCAGATACCATAATTTAAATAATATGATGGAAAACAGTTTCTAATATACAGTAGTTTTAACTAGACATCACAGAAGAAATAAATTCAGGATAAGCAACCTGACTGACCAAAGAAATGCACCAACCCCGACATATTCATAAATATAAAAATGCAATTGTGTTAATTACTTTAAAAATTTGTTATTTATGTAACATACGTAGATATCTATGTCAGAGCCGATATTTAGCATTTATGCCAAAGCAGGTCTAAAGCTCACAAACTAAGTAACAAGAAAAAAAAAAGTTGCAAAGCAAAAACCCAAGAATGCAGAAGTTTTAACCTAAATCTGAGACAAATATCTAATTTTCTAGGCCAAATATTTACTCAGATGTCTTAAATTCACACAGTTCACCAATACAGTAAGTCCCAAAGTGCTCATCAAGACTACCTACGAGAAATGCCAGGTGGGCAGCTCTACCTTCAAGCCACAAATCTGAGAGACTAGGATAACCATCAAGAGTTCAGGTAAGAAGCTTTGGAAACTGAAACTCATCTTGAACTACAACTAATTATATGGAAGATAATGCAATGCCAAAACTACCGAGTATAAAAAACTTAGTACCCACACAGAGCCACTGAGACAGCCATTCCTTTTCAAGTACTGCAAAAAAGGAAAATAATCTAAATTCCTAGTTAGCATAAATGCATGAAATCTGGAAGTTTACAGTCTCCCTTCAGGTTCAGATAATTTAATAAAGTCCCGACATTTTTCCAGCTACAAAACATGGTCAGCTAAAGTAAGTCACGTAAACGCTAAGCTTAATATAAGAACATAATAGAACAGGTCCAGTTTTCATCTCTGCATTTCAACCAGACAGCATTTTAGGACAACCCTCAGAGGACAGACAAGCCATGTCCTTCCAGTTTCACCATTTACTCATTTGTTGGCTAAAAAATGTCACATTAAGGTTGAAGGCATCAGCAATTTAAAACCTGAATTTAAGACCAGAGGCAAGATTTCAGGTGTTCAAGAATCCCCCAACATCTGTCAGCAGATGCCTCTTCACATACCTGATGTAAAGGAATGCATCAGAACAAACAGCCCTTTAACAAGTTAAAAGAACAAATGACTAAAACATCCCAAATGGAACCAAACAGTCTACACAATTTTCCACACATTTAGACAGGGAAAAATTCAACGTTGCTAATAAATGGTATTATGAATCTTCCATAACTATCAGACTGGAGAAGTCACAAGTAACTTTTTGGCTTCTGCTCATGGGTACTTCATGGTATACTTAAAAAAAAACAAACTTCCAAACTTTTCCCTATATGTGGACTCTGAGGTCACACAGACCCTTAGAAGGACAGACTACTTCCTAAATACTTTTCCTCTTCACACTAGGTGGATGTTCTGTCTTTTAAAGGAATTAGAATAAAGTCTTTTAAGTAAACTATAGTGCAAGTAAGGTGTATACTGCAGAGGTACTGATGTGCAGGCTGCATAATCTCCTTTAATGGCATTTAAGGCCAATTAGGCATCCCCCACTTGGGACTGGTCTTGGTATCTCCCATTCTTCAGAACAAGGAATCAAAGCAGCATTCAGATGCCTGAGACTACCAAATATACGACCACTTCTCTGTCCTACTACTTCACACACTCATATTCAAAATGATATATTTTCCAAGACTTTTGCTCACTTATTTAAAGTGTCTTTACCAAATCCTTCACTTTATATGAACCAGCATTTCATTTTATGCAGTTATTCTACATTCGACGTTTAAAAATACGTACAGATTAGACTCCAACTTCATATTCAGACATAATCCATTTCCTACTGAAGCTTATATCATAAACTTACTGATTCTGAAAGCTCACCAAGAGATATCCAAAAGCATGATTTCTACTGGAAACTTACTACTGCAAAATAATTATTTCTAACCTCCAGTGAACTGTATATAATTTTCCGAAGAAAGCTCATAAAGCAAGGAGATTCATTCTTTTACACCTGAGAAAACCTGAAGCTATAAAACCACACATGCTAGACATAAAAACAATAAAGACTGCTTGAATCCATCACTGGCCATTATCCCCTTCTCAGGAATAAAAATACTGAAAAGAGAAAAACACAAATCTTTTCTTCCACAGGAGGCTGAAAAAAGTGGTCTGTGCTAGGTTCATTAAACAGCACTCCTGTATTTTACAGTCAGCTTTAAATAAGGCAGAGTAGGTTAGAATCCAACTTTGCATTCCCTCATACAGTCCCTGAAAAAGAGAGATTTCCGCTGGATACGGAGCATTAATAACAAGAAGCCTGTCAAACTGATGAGAAATTGAGTAGGTCCATATCTGTTATGACACAATATAACTTACATTATCAACAGACTTTAGGCAAAGCACATCCCTATTTAGCACGTGCTACCACTGTAACTGATTGTTTTCCCTAAGAAGCCAATTTTTATTGAAACAAACACTGACATACATTCTTACCTTTTTGGATCACTTAGCAATAAGTTAAGAGTGCAACTGAGCTAAAACCACATATAGTATTTAAAAAAACCCCAAAGTCATAAATAAAAATGTCAGACATATCTAAAAGAAAATTCTATCAAATCAATAAGGTGGTATACATACTTTTCTGCCTGGAGCTTTGTGGTTTTTACAATCAAGTCCTGGGTTTGCTCCTTTGCTGCCTAGAATACAATTAGAATTGTTAAGCATGTGAGAAAGACAAACATATCAACTATATTAAACAATCTTTAAAATAGGTAATACTTTTGAAGCTTTCTGAGTACAAGCAATTTAAAGAGTATAGTCTTTGAAGCAAAAAGGGCTTCTTGAAACAAGCATTCACTAACTCTTCCTACGTCCAGGCAGTAAAAAGAAAATAATTTTTTATCCTTATCCATATATATTTTCATGTTTATATACATTTATATTCACACAGTTTATTTTTAATTTATATTTAATAGAGAAACACTATAAATATTAGAAATAGTTATGATTATTTTCTTTGCCCATCAACTGTAAATCCTTTGCTATCACAAAATAAAAAAATGAAACAAATGTCTTGGGATGTTAAACTGCCCAGTACCAGTGTCCACCCAGACTTTTTAGAGAAGATGATGAACACAGCTCTGCCAGTCCAAGCAAGCCTAGCTCTACAGACCAACAGCTTACAGAGCTGTATGGACCAAGGACAATTATTAGGAAAAATTTCTTCACTGAAAAGGTGGTCAGGCATTGGAACAGGCTGCCCAGGGAAGTGGTTGAGTCACCATCCCTGGAGGCATTTAAAAGATGTGCAGGTGTAGCACTGAGGGACATGGGATAGTGGTGGACTTGGCAGTGCTGAGTTGGACTCGGCAGTGCTGAGTTGGACTCTATGATCTCAAAAGTCTTTCCCAATCTAAATGATTCTACCATTCTAAGAGCAATTCACTTAGGAAATTCATCACAGCCCTAAATATGGAGTGATGGCAGTGCAAGGGAATCCATGCAGAAACAATTCTGCATCTGACAGCAACTACATAACTAAAAGGATTCCTGCAACTGAAGTTAAAGAGTTCTGAAGCTTATTGTTCTGTGAAAAGCTAAAAGACATCTGGAATTTTTGGCTTCACACTGGATGCCACAAGTGATCCCTTATGCAGAAAAACTGAGATGATTTAAACAAAAAAATTCCCATAATCAAAATGCATTCAGTATAGAATAATACTGCAAATGAAGAGGCGGAAATGGCAATAAAGACATTCTGTGTGAGTAATTTCAATACCGTATTACAGCCACATTACAGCTTGTCAAATTGAAGATGCCAATCTTGAGACCTCCGAGAGGTTTAACAGAAGTATCTCTACACACTGATTCGTTTCAGCCTTTCTATTGGCCACTACATTAGTTACAACAGAAAAGCAATCAAGGTACAGGACTGCTCTGAAAGGTGAAAGCAGGACTGTAACAATTCATGTCCAACTTAATTGCAAATTTTAATAAACAAAAAAGAATAAATTTGCTTCTTTTCCAGTACTTTCTGGGCAGAAGTACTGATTACCATGAACAATGCTAACAGCAGGACTGCAGAAAAGAAGGAAAAGCATTCTTTCTGAATCTAGCTAGATATACCAGGAGGACAATATTTACATATGTGCAAATACATGCCAAATATTGTCATATTTAATCGATGAAATTTACATCTAACCAAACAAGGTAACTGTCAGAAATGAGCCAGACATGCTAGAAAAATCAGAAAGTTGGTATGTGATGTTTCTTGTATATCCAAAACAGAAATATTTTTCTCTTCCTCCCTACCTCAGTATGTTAGTTAACAATTTCATTATACTTCAACCCCACTGAATTCCATTTCAGCACTTACTCCTTCTCTCCCTTTCAGCCACTGTATTTATCAAGTCACTGTCCTAAAATCAGATGTGACAATACACAGTTATTTGGATCAGATGGTACTATAAACTTACAAAATAACAAAGCTGAAAAAGCTTTTTGGCTTATCCAAATATATGCCCTTTCATGTCCTGCATTTGTTCTGCTTTCTTAATATACTGCTCTCTTTGCACACTTTTCTCCATTATATGCCCCAAATCCTCCTCTTTGTATCTTCTATTTGCTCTACTTAGCTCATTTTTGTCTTCTTATTCATCTTGAGCACATGCCTGCAAGTCTTCCTGTCCTCTTACAGATAAAGTACCAGGGTATTTCAAAACTGAGTGCTGGTTCATGAGCTTATTAACTTTACATTCATACAAAGAAAATACAGATTGAATCAAGACAAGTTATGAGTTCTACAGGGCTCTAGAGGAAACCTCCTGTGGGGCACAGAACAAAACTACCTACTGACTTTAACAAAAAAAGAAATCTCTGCAGGGTGGCTCTACTCTGGGGATAAAAAAAAATCACAGACGACAGTTACACTTCACGATCTAAAGACAGAAAAGAGCAAAAATCTGCATGGACACTCGACTCATTTCCACATCTAAGAGCTTAGTCTAACAGTTCCTGAACTGCACTAGGGAATATACCCACATTAACAATGTTCAAAGAGATCTGAGACCTCTGAGGCACATTACCCAGTTCCTTATAAAACTGGAAATAGAGTACTGCAGTTTGGCTACACTGTACTCTCACATTTTTGGTACAAGTTCATCAAGCTACAAGCATTTGTACAATGACCGTGAAGCCTATTTATCTAAGTAGGAGGATATCTAATATCCACACCCACATACAGAGAGGAAAACAACTGTTTTCACAGGATTTTTTGGTGAAGGATTCTTATTCACACACTATAACTTATGTGCTGTATTGGGTACAGGTTTGGTTTGGCAAAACATCATCTACACTTCAGCATCCATAAGCAGTTTATACTCATCACTGCATTGAATTTTGAACTTGTACCCTAAAACCAAGCCAGATTTAGCAATGCACCATAAACCATAAATTTCCTACACTCCCCATCCCCACCAGGAATATTACAGATTCAGGATTAAGGTGACACAGAATTAGTTTTGCTGTATATCAGCATTCTGAGACAATGTTAAGACACAAAACCAATAAACTGAAGATGCACACCAGATTTGTCGCCCTCTTTGAATTACCAGATACTTTCCTATGAATACACTTGAGGTATTTGTATGAACACAACTCAACAGACACAGTCAATGCAAAAGCCTTTCTAAATGGAAATACACAAATTAACCCTTAAATCTCACACACATCCAATCAAATAAAATATTTCCTCTCCACTGACGTACACAAGGATATCACATCGCTATTCTCAAAATAAGTATCAGGCTGCATTTTGAAATGCAATTTGGAAGAAATTAAAATTACTTCCTTGATACATTTTCTAAACAAGTAAAAAGAAACATATAAATATCCTAAAGTAACCTAATAGTCATACCATGGAAACATCTTGGTGTGGCTGTTAATCCTCAAAAATAACTCTTTGCCCTTTTAAAAGAACGTAGTCACGCCTCAAAAAGAAAAAATACTCAAAGCACTTCCATTTATATATTACCTTCAAACGACTGGACATGTCCTCACAGCAGCTGCTCATTGCTTGCACATCTTCATTGATACTCTCAAGTTCCTAAATAAGTTCAAATAACAGTAACTGTGTTTTTAATCAGAGATGCTGTGTCCACACCCAGCTTCCCACCGCAATTAGATGTCCCAGTCCCAAGGAACATTGTTGCTCTAGGCTCCCCGTAAGTGCAGAGTAATGCACCACTAAATATCAGCATTCACTCAGGACTTGGATCTGTTTGAAACACCCAATGCAACACTTTCAACAAATGAAACAATTTTACTGCAAAAGTGTATCTGTCCTGGAAAGTTAAAATCTTCCTCAATCCTTTTTTCTTTTTTTAAACTTCAAATCACATAACAGTACTCTTGTGAAACAGCTAGCCATGCTGCAGAAACATTACCTCTTTAACTTGCTTGAATATGTGCACAAATTCCTCATTTATGGCCAGGCTTCGTCGCTCGATGTCCCCACGCAGGTTCCTTCGGGTGCGCAAATTGTTTTCCACAAAAAAGGTCGAGAGAGCCTTGAGTGCTTCCAGCATTTCCTAGAAAATATAAAAGGACCTTCAGTTCGCATGCAGTTACAAAGAGGCAGGTTAAATAGTCTGTACCCCAAGTCCACGGTCTTATTAAAAATAAAGCAAACCTAACAAATTGTTTTAGAGGAAAAGCTACCTTAACACACTCCACATCAGTTGGCAAGCAACTAAAATAATTGCTGAGCCTTTCTTCTTCTCTTATAACAGAAAACTTGGTGTCTACAATTTTACAGTAGCTTTAACCAATAAGACTACTTTCTGCGAATGAATGACCTATCCACAGCAAGAAAACATTTAAATTACAAAAAGCTTGAGAAGTACCCTCCGAGGCAAGTAATACAAACCTCCCTACGATCCGAAGGGATAAAACAGGAGCGTGGCATGTTGCCGGATAAGCGAAAACTAATTTTATTTATAATTAATGCCGCAAAGGGCCGCCCGCAGCTCCGCAGCGGAACTGAGGGTACGGCAGGACTCGCCTCCCCGCCGCGAAGCCTGTCGGGGCCCGCGGCCCCTGACGGCTCATCCGGCCCCCACCGCGTCCCTCCGCCGGCTCCCGACCCACCTTGTCATTGTCCAGGCGCGTCTCCAGGATCTTGTTGAGCTTTCGGGACAGCGGGTTGGTGCCGGGAGCAGGCGGGAGCCCCGAGGCGGGGGCGGCGGGAGGCGGCGGCGCGGCGGTGTCGGCCATGGCTGCGGCCTGCCCCGGCCACAGCGGCGCCCGGCGGAGCGGCTCCGGCGGAAACGCGCTCCCAGCATTTGGTTCCGGCCTAACGCCGGCCGGCCGTAGAGCCAGGCCTCACCTGGTGCAAGGCGGCACTCGGGGGTTTTCTGTCTATTTCTTTGTTTGTTTTTATTGGTAAAGTAAATATGCATAAAAATCAAAATATTAATAATTAAAAATAATTTACTCACTAAATAAAGTATTCTGAGTATTATGATAGAGGATTCGCGTCATGGGGGAGATAGTTGTATTTATTTCACAAAACAAATGCTTTAATTATGAGCATGGCTAGAAAGGAAAAAATAATGAGACCTCTGTTATATAAGCTAACAGCAGTGGCTGTAATATGTGCCAAAATGAGGAGGCTGTCTTGTTTCTGCTGTGCATTTACTGACACAGAGGTGAACTCCCAAGGTCTCCTCACAGCTCCAGAGCACAAAATCACAGGGTCAATTAAGTTGAAAAAAATCTCTGAGATCATTGAGTCCAACCTATGACCTAACATCCCCAGTTAACCAGACCATGGCACTGAGTGCCATGTCCAGTCTTCCACTGAACACCTTCAGGGATGGTGGCTCCACCACCTCCCTGGGCAGCCCAATTCCAATGCTCAGTGTGACCCTCTGTGCGAAGAAATTCCTCCTCACATCAAACCTAAACCTTCCCTGATGCAGCTTAAGACCATAACCTCTTGTCACATCTGAAATGCTGAGGTGCTAGAAAGGGATTTTTGTGGGCTTTTCCAAAGGACAGAAAGCAGAGAAAGGTAAGATGCCATGGAAAGATGACTAACAGTGCACAGCTATTATGTAAGAAGACACAGGTTCCACCATGGCATTAGCTGTGAAAACATCATCACCTTTCCATTTGTCTGATGGCGTGTGGTCAAAACTCAAAGATGCAAACAGTAGCTTAACTCTTGGGGAGTTTGTGGATTTCACATTGCTCTTCTGAAGACCCTTCCTGAAAGCAACTGCAAGCAAGTCAAGTAGACATTGCCTTTATGCCCAAGGTGGAGCACTGAACTTCTGAATGGGTTTATTCATTAATCATTTGTTCTTTTCATTTGAGTCATTTACGTCAAGGAAAAACTGTATGACCAGACCCCTTGAAATCTTGGAGACAGTGACAGGATATTTTTCTATTTAATTTTTGTTTGTTTGTTTGCTTCCTCACATGGATCTTCTCCATAAAAGGCCAGCTTTTCTGAACAGTCTGTGTAGTGCCTTGTTTCTGCTCTTGGCAAGTCAACAAGAAGGTTTTAAGCATTTTCAGACACCTTGTTTTCCTTAGTTTCTGTTTCTCATCCACCCTATTACACTGATGTTATCTCCTTCAAGATGTCCTTTATTTCTGACTAAGCTTCCAGGAGCCAGGATCTCCCTTCTTCATGTCAGAAGAGATAAAACAGCCTGAAGTCATCACAGGTGTAAGCAATTAATATTAAAGCATGTCAAGAAAATCTTATTATTAGTAAGATCTCCTCCCACCTATAAGCTGGATGTTGTTAGTTGTTTGAACAACACTTCAAATGTTGTTAACCTGATGGATGAGTTGACAGAGTGAAGGCACACCTTGAAGTCAGAAAGGCTCCAACATCTGAAACACAAGTGTCAGATAAGTCACAACCATTGCCAAGTCTTGTCCAACAAGTTCTACCACAAACATACAAGGAGCCAGAAAGAATTCCCTCTATTAGTTGGTACATGCATTTTCTTTTGAAGCAACCAGTTCTGTTTTCAGATGCTTCTTGATGGGTGTGCATTTCTTCAAGAATGTGTTTCGTGTGCCAGAATGCTTCTAGCTAATGTAAGACATTGGGCTGACAGGAACCAATGGAGTTTTGAAACAGCATGTATTTATCTATGCTGTGTTCTTTTGAAAAAATGATAAGAAGTAATCAAGGGAGCACTTTTTTACCTCTTACAAGTCTAAAAGGTGTTTGTATGAGGATACCAGTGCTTATATCTTGTTCATCTGTTAGGAATAGTAGATGGAGCTATAAAAAGAAATCCTCTCTTTTTCTGATACAAAAAATATTTGCAGGGTAGATTTTTCCTCAAAACAGATTTTTTTAAACAAAAATGCAAATGCGATTGCAATGAAGTCACCATTCTAGAACTCAGCTGGTGTGCCATGGCTTGTATGCATCACAAAGGTGGGTTTGGCATGACATTCTTACCAGTCTGCTTGCCCACCAGCAAACATCCTGTTAAATCAATTGGATGTATACTGCAGGATAAAGTCCTTGGGATTTTGTGATCTGTAACTGCCAGAAGGTAGGTTCATTTCAGTTGTCAGTTTCTGTGTGTCAGTGGTGGATAATTTGTGTACTGTGTGTCATTTACTCCACTGCAAGTTGCCTTACCAAAGCTTAAGCAGAACTACAGGTGTCAGCGAACAAATGTCTGGCACAGGGTGCTTTTTGTTAATTTTCTCATCTTAGTTCCTTACTATGGTGGTTTCTGGTATTGTGGGCTTTCCCTCTCAGACAGTAAAACTGTTTGACAACTGTTACTGCTATGCAGCTGGTGAAAGAGTTCACAAACCACGCGTTTGGTGCACAGACAGGAGCACGGTTCAGCCTGCAGGACAAGGTGTGGTAAGGAATGTCACCTGCTGTCTACATAGCCAAAGCTAGTAAGTGCTGCTGTACTTTCAAATGCTTGGGAATACATACACTTTCTGAAGACAAAACCAAAAAAAGGTTTGTAGTATTATCTGAATTTGTTCCACGAAAGTCTAAGTAGTAATAAAACTTCAGTGAATGAATAGGTTGACTGGGTCAAAGACATGGCTGGATGTGTTTCCCTACCCTGTGGCAAAGGAGGAGTGACAAAGCAGGACATAAAGAAAATATTTTCTTAAACACAAAGAAGAAGGAAAAGCCCTTGTTATGGGTGTTGTCACAGGCAAATGAGAGTGAGAAAGGAAGACTTCTGTGATGAAGGAAAAAGAAAACGTATGAATACATCAAAAGAAGGGAGGGAGGCAGGGAGGCAGGGAGGCAGGGAGGCAGGGAGGCAGGGAGGCAGGAAGGCAGGAAGGCAGGAAGGAAGGAAGGAAGGAAGGAAGGAAGGAAGGAAGGAAGGAAGGAAGGAAGGAAGGAAGGAAGGAAGGAAGGAAGGAAGGAAGGAAGGACTAATGCAGAGCTTGTCTGAATATGATGCACAGAGCACATAGGAATGGGAAGCATTATGAAGTCAGAGATGTGAAAGGTCATATAAGAAATGCCCATATTTAGTTGCATTTTTCTCACCGTATAATAGATAAAAAGAATTTGACAATGCTATTTTGCATACAATTTACAGGTCCTGCAGTGAAGAAGAGTCTCTGAAAGAAGCTGGAAATGATATATTGCTGCTCAACTACGCCATCCCTGTGAAAATGTTTACAGCCCTTTATGCTGACATCCCTATACATGATCAGGTGAGTGGAACTTGGCTCTGCCAGGCTCTCCACTGCACAGAGCATACCCCCAAAAAATCCACCACTGCCTTACAGTCTTCACTAGTTCTCTGCCATGAAATTATTCCTTGTCTTTCTTCAGTATTTTGATGTCTTTTTGTGCTGAGGGTGGACTACGAAGTCCAACTAATAGGCAGGAGCACAGGAAAATGTTCTGTGTCTTTAAGTCAATTAGAGCTGAATTTTTTAAATGATTTATTTATTTAGAGGTTAATATTATAGCATCTTTTCACCAGACCAAATCAATCCATTTCCAGAGCTAACAACTTTTTAAAAAACTTAGTCAATGTTGACATCATCTGGAAAATGGAAATATGAATGATTTGGCCAAAGGTCACCCTGACAGCAACATGTAGTCATGTAGTGAAACCTGTCTGTGTCCCTCGAAGGTCCAAGAGAATGTACAGTCCTGAGTTTTAGGTTAGCTCATGCTATCTCACTTGAGGATTTATTGTCGTGCCTCATAGTCAGCAGTAGTGGCTCTAATATATGTGATGCTGAATCAGCCACCTGGCTGACGAGTTATAAAACTTCTGTTTGTTATAACTCACTGAAAAGATAACACTAGCAGTACAGTGTGCACTTTAATACATACCAAAGCCATGAAATCTTCCTGTTCAACTCCTGCTAAAAAAACCCAGCCATTGATTTCAAGGGAAGTACTGTATCAACAAAACTAATAGGGTTTAGTCGGAATTTATTTGATACTAGAACACTACGGAATAAAGGACTTTTCTAAGGAAGTGGTTGTCTAAACTATGTGGCCACATCCCTGGCATGGTCAATTGTATTGGTCATGGCACTGCCACTCACTTCAGTGAGGGCCCAAATTTCACCTAAGAAAAAACAGAAACATGGTTTAGATGATGGAACTATGAAAACAAATATCTGCCTGTGGCTGATGAACTGCATCACCTTAGTGACACCACGTCTCTGTGGCTGAAGTATAAAGCTTATCTTCTTTTGCATATGCTCACTAGCATGCTGGTCAGATCTCTAATATAGATGATTACTCTTACAATTATAATAACAATATAGCAAAGAGGAATATTTTTGCCAAAAAAAAAAAAGAAGAAAAAAAAGAAAAGAAAAGAAGCAGGACTCATAACTCATGATAATCATGTGTGCCAGACCTGCTGACCTATCTGTTCCAGCAATGACTGTCCATGTCCTGATGGCAAAAGGTCTCTGGAATGTGTTCTGTGTTATAGGTGAAATAAAAATAACTCAAACAAGTGAACAAAAATTACAACCATTCGCCATCAGACAAAGAAACAGTACCCTTCATTATGTCCTGATCTCAGCTGAAGTCAATGTCTAGCAAAGAAAATCTATAGAATTAAATTACTAAATTACTGGGCAGTGCCCTCGGATCAGCTGATCAACGAAAGGCCCTCTATGAGATCATGACAGGGTCATGATGTGGTTCATGACAAGCCAAAGGTAGATCTAATAAATTGCAAGAATGACAGCATTAGAAAAATACCTTTTGAGTCAGTACATCAACAACACAAGTTTTAACAAAGATCGTAACTGCTGCAAACTTTGACTCCAACTTCTGTATTTTAATCCAGACCTGTGGGTCAAACATCCATGTCTTATGGATCTCTGTGAAATCTCTTAGTTTTTCCTCTTTTGACTTTTTCTGGTATGTTTCTTGTGAACAGGCTCTTCTTGTGATCCCTTAGTGGAAACTCAGGCATTGTCTTAAGTCCCCCCAGCTACTGATCAACTATGGCTATTCTTCACTGAAGCATTTTTTTTAATTCCCAGAACCCAACCACTATGGTCACTTTGGTTTTACAGTTCAGGTTAGTGAAGACATGTGATAGATGTAGCATATATTTCCGTCTTTCAAGATTCATACAGGACTTCAAGATAGGATAACTCCACTTGGCAGGACAAGAGATGCATAAATGTAGAATGAAATGCATTTCTGCAGCCTTCCCCCCCCACCCCCCATTTTTTTATTACATTGACTGGCTGGTCTGTGTTTTGAAGCCTATTTGAATTTCCAAAAGCTCCTTTTAAACTCCTATTACACAGCTTCTGCCCTCTTGCCCTTTTTGTGTCTAAACACACATACTTCTGCCACGCAGACAAGATAGTATGACAGGCTTCTCTCAGCTCCAGGCAATTTTTTTACCACAGTCAGTATCCAAAGTACAGTCCTTAATGTTAGTAACTGCTTTGCTGGATCTGATAGCTGTTGGTTGGGATGTAGTTGCATAAGATGATAGAATTTTCACCTTACTAGCCCAGCAAATCCTGCACGAATGTTTGTAGTGGCACAGAACAGACAAGATTATATGGTCAGGGACATCTGGCATGTAGAAACTACCATTTAAATGGTAGCTAGCAATTTTGTCAGGCAAAAGTTTATCTGAAGCCATGAGAGCACATGGAGTTCTTGAGGGAAAACAACAGTAGTAGGGCATGAGGCAAAAATTGAGGCAAAAAAATGAGGCAAAAACAGCTTCACCACAAAAGCCATTGTCTTGTGAAAGAGCACTTTAGGGATGCTGCTAGTAAAAATTGCAAAAAGCATGTTGATGATCATGGCAATTTTCATAGCAGTAATAAAACATCAACCTAATTTTACAGGTAAGGGTGTCATAAATAGCTTTTCCTAGTGCTCATAACAATTCTGTTTGGGTGAATTTAATGGAACTTTATTGCTACTTCAGGAGAAATAAAAGTTTCCAAAATGCCAGAAGTCACACTCCGAGACATCTGTCAGAAGCGTGGCCAAACAGCTTCTCAGCAACTCCAGTGTGGAGCTACCTGGTATATTTGGATTTGATTCTTTCTGTAAAGTCAACTTGGAAGTGTCATCTGGGCTTGCCTCAACCATTCATCTTTGTGTGTCAACTCATACAGCCCTTCCAAAGCCCTGGCAAGATGCCACCACCCTCAGAGATGCTGGAGAGCTGCTGTGGATAAAAATACTTTATTACTTAATGGCTGACACTGGTTGCAGTCACCGCAGTTGACTGCAAATTGCAAACAATTTCTATGCAAAGATCTGCTCGCCTCCAGATGAAATACATTTAAACCTTCAGTTTCTTGCTAAAATTACCTGGCATCTCTTTCTAGTGGTCATTTCTGCCTTCATGACATTATTACAGAACTAGTATCCCCGATGCACTAGAAGCAAATAATTGTGTCCCCAAGGGCAGGCAAGTGTTGTTTCTAAACTTTGGTATATGTGGCTCGTATTTGTCCATTTGCAATCTGAAAGAGTGGGGATGGAGTCAGTCTCTGCCAAAAACTGGCAGCCTGATGGTGACCTAGTGTGGCCTGGGATGACCAGTGGGCTGCAAGACATCAGGGTGGAGCATGGTGATGGGCTGGGTAGTACTGGTGTCACTCTGTGGTTACTCTGGAAGGAAAAAGCATTGTGTGTTTTCTGCTTAGATTAGAGTTTTGACAAAGCAGGAGTTCTGTGTTGCCATGTACTGCAGCTGACTAGGTTGGTGAGGCTGGGTGTACAGAACGGTGTCAACAGCTTTGTGAAGCACTCACATTCCCTGGCAGAAGCTCAAGGAGCATTTCCAGCAACCTCCAATTACAGTACTAATTACAAGAGATTATCAAGTTCCCCAGAATAGACCCCAAGCTTCCTTTTGCATGCAAACTAGCAACTACTTTCTTGTCCACACAGGTAAAGCTCTCTTCAGAGTATCATGAGTCTGAATATACATCACCCATCACTGTCAACTTTCTTTAAACAATTCCATCTTAAAATATTGTTGTGCATGCAGAGCACATGCCTGTGGAAAAGCAAATGTCATGTGGAGTGAACTGCCAGTCTAGAGGTTTTAAAATTATATTTTTATGTTAATTTTGATGATTAGAGGCTTCTTTCTGCTTCTGTCCCATACATGTCCTTTTATGTGATAAGTTCTAGAGTATTAATAATATAGCCACAGTAACATCTCAAAGAAAAGCAACAGGTGCTTTAACCAGATTGCAGTGCTAACTGGCAAAATTGACATATTTGTGCCTCACTGAAGAAAGCTTATGACAAGAAATGCCTGTGCTGGCCTGGAGCTAGACTTTCCTTTTACTGGTCAAAAAGTGGATTATTTTGCTGTGGTGTAATTCCTGATCCATTGCTGATATAGGGAGCTCTTAATATTAAGTGGCCTGAATCTATTCTTGCTCTCTTCAACTTGAATATCAGAGCACTTGAAGATGCAATTAAGAACTTTCATAGGGACACATTTCAACAATCTTCTAACACCTATAAGTCAGAGGAAAAATCCATAGCTAACTGTCCTATCAGAACATGGAAAGAAAGGCACTTTCAGAAGGCAACTCATCCTCAGATTCCTACCCAGTCCTCTCCTCTGACTGCATAGAAAACTTGTGTGCTGGATTGTTGAGTAGACAATTTTTTTTTACCCCTATTTGTCAGACAGTGACTTTTGACTTCTCTGCAAATAATTCTAAGAGTATGTCTCAGCTTCAGTACCATGAAAATGAAATACTGTTTGAATCCTGGTGTAACCCCAGGTTCTCCTTATACCAATGGGGAAAGGGGTAAAAACCCACGGGATTTGATTTTACAATTAAAAAATAAAATGTCTTGTTTTCACAGCAAAATGTTCCAGCTGGTGCCTGTAGGCACGTGACATATCATGCAGATGTATATCATTTTGGATGACATATCATGGACTTGCCAATTAAAAAGGTAGAGCTGCCCAAGGGCTAGTTTAATTTTTGCACCTGAATGAGAAAAAATGTTTACATTTTCATTCATAAATCAATGCTGCAGTCTAGTTCATACCTGCTTCTTCTTTTCCCTCTTTTCCTTTGCCTCTTCATTAATTTTGTCACCTTCTCTCCATCTTCCCATGTAAATCTGTCTTTCAGAAGTATGTGTTTCACTCTATCACAGACATGCCCACTTGGAATGCTTCTCAGATACCAATATTTATCAAAATTTCTTTTAGTGTGATGGGATTGGACACAATTTCTACTATCAGTAGTGGAGATATGCCAGCATACTACCACAGGGATACTGGCTTATGTCTGATTCATTAATTCATAGTTGTTTTACAAGAGACTTAAGTGTGAGCAGGAATACATATGTTGAGCTCCATTCTCCAAAGTGTCAGGCACTGTCTTGAGGATATACCTAAGTTCTGGGTGATTCATGGACAGATTTTCTGTGTTTTATGAGGTTAAGTTCCATTATTTTTTCAATCACTGAAGTCAACAGAAGCCCTCATGGATGGGTATTGCAGCATAAATTAACTTCAGTTGAAGAAACAAGATGGTTGCAAAGAAAGAAGAAAGTAAATTCTTACTGCATCAATAAGAGAGGAAGGATTCATTGCCTTTGAGAATTTGAAGGAAGAGGATAAGAATTAATTCCCTTTTTGTCATTGCCTCAACCCCATTCTGCCTCATTTTTCTCCAAATGTATAAGGACTCAAGCAATGGGCAGTTCTTTAATATGCAGAGCTAGCACAGAGTCCTCTCTACTCAAACATGAAAATGGCTTAGCAAATATCTTGTTTCTCTAAGGCCAGCTTATGGTGTATACTTGGGTAAAGAAATTTTTACTTTAAAAAAATTCCTTGTTTTAATGGGTAATTTCCCTTGAAAATGGTAAACTGCAAATTAAATGGCAAAAAGCAATTAATTATTGAAATTGTAATATCCTTGTAAAGGTTAAGAGGTAATATAAATGAAGTTCCTGTGAGCACATTAATGGAATTACTATCTTCCCCCTTATAAGTGGTAACTGTAATGACCTTGCTAATTAGCTTTTTCATCAGGAGAAGAATATTGAAATATGTAGTTATATTGCAAAAGCACAATCTATGAGTAGGTTATTTTGCTACAATATACTATCAAGAGAACACTCTCGATACTATATTGTAACAAAATACAGTATAATATCGTATTGTATGTGTGCTGCACCTTCCCAGAGAGGGTTAAGAGGCCTTCCCAGAGCTTGTATGGGAGCTGAGTGAATCCCCCATAAACCAAGAGGAGATGATCAGTGACCTGCTATGGCAATTAGGCTTGCCCAAGTCTATGGGCCCTGATGTTCCACTCAATAGTGAGGGAACTTGTGAAAAGAACTTGCCAAACCACTCTCAATCACCGGCAGTCCTGGTTAACTGTAGAAGTTTCAGCTGACTGAAAATTAGCAAATATTACACCCATCTACAAGAAAGATTGAAAGGATGATCTGGAGAACTACAGGCCTGACCTTGGCACCAGGCAAGGTTATGGAAAAGATATCCTGTGTGCCATTGCATGGCCCATGCAGGACAACCAGGGGATCAAGCCCAGCCTATGTGGATTTACAAAAGGCAGGTCCTCCTTGACCAGCCTGGTCTCCTATATCTATACCTATATAGGTATTATAGAGGTATGTATATAATCCATACATGTTTATTATAAATACACATATATCTAATAAATGCATACCCATGTAAGTACATGAATGCTATATACATATTGGATTTACTAATGACAAATCTTTTGGAGAGTTGTTAAAAAAGAAGCTTGGTTCTTCCGCCACTGAAAACAAGTTTCGGACATTGATAGACCTGAAAGTGAGTTCTGTTTGGGTTTCAGCTGACAAGAGCTGGCATTACAAATTTCTGTGAATGGATCTCTGTGAGAAGTTCCAGCTTTGTGAAGTCCCTGAGTTCTGTAAAACTCTCAGGGTGTGACGGGGAGGAGGAAATGAGCTTCCACTTGGAAAATGAATTCTCCATTGTCCCCAACTAGAGGATTTTCAGCTTTCCTTTCTAAAAACCCCAGAAATCATTAGCCATATCCTTGGGAATGTGATCTAATAGGGTGACCTAGATGCAAGTGATTGCTGGAACTCACAGGGAGAGGTAGATCTGCTTCAGTTTTGTGGAAAAAGGCTGGGGGAGGAACAGGACGCTGCCTGGAGCTCCCTTCTCAGATACACCCAG
This sequence comes from Cyanoderma ruficeps, assembly GCA_008694505.1. NCBI lineage: Eukaryota > Metazoa > Chordata > Aves > Passeriformes > Timaliidae > Cyanoderma > Cyanoderma ruficeps. The sequence continues at coordinate 784,474 of VZDJ01006585.1, read as the reverse complement.
TGTAACCAAACCATGCCGCTAAAAGTCAGTCACCTTTGGGTTCTGCAAAGGCACCTTAGAAGCCTCAGGACCGTGGCCCAGGGCAGTTTAAAATCCCAGAGGTTTTATGGAGAACAGGAGCATGCTCTGCTCTCTGCCCCCGCTTTTCACACACAACGCCCTTGCTAGCCTGCAGCCGCACCAAGCGCTCCGGAGAGGCCAGGGCAGAACCCGCGGAGCCCTTCGGGGCCGGGAGGTGTGAGGACCCCCTGCCCCGGGCTGGCCCGTCCCGGCCGCCCCCAGCCCTGTTCCGACCCCGTCGCCCACCGAGTGTCACTGTCGAGCAGCGCAGCGCAGCGCCCGCCGCCCCGGGCACCGCATCGCCGGGACAACCTGCGCGGAAACTGTGACCTCCTGCTGAAAGCTGATCCCAGACTGAGGCTTTGAAGTGAAAAGAAAAATCTTCTTGCTGTTGCACGTGTCGTTAAACAAACCCGTGTCTCCAAAGGGGCCCGCCGCTTAGTGCGAGAAAGCACCGCGGCAAGACCTGCGTTTTGTACGTTCCCTGCATCTTCCTTAAACAGCATCTGGGGAAGATAGACAGATGTCCCACTCGTAAGTAAGATGACACTATTAAAATGTTTGTATTGGGTCTACATGCCCAGAAAGCAGGCTGCCAGTAGATGAACAATCACTTGTTCGTCATCCAGATGTTCCTTATTTTAAAAAGTCCAATTAAGAATGGCGGAAATTTAGGATTGAAACCAGACACATGTTTTTCCTGGGTTTATGCAGAGCTAAGACAATTCCCTGGTAAAGGAGGATGGGTCTGGGACCTGTAATCTCAGAGCTCAGTCACTTTGGCAGTGTTTGCAAGGGCAGAACAGGCATTCCTCCCTTCAGCTGTGGGGCTGATGCAGAATAAACCTCCTTGGCCTCTCCCACAGCCACCAGGCTTGTCAACAACAGGACACAAAAGAGAAAATCAAAAGTTGTAGCTACTCTTTTAGAGCCTTGCAAAATGTAGACCACCTGGTGGCTTTTACATAATAGATGATAAGTAATAACTTAATAAAGATGAAACAACATATGGAGGGTTTATGGCAAATAATAAAAATTGTTTTCCTCTTTTGCTTTACACTGACATGTTATTTTTATGTACACCAGAGATTAAAAAACTGATGTTTGCAACAACAGCATTGTGTCCAGTAAGACAGCTATCCTTCAGAAATATGGCAAGTTTTGTTCATGAATTGTTAGTAAGAGAATTCACAAAATTTACCTCCGTGAGAACCACCAGAAAAAAAAGTATTAATGACAGGATAGCATTGAAATAGAAATGGAGAGAGGATATTTTGGTTAGAGCTAAGTTTATAGGTCAAGATTCAGGTCTGGATGTGACAGCTCAAAACCCCAGTTGTCTGGTTCCACTCACAGTAGAAAACATGCAATTTTTTTGACTTGAAAGGATACCATATGGATGGACAGGATCTGGTCATTTGCATTAGTTTTCTTACCTTCCTCTGAGAAATTTGCAGGGGTTAGGGTTGGGGTTCCCTTTTTCTGTCCATTTTTTCCCTAGCTGCTGCAAGACTGGATCTTCAAGTTGTGGTTTTTAATGACTGTATTTCAATGATTGGGTTGACTTTCTGTTGCTCCCAGTACATAGCCTCAAGTCTATTGTTGTACATATACCTTCCTTTTTGATTTAAAATCGAGTACAGACACGACTTGAAGATCCAGTTTTGTGAGATGCTCGGAACCACGTTGGTGTCATCACTTTCTTGCAGACCACACAACCGAAAACAGATGGTGGCCTGAAAGATAAAACTCTCTTGGTTCTTTTTCTGGTCAAAGACTGAAGACATGAGAGGTTTGGTAGCTGCTTCATTTTCCTTGGGGTTCAGGAACATACCTACGGCATTTTATATTGTCTTACAGGTCATATTGTAATGAAAGTGTCTGTGGTCAAGCCTGTGATGTGTATATTTGCCAGGATTGATTTAGGTACAGTGACATGATTTTCTGTCTTTATTCTGCTGTGCTGATTAGCTCCATCAAGTCTGTAGTGCCCCAGCTGTAACAGCAGTTTAGTCAATGGATTGAGGAGAAGCAAAATGGTAAAATCTATAAGCATATTTTTCCATCTCCCTGCTAGGGTAGTTTTCTGACAATGTCTTCATGGGTGTTTGATTCAGTCTGACTTCAGTGGTTGCAGCAGAGGGTAATCCGCAGCTCAGGTTCCCTTGGCCAACTATGAAGGTTTCTCACAAGTGGATTTTGTAAAATTCAAAATAGCAGGACAAATTTTAAAATCAGCTGCTATTTCAGTACAGATGAGACCCTGGGGGCCATGTATTTTGTTATTGCTGTATTCTGAGGACATGTCTGCTTTTGTGGTTGCAAGAAAGATTGCGAATCCTAAAGCACAATCTAATAACTCCCATTCTCTTTCAAACAGGTTAGACTGGGATAGAAATATTTCAGTTAACTTTCAAGTAAAATACTTCCAAGCACAATGATCCTGAAAGGGGAATCAAATGTTGATACAGTTGAGGCATGATGAGTTTCAAACATTAGGAAAAAATGGAATGAGAATTTGGATGTTACCTAATATACACAACGTGTTTAATTTGTTCCTAATCAAAACAAAAGTCCTTGGACAGAAGATGGGTTGTGAAATAAAGCTTATTTCCCTCCAAGTGACTAAGTCACGCAGCCAGCTTGTGGGGACATTCAGAGACAGTTGGCAAAATGAGATGCTTCAGAAGGGATGCAGAATGCAATGTACAGTTTCTGTGAGGGAAGGCAGAATGGCAGCAGCTCAGGGAGTGAATGTACAGGCCATATAAGGCAAATAAATGAACTGCTGTAGAGATGCCATCAGTAAAGCAAACACTGACTTGGGGACCTTGGCATATACCATGGAAGAGATAAATTGCATGAATAAATGCATGCTTGTTTGCTTCTCCCTAGGCTTCCAATGCCAATTTTAACTGAGAAACAGTTTCCATGTGTGAAACACAAGTTTTTCCACAGTCATTTTAATGCCAGGCAATTTCTACCCATGTCTGATCCCAACACATGCCTAATTTAGACGTATTTATCACAGTTTCATTATAACCCAGGCCTTTGGCTAAGAAAAGAACGACAGACCTCAGTCTTTAAACAATTAAACAACTATTTAATAACAATATTCAATTCTTCTCTTTCTTTGCACCGAGAGCAGAGTTCAAATGACAAAATATTACCTTAGTACCCTTGTCATACCCTTGTCATTTCAGGCACTGGTGAAATGAATAGCAGGGGGTAAAACACCACACTGAGCCAAGTAAAGGCAGTAACCAAGGAGTGCCTACATTCTCCAAGAATGCATAGCTCCTTGCAGAAGTGGAGACCTGAGAGTTCGTGCATGCTTGGGGGTGGAGGCACAGCACCAGGCAGAAAGGTGATTTGAGGGGAAGATGCTGGAATGGTATGCTGTGGAGCAGGCTCCAGCTCTCAACTTTGGGAAAGTCATACCAGCTCCCTTTCTGTCAGACGCCTCGTGGGCACATCCACTTTCATGTTTTGGTGTGGATCAAGGGTATCCTTTTGAAGTGGATCTCCAGTTCATCCTCACTTATCACGTTTTATTTTACCCATCAGAGGTGAGTACACAGAGTGGCTTCAGATAGCAATATAGCAGAAGACAGGTGCCAGGAGTGTTTCAGATGTCTTCTAAGTTCTCATGGGGCCCACAGTACACAGAGCCAGTCTGGAGTGAAAATGAAGAAAAAACTACTGAAAGTGTGAACATCCTTTAGGCCCTCAACACCATGAGATCCAACACCACATTGATCCAAATTATTTGCTAATATAGATGTATACTAGGTGGATGTAGCCTCGGGGTAGTCAGCTGTGGGTATGGCTGCTTTGGGGTTATGCCTTCATTGTCTTCCTTGTGGAGTATTTTATTGCATATATTCTAGCATTGAGCCTATATTTAACCCACTTTGATTTTCTGAAGCACGCTTCCTTAAATACACTTGAAATGTTAGGGTGGAAAACTTGATCATGCTAGATACTTTCCAATCCATTTCTTATCCCTTGAGAAAATATGCATTTTCAGTAATGTTGATTTTAAGACTTTGTATTATGGGGGGGGAAAATGGAAGTCTAATTTTAAAAGTAGAATAAAGCAGCTTTGTAATTTAATTCTGAAAATAGCTGCTGTTACTATTAAGTGGTGTAAATGCAGACTGAGTGCAATAAACCTTACTTTCATTTAGCATTAATAATATTAATGAATGGTGTTTAAATTACAAGCCAGGAATGTAAAAGAAACATTACCAAAGAGATTTTGCATGTCTGGTGCTGACATAATTTAAACCTGTCATAAAATTATCTTATACCTGAGAAATATATTCATGTTTCTGGGTGTAGAGGAAAAACCAGAATGGGAAATGTCTTTTTCTCCCAGAGGCTCTCTGTGCAGAAGGCAACCCCCCCTCAAAACTTTCCCACTTAAGACAGTGGGAAAGGGCTGAAGCTCCTGTCTCTCCGCTTGACCTAACCCATCCGGGATGAGCCGCTTGGTACTGTGATTACATTTACTCTCGCTGTAGACCAACTTGGGAACTGTTGCGATCAAAATGCTGGATCAGCAGCTCGCATGCAGAAACAGACACAGTTCTTATCGCACGCACACCATCAGGAGACTAGCCCATATTTTCTCATGTAAGGACTGCAGCCTTCCCCCTTCCTTCAAATACTCCTTCTCCGCTGTCTTTCCCCCCCCCTCTCCTCTCCTGTCCTTTCCTCCTCTCCGTCCCCGGCTTCACCGCTCCTTGTACCTCGCACTGAGCCGCCGAGCCCGGCGACGCCGCAGCTCTCCCCGCCACCCCCGCACCAACCCGGCCCCCGGACCCACGGCTTCGGCCCCGAGACCAGAGACCCCCCCTCTCAGTCCGGGGCGGGCTCGGGAAGCCGGGACCCACCCCCGCAGCGACCCCGCGGGGCCGGGACCACCGCCCCGCCCCGTGAGGGCTCGGGGACGCGCCCCCGTTCTCCCGTTCGCCGCTCCCCCGCCGCCGCCCGGCCCCTCGCCCCCGGCCCCGTCCGCGGCCCCGCAACTGCGCCGACCGCGGCGGGTCCCGCCCGGGGAGGCGGTGGCGGGGAAGGGGGAGGAGAGGCGGCGGAGTGCGCTGCCTCCCGAGGAATCAAACGCGGAGAGAGAGGAACGTGCGGAGGAAAGGACGGGCCGGGGAGGGTCCCGGTCCCGGTCCCGCCCGCCTCGGAGCCCCTGTTTCGCCTCCTCGCCGGGACCGCGGGTAGAGTGGCTTGGGGCGGCCGCCGCCCGCCGGCTCCGTGCCCATGTGCTCCCAGCAGCCGCGGCGGGCAGCCTCCACGCCCGGCGTGTCCGTAAGTAGCCTTTCGCTCCCCGGCACCGCGCCTGCCCCCCTCCTGGCACTCCTAGACCCCTCGCAGTTCCTGCTCCTTCCGGACACCGGCTCTCCCACGGTCCCTGCGCGGCTGAATCCCCTACCTCTCACGGATCCCCTGCACTCCCTCCCTTTCTCGAACCCCTGCCCTCCGTCCTTGCCGGAACGTTGCATCCCCCTGCACGACTCGGGATCCCCGAGCCTTCAGAACGTCCTCTCCCTCCCCGACCCCTCCCCACCCTGCACGGCCACATCCCCTGCATCCCCGAACCCTCTTTCCCACCTGCGTTCTCTTTCCCCGCTCTGACACCCAGCCTGGCCGCATCCCTTGCCCGTTGCACCGGACCCTCTAGACTCCCTTCCCTGCTCGGATTCCCAGCACTCTCATCCTCTTGTCTTCCCGAATCCTTCTTCTCCCGGGCTTCCGTCCTTCCCGTATCTCCCTGCCACCCGGGACCACTCTCCCTTCCCGGCCCCGCAGTTTTCCGGCTCTCCGTCCTCTTGGCCACTCGGATTCCCCGCACTCTCGGTACCTTTGCCTTTCCAGCCCATCCCCGCCCGCATTCCACTTTCCCTCCCATTCTGCTCCTCTCGCACCCCCTGTCCCCACAACCCCTACTCCTCCCTTGTCTCCTGCTCCTCTCGGATCCCCTGCCCCTCCCAGGTCCCCTGCACCCCAGCCCCGCCCGGCACCCCCTCCCCCCCCCGCCAGCTCCGCGGGCGCTGGGCCCGCTAGCCCGCAGTTTTTCCCTGGCATCACCCCGGCGAGTTTTGGTTCCCGGCCGCCGCCTTCCCTCGGGGGAAGCCGTATCTCTCCGCCGCCCCCTCCTACCCCTGGAGGGCGGGGAGCGGGGTTTCGGAGCCGGAGGGGCGAGTCCGCCTCCCGGGAGAGCGCCCAGGCTGTGAGCTGGCAGGCTCCTGGGAGCCAAAGCTGCTGCCTCGCTGGAGCCGCAGGATTTGCAGGGTCCTACCCCTGGGACCCTCCATGTAGTCCCCTATTTCCAGCCGTACCTCCTCCTACGATTCAGGGAATGATCTCCTCTAAGTGCTGTGACCCAGTTTGGCTTATACTTTTTGTGCCACGCCAAGACACAGACAGATTCTTCTCTAGATGATGCTTTTGAAGAAATGGTGCCTGCCCCCNCCCCCCCCCCCCATGCCTCTCTGACAAGTTTTTTTCCCCAGGGTTTTGGCGTTTTGCCGGTTGAAAGACATTTCTGTGGATAGGCTATGGGTAGATAGGTGTTGTCTTCTTCAGTAGCAGCGTAGGCCTTTTTAATATTACAGAAGAGACTTCCTTTTCTTAGTGTTTTAAAAGTAAACAAAACTTTTGTGTAGTGCACATGGTTAATTTCACTTACAAACTTTCTCTACATTCCCTCTTTGTGCTGAAGTAGTATTCATCTTATTGCCTTTTCATGAATTGGATTCACTGATTGGCGTCTAATCATGCTTAGAAGAAAAAGCCCCTGTAAATAGCTATCAGAATTAATTTGGCAGCAACTGTGAGAAATGATCATAAATTTACAAATGCAGTTAGAATAATGATCCAACTTGAATTTAACGAGAAATACACCCCCAGCCTTTGGGAATAGCATGTAGGTTTCTGTGACAGTCGAATGCACTTGGGCACACTGATACTGAGCTGAGAGGCTGGGGGTTGTCTGAGAAGGATACAAAGGGGTTATGGCTCCTGGGTTTGAACTGGGAAGAGGCAAAGAAGAGCTGGGCTGAATGCAAGCAGGAATATTAAGAGAGACCTCTGCGTTTTAACTGTGTGCTCTTTGAGGTTTGTAGAGGTGAATCCAAAAGATGTGGCAATGTTTTCACTTGCCAGAAGCCCACCTGGAGTTCGGGTTCCTGGCACTTTGGGACATCAAGTGATAAAAGGGTCATTTTGCACAGGGATGCCAAACAATTTGGAGTGCTGGAAAAAATGTCAGCTCATATCACTTCTTTTGGGGGTGTGTTGATAAGTTATACCTGTGTCACAGGAGTCTGATCTTGAAATGGCTTAGCCACTGTGGGTGGTTTTGCACTGAAGCTGCAGGAGTGAACTACTTTCTCCAGGCATTGCAGAAAGAAGGTCTAGCTAACTAAGGATAAGCAAGACCTCATCTATTTTTTCCATAGATACTGGAAAGATCAGGGATTACAGTGGAGAAAAGTGAGGCAAGTACACAGGGAGCCCCTGAAGGTGGCTGCAGAGCGTTCCTGGATGTGCACAGCAGCCTGTGCCAGCTGAGCTGCTGGCCACCACCATCACACTGACCACAGAAGCTGGAGTCACTGAGAGTGATTGTAGGGTCTGCTTGGAAGGGGTGAGACAGAAAAGTGACATGTCTTATTCAGAAGTCTTCCAGGAGTGAAAAACATGGTGTCAGACAAATATTTTTTCTAATGTCAGTGTTACTGAACTTGTATTTTTCTCCCTTTTTTGTGTTTTGTTATTCAATTAGGAACCTTTGACTTCATGATGGGAGGAAATATCCCCTGGGCTGTTACGATTCGAGCTTCTCCCAGTGTGAGGATTTGTCAAGGCTGAGAGATTCTGGATTATCCATAAAGCTCCTCTGAAATACACAGTTACTTTTGTGTCTTCCCATTGTGAGGGGTCTTGGAGCAGACACAAAGATGGCCTCCAGCCTCACCTATGCCGGCGTCGTCTGGGCCTTCCTCTCCTTCCTGTGCGCTGCCGCCTCCTGTGTTGGCTTCTTCATGCCCTACTGGCTCTTGGGCTCTCAGCTGGAGAAGTCTGTTTCCTTTGGCACTTTCCGGAGGTGTTCCTACCCGGTGCGGGATGAGAGCCGCCAGATGACCGTGATGGTGGAGCAGTGTGGCCGCTATGCCTCCTTCCAGGCCATCCCAAGCGCCGAGTGGAGGATCTGCACGGTGGTGACCGGTCTGGGCTGCGGGCTGCTTCTCTTGGTGGCCCTGACGGCACTCATGGGCTGCTGTGTGTCCGAGCTCATCTCCAGGACTGTGGGCAGGGTGGCAGGAGGCATCCAGTTCCTGGGGGGTAAGTGCTCTTGTGGTGGGGGGATGTCCAGGCTATCTGTTTGCACATGTGGATACCCTCCTGGTGCTTTGGGAAGAGGAAGGGGTTATTCATACTTCCTCCTAGTGATGGAAACCACTTGGGTCCCTCAGCAACTGAGCTGCTTGTGTGGCTGCCTGAATGTGGCCCAAAAAACACAGTGGCCTTTGCTGTCTTGTGCTCAAGTCCCTGTCTGGTCATTATGTGACCTGTGAGAGCTGCGTGGCAAATCGACTTCTGTGGGCCAGCATCTTCACAGCAGTTTTGTGGGTTGTAGTTTCCAGCACAGCACAGCTGAGTTGGAGGTACCTGGAGAAGCATGTGGGCTACAGATCCACATGAAGCATTGTGGTTTGGCAGAGGAGAAGCTGTATTGTGTGGGAACAAGATCTCTTTTGCCTTCTTACCACTATTACTGGCAGACCTCCCTCCAACTCTGCTGTCTGCAGCTACACGGATCTGGCAACAAACTTTTGGCCCAGGTTTGAAGCGTGGATTGTTTATCCCTGGTGGAGGTGGCCCACCACCTCTTGGGAGGAGCTCTGCTGAGCTGGCTGACCCATGCTGCCTGCTGATGGGGCGACAGGTTTGTTGGCAGTGTGTGGAAGAATTACCTCCGCTCCTTTTTCTAACTTGTAATTGTGTGACGTCTTTGTAAGAGTATTTGAAGGGTATGAGGCAATAAATAGGATCCACAAGGGTGCTTTTTACAGGGCAGTTTTCCCAGTAAATCATCACCCTCTTGTCATTGGTGACATGCGGATCAGTGGCACTCACTTTTGCCTGATGCAAGTGCTCCACCACACACACGCACTTGCCCCCATAAGGTAACATCTTTCTCTGAGCTTTGGGTGCTGAGGCAGTGCGGGTGCCAGCTTTTTGGGTGCCCTGCAGCATCTGGTCCCAGACAGGCACCCTGGCTCATTTTCCAGAGGAGTGGAGTGTAGTGGAACCCTTGTTTCTCTCCCCTCCAAACAGGCCCTTGCTCTGCAGGGGCAGTCTGGTTACATGCCGTGACTGCAGCTTCTAAGGGAGCACAAGACAAAAACTCTACTAACTGTCCAGCTTGGTGAGGACAGCTGAGGCTGGGAAAGGGCCCTGTGCCAAGCCTTCAGGCCGACAATACCAGTGTAACCCCCTCCTGGCCGCAGGGAGTCCTATCTCCAACTTTTTGAGTAGTTTCTGCACTTGAGAGCAAGCTGACCCCATCACTTCACCCTTCCCTCAGCTTTGCGACCCACAGGCATTCCCGTGTTTAATCTGTCTGACAATTTGAAAGTGCAGCAGCTGCTGTAGAGTTAACTCTGCTGGGAGCTGCGGTTTCTTGAAACCTGCTTCATTATACAGTTCCAGCCAGGCAGTTGGGGGTGGAGGAGGTTCTCTGTTCGGTGACAATCTGCAAGCCCGCTTTGTCTGACTATTTCCACTTAGCGCCGTCACAGGCTTTAACCACCGCCTCTTTCCAATTGCTGTATCGGCTCATCTGGTTTTAATTTGCACTTGGCCCCTTTCTCTTGACCATGCTTCCCCATGTGCCTGTGGAGCAGGGCTGGCAGAGGAGCTTACAGATGTTTGTTTACAGCCACCCCAGCAAAAAAGGCAGCTCCAGCAGTTGGCACGTGGCCGGGGGATGCGAGAGGAACCCTGCTTCTCGTGACACTAGTGTGAGCTGAAAGTGTGCACCCTTCTCTGAGGCAGGATGGTGGCTCCTGGGCAAGGAGGTGAGAGGTTCCTTCAGAGCATGCCATGGCAACCCCTGAAGCTTGTCCAAGCTGACCAGGCAGCATCCCATCCTGCCTGGAAGGGCATGAGCAGGTAGTGCTTGTTCTCAGTAGGTGGCAATTCAAAGAAATGTGAACCTGTGATATGAAATGAAAATTGCCAACAACTTTGCTTACAGTTGAGGGATTAGTTACGCAGCATGTCTAATTTTCCCCTCTACTGGCTTTTATGGTTGTCTCGCATTTCATTCAGCACCGCTGAAAGTGTGTAAGAAAAGACCAAAGTGAGGACGGTCATTTCTTAACCTGCCTAAAACCTAACTGTGGGGGACATAAGGAGAGGTCAGGTGGTAAAAGCCAGTAATTTGGATAAACTGAAGGGACATATTAGGGTAAAGAGGGGTTTCTTACATCCCTCATCAGATCATTAGCTGCTATAAATCAGTGTAGGTTAATTGTTTAAATGACACGACTACATTTACTCAGATGTCTAACTTAGGCACTGTACTTATTGCCTTGTTTTATGTCAAGATAGCCGTGAGCTGTTCACCTTATTTGCAAACAGGAAATGCCAGCACTTTGTTCCCTGTAATGCAGTTGTAGGTCTAGCTGGATACCATGATGTGGGCTTTGAATGTGGCTTGGTGGCAGTGCAATCGCGGTCATTTTAGTTGGTTTCCACTTAGAGATCTAATCAAATAAAACCCTTATAAATACTTTTTTTAATTGTGAAGAAGAACTCTCACCTAGCTTTATATGAGGAAAAGCCTAGGAATATAAACAGCCACTGAGTGATGCTATTAATTCATCCTCTGTGTTAGGACAGGGAGATGACTAAACAGTTTCACTTTTTTTTTTGTCTGAGGCATCTGCACCCATACCCTGCTGGGGCTCTTGCTCCAGTGTCAGTGGATGAGTGTTGGAATACACCATATTTCTCTTGAAGTTAGAAACCAGCATCAAAACAGGTTCAGTGTAGCTAGTTTATGGTGTTACTTGTGTTCCTTTTGTTTAGGATCCAAGTAAATTTCTCAACATGGTTTAAAAACATGGACTTGAGGAGGAAGTAAGCCAACAGATAATGGATTATTATGTGAGGCCCAAGAGCAGGGGAGATGTACAAGCCACTGAAGCTGTGATGAGCCAAAGCTAAAACTTAGTCCAATACTAGAAGCATTTTTACTGCTATGAAGACGTGGCAGAGAGGTTTGCCTACCAGAAGTGGTAAGCGAACAGCCTGGTCCTTTTCTTCTAGCACTGTGAAGGAGGAATAACTCCAAGTAGGTCAGTGGAATAACACCTGTAAAAAAGTAGTGCAGCTTGTGCTAGCTAAATGGTGCCAAGGTTTTATAGCTGGGATTTCCCCAAGTTGCATGTGGCAGCTCTAGGGAGTGAATTATTCATGAGTGCTTTTACCATAAATCTGCTCTTCTGATAAAAATTGAATGGCAGAACCTGCAAGAAATTGCAGATCTAGGCAGAGTCAGGAGGACTCTTTAGATATTGCTTGATCCTATGTACTTAGTGTGTATTTGCTATTTCAGATGATCCTGGCTGCAGAGTATACATGTATTTTGAGGTGACTCTAGGATGAAACATGGTGAGTTTCTGTTTCTGCTAGAAAGATTGCATCATAGACTTTTCCTCCCATTTGCAATTGTGGGAGCTGCTTTCTTTCCCATACATGATCACGTGGCAGCTCTGTAGCCATTGCAGCAAAACACTTTTAGCTTTTTCTGAGGCAATTTGATGGTGGGTGACAAGAAGTGTCCAAATGCCCAAGGCCAACCTTTTCTGCAGTGGACATCAGTGATCTGCAGTCTGCAGCTGCTGCTGTGGTCTCTCACACCATGCCTCCTGGACATCTCTCTTGGACTGCTTCAAAGAAATGATAACTGAGGTGAAAGTTATGCTGTCTGTAACCTCTTGAGGGCACAGTCATGTAGATGGATACAGTCTTCACTGGTAACATTAGTGCAGTGTTTCCAGCTGGTTTCCTTTGTGTGTTTGGAAGACTGAGGCACATAAAACGTAGCAAGAACAGATTGTGAGGATGTAGCTTTGACCATAACTATTGAGAATACGACAGCAGGGAGTGAAGTTTAACAAATCTATGGCAAAGTAGAGTCTGCGATTATTGATCTTCTTTTCATTGTGCTGTGGCAAGTCAATTCCACTTAAATGGAGAGACTAGAAATTGGAAGGTAGGTAGCTCAGATATGACATACTAATTTGGTGAATAGTTTCACTCTCTAAATGCAGAGCAATGATTTGAAGAACATAGCAATATTTTTCAGAACATAATGAACTTAAAGGTTAGCCAGTTTTATGAGAGGCAGTGGATCAAAAGGCACAAGTACTGCAAGGATGGTCAATTTAAAGAGTATTATGCTGGCAAGGTGAAGCTTTTCATTAAAGTGGTCAGCACGTGAGAATGAAATCTTCACTAGCTCAGAACTCCCTTTTGCTGTGTAGAACAGCTAATCCAAGCTCAGAGTACGGATCTGAGGGAACAGAGCGTGGAACAATCTGCTGGCTGAGACACCTCTCTGAACCTGGCACTGATTCTAAGTGCCATGTAAGAAGTGAACCTTTCCCATGGTTATGGGGTGGCCATGTGGCTGCCATGTTTACTGTCATCTTTAGTATTAATTGATTGCACTCTAACAGAGCACAAGTTTTGCTACGGCATTCATTAAATGAGCAAAGTTTTCAGCAGTGTCTACTCTTCCTCTCCTTATTCCTCTGTCTTGTTTCCCTTATGTCTCATAGAAGTGCTGAAACTCCCAAAACTATGGCCCTTGAAATTGTTGGTTAGAAGATCTGAAGAGCTGGTGGAACAGGGGGTGGTGACAGGAGCATTTAGTTATTTGAGAAAAAGGGGACACAGTTCCTAACAACTTCTGATTTTGTCTCAGAAAATAAAATATGGCCATATGAAAAATGCTCTCAGCACTCCATGAAATTGCTGGAGAATCCTTCTTCAAATGTTCTGTGCCAGTAGAGGCCATAATAGTTTCCATAACCCATAAGGTGCTCAGGACAAGTGTTTGCTGGGTGCAGAGGGCAGAAAAATAAGGACTGATCCCTCAAGATGAGGAGACTGTTGAGTGTGGGGTGACGTTTTGGTTCTGTGTTATCTGCGATGAAATCTCAGAGAAAGTGTTTGTGATTTTGGGCTAAAGATTTTAAGGAGACAGATCCAAATGAAATTTGCAAGTTGTTTGCATATTAATGGCCGAATATGACTTTGAAGGTGAGATGATACTAAAATGTAAGGGGCAGAGGAAGAAAGAACACTAGGTTGTGGCCTTGTGGGGTCATGTAGAGAAGCTCTCCCTCAAAGGATTTGCTTGGGGAAGCAGTTAAAAAAGTAAGAAGTGGTTCTTGGGAGAGGTGGAGGCACTGAAAGTTGTGTTTCAAGAAATGTGGCTTGTAGTTAAAGAAAGCTCCGGGGTTCAAGGGGAACAAAAGAGTCTTGGTTCTGTGGCTGGCTAAGAAAGGGGCTTTGAGGAGAGTAGTTCCAGTTGACTACAGGAATTAGAAGCTTCTGGGAAAGGTTTTTGTGCAGCTGGAGGAAAAGGCACTGACCAGTTAACCATTATTTCATTTGACAGCTCAAGTGAGGCTTTCTGCTTTCTGCCTGGAAGACTTAGATCAGTGTAATTTTCTGCCTGTAGGGAGAAAATGTAACTGAGAAAAGCCTTGTGGGAACAGGGAAGATCTGAGATGACCAAGAGACTTCTATCAAGGAAACAGTGACCCCAGACTCTTTTGTCGTTCTCCCGAGCAATTCTATCCTTTCCCCCATACATGTGTATTCTTGCCATTTCTTCCTGCAATTTGTACCTGAAGAAACAGACATTAAGAAAAAAATGCAAAAATGGCCTTTTAGTTCTTTCATCCTCTTCAGCCTTAAAATATTTTTTGAAAGGCTAACTTCTGGGGAGAGGCAAGGGAGGGGCATTGCTTCTGTCAAACACCAAGGCCTCTTCTTCACCTGCAAGTTAGCTGTCCAGGGCTGTTTTGTCACACCTTCCTCTTGTTGGTGCAAAACTTCAGTGACTTTGCTGTGCTCCTGTAAACACATGACAGGGCAATCCTCATCCTAGACAAAAACAAGCTGCAGGCTGAGTACCAATCCAGCCTATTTATGCACATACAGACACTGCAGGACAGGCAAATAAAAGGACAAGAAGCCTCACCAAGGTAACAGAAGAAGAGAAAACAATGAAAGTAACACTGTTAAAAGTTGCTAGTGAGTGATTGTGTGTCATCTCGTAGGGTCATTGATTCAGCAATAATAAAGTCAGCAGAGAACACTGTGACTGCTTAGTCTGAGGTCTGCAGTAGCGTGGGTCATAGGACAGCCTTCATATAATTTCAGTTTGAACCAGAGTGTATCTCTGAGGAAAAAACCTTCTAGTTTGAATTTAATTAAGTTTGCAAAAAGCCTGATCACCATAAGTTGTTCCAGTGGTGAATTACTCTGCTTTTCTTTCAGATCATTAATGCAAATGTTAAAAATGTAGCACCAAGAATATATCATTGCAAAATTATGCTTTCTCAAGGAATATTTTGTCTTTTTTTCTTTCTTTTAAGATCCAACACTTAGGTTGCTTTTAATCCATTTAAGCTGTGCTTTGTTGTGGTTTCTTTACTAGAACAACCTGTATAGAAGCTGCTTTGTAGCTGGTGTGTGTCACACTATTTTTTTCTCCAGTTTTCTCTAGCCATCCACCAAAGGATTAAATGCAGTGTATAGTTTTGCAGCTTCATCCGTTTTCAGCTAGACTTTGACTTGCTAAACTGAATCCTCTGACTGCTTGTGGCTATGCTCAGTTTTTGTCTCCCAATGCTACAAGGTACCTTCACATACTGTGGTACAGCATGGAGTCAAATTGTTGGATTTAGATTTGGAGTCCAGAGTAAGTAAGGCAGGGAAGTATCATTGTTTGGGAAGATGTTCAGGACAAGGAAATTTAGACAGTGAAATTATCTTAAAGATTCTGTACCATATGTTTTATTGAAGATAAGCCAGCTCTCTCTCTGTGTTGTATTCAGATAGGAGTTAAAATATAAGACAAATTCAGGATTAAAGCCTGAATGTAATATATGAGCCAATGCAATATATGTCCTCTGTCAGTTTATAAAGGACATTACTTAGATTCCTACCCTCTTAATTAGATAGAGACTTGTATTACTTGAATGTTTCCTGAGTGCTTGGGCCATCAGATCTGACTGACAGGGAATCCAAGCTAGCAGGAACTTACCTGAAAGAGGTAAAGAAAGGTGCAGACTTAGATCCTGTAATATTTTCAAGAGATGATACTGTTCTGCATGGTTGCCTTAACTTGGTCACGGAAGTTCCCACTGCAGTCTTGGTACAGGCTGCTGCCCTGACTGATCTAACAGCTCAGGTTTTTGTGAGATTTTCTTTAGAATCCCACTGAAGGAGACCTGGTTAGCAAAGTATGCTATTTAAGAAACACCAGTCATTTTAATGAAACAGGTTAACAAGGAAGGATCAGTAATAAACATTACTGATCCTAAGGTGCAGAATCAGTAGCTCTGAGGAAGCCATCCCTGCCACCAAGGTCACAAGCAGTGCAGAGAAGGCAAGGGGTTGTAATGCTGCTGAAACAGAGGAGATGTAACTTGAAGAAGAGAAATGATGTGGAGAGTAACTTTCATACTTAGCTGTCTTAGTTTTTTAATTCTGTTCTCAACCACTTCAGATAACTCTTCTGGTGTTTCAAAATCTTCCTTAAAAAAGCATCAGGGCCCTTACAGGCTGCAAATTTCTGTGTGTCCTTTGAAGTCAGTGACACTTAGTACAAATTACATCACAATTTCTATTCTAGAATTATTGGATTTGACATTAGTCTAAAATGGGTGTGGTTCTCATGATGACTTTCTTCTTCAAGAGCTACCCTAGTGAATTAACTTGTTTATGCAGACTTGTTTTGAATACATATTCATTTTGTGGGTTTTTTTTAAATTATATTTAATCTCCTAATATAAATTTTGACTAAATACAGAGGAAGAAAAAGACCCATGCAGAGTTTCAGCCTGGAGCAAATTCTGCAAGTAAGATTTTAGGTGCTTAGGAAGCACATTTAAAATGGAAATGCTGATGTATTAAAAAGAAAAAAAAAGATGTTGCTAAAATACTGGGAAGAATATCTTTACTTCTCTTGTTCTCCTATTAATGTTGAATATAAAAGTGATGTTTTGAATATTGCTGCAGCTGTGTTGTGTTTAAGCAGAATTTTGCATTAAGAACAGAATTTTTGATCTAAAGAAGTCCCAGAGTGCTGTTTTATTTATCTGTAGAATGAAGTTCAGTCTTCCTGCTTTTTTATCCCTTCTTTTATTAGAAAGAAACAATGGTGCTCAGCACTTCTGTGACACTTTTCATTTCAAAAGGTTTTGCTTGCATAGCGTGATGAAACTTTAGGAAACGTGAGGCAGGGGACCAGATAATCTATTTTGCTGGTGTGGAGTCAGAGTAAATTCAGAGGTACTTTATTTCAGATCCTTCACATTTGTGTTGATTAGAGAAGAATCTGGGTTGGAGTTAGCAATTTTATTTCTGCATTGAAAGGTCTACCTTGTTTTGTTTCCTGGGATATTTCGATGTGTACTTGAATATTGCTGGGAACTGCATTTAGGCATCAAAATGTTTCAATATTTTCCAGTGTGAGTGAAGTCATATGCCCTACAGACAGGACAGAATTGTTCCCAGTAGTGTATTTTCCAGGATTTTGTCCAGTCTGGTGTTAAATATCCTGGTGTAATTTGTATTTTTTAATAATTTCTCTTAGGAAACTCAGCTTACTATGCATTACACATGGTATTTTTTTTCACAGTATTCAACCTGTATTTTCCTTTCCTTGATCACATCCTTTTACTTCTCCAATTCACATTTTTACCTTCTAAAGACTTTAGCTTTGGCTTCACAAAGTAAAATAAGGCAGTTTTCAAACTCCATCATATCAAAGAAGTGAGGCGTGGAATTCATGGGCAGCCAAAGTATTGATTCCATGTAGGGAGCAGTTAGGAAGGAGTGTGGTCTAATTAATAAACACAGGATGTATTTGTACAACCAAAACTCCAACCACAGCTGCTTAGCTTGTGGTGACCATCATGTTGGCTGGCTCCCTGCTCAGGGATTTCCTTTGGCTCTATGGAACACCTTTGTTGACTTTAGTGCTGTTAAGCTTTTTCTGCTGCACAAGTGCAAGGTCCTAAGTGGCATTCAGATCATAAGAAGATGGCCTTAAGTCACAGAGAGCCAAGAAAGGATCCTCTCCTTGTTTTTGGGATGACTCTGCCCCCACAAGACATCACAGGTCAGAGGGGCAATATTGTATTTGACAGATCCCTTCTAGAAGCTGTCCTATATCTTCTCAGGCATGAAAAATTGGGCATGGTCACTGCACCCTGACAATGCTGGTGATAAGACTGATGCAGTAGGCTTGATTAGATCTCCTTCATGTTGTTTGTTCCACTGTCAGTCCCCTGATGTCACAGGTACATCTGAGAAGAGAGGCAGACTTTTTTTTCCCCTCCAGACTGGCTTTTCCTTAGAGCCTGACCTGTTGAAATCAACAACGGTGTTCCACAATAAAACTCTGGGGAAGAGAGGATCTGGAGCTCAGCACCGTTGCTACTTATTGTGACTAGAGGGATTTGGAGGAGGTTGCTGCTGTGTGGCAGTGCAGAGACCTTCTTGGGATACCAGAGTCTACCTAATTACCCAGGCATGGAATATTAATTGCATCAGGACTAACACCTTAGAACAACTAACACCTTATTTCTTGAGAAGATTGCTGTACTGTGAGCTGAGTCCACAGTTTCTTTCATAAGCCTGCTAAGTCCCAATCTTTCATGAGGACTGACCACTTTGAATTGATTTGCACGTACAGTCCTTTACTAGAATAATAGACTTTATATAAGCTTGGCAGTAGTTTGTAGGAATATGAAGAAAAATTATAATGAAAGAAAACCTAAACTTCTAATTACTTATTAGAAATCATTGTTATTTTATTTTGTAGCACAATCTAAAGAGCTTCAGAGAGATTTAAGCAGAAAATACACAATTCTGGTAAACATTATATAGTTTCTATAGAAATGTAAAGATTTGACCTTTTCTTTTGCTATTGGACAGTTCAGTTCTCTTGCATTGTTTCCCAATAAAGATGTCTTTGTAATATAAATTGGTATTTAATTTGAGAAGAACAGTTTTCTAATAAAAGCAATGTGATGTGGAGTTGGAGAAAGTATTGAAATAAAGCCATGAATGGTCAATCTGGAATAACAGAAGCTGCTTTTGAAATACAGCACCCTGTGAAAGGATATGAAAACTGCTAACATAGTGATGTATAAGAAGTGGCCTTACAACTTCTGAGGAGTGCACTGCCTGACTTCTTCAGAAGTTCAGGTTTTTGTCCAAGTCTGCAGCCAAATGAAAACTTATTTATGAATACTTTTAAATTTTTTTTTAGCTGAGAACAAACTTTATATTCAAAGCATCATAAGTCATTCAAGTCAGGCACAATACAGCTGAATGCCAGTCACTGGGAATGGTTACTAGGATGTACTAAAAAGTGCTTTGTTTGGGGAATTTATAGAAGCCAGGGTAGAGTATGTTGAGGGACCTTTGTGAGTGTATCTGTGAGAGAAAATGTATTTTTTTCAAAATTTGCTCTGGCTCGGCCCAAGTGCTGCTACGTGACTATGAGCTTTGAATGCCATTTGGAGGTTAGTACAATCTGTCTGGCAAATTTGTAGAAACATTCCCAGGTGTACCATATTGCTTCTGTTATGGCTGTTGTTATAATGTAGGCAACTCTTGAAATCCATTGTGACAGGGGAAAAGGCAGAGGCCGTTACTGCTCCAAAGAAGTCCTAACTGAAACAAAGTCAAATGGGGAAATTGAGGAAGATATGGGTTAATTTCATTTTTAATATGATAAGAACTGATGCTGACTCATTTCTTGTGTGCTTTGTAAAGGAGTAAGTAAAGGGAGACCTCTAAATGTTGGCTACAAATGGCAAATGTATTACTTTCGGTGGTAAATGTATTACTTTCAGTGGTAAAGTTCAGATGACCTTTTTTCCCCCTAAAAGCTCTTTTACTTCAGCTGCATCCTCAGAAGGGTATGAGCAGGGGAGGGAACAGTCAGAGGCAGGGGGATGTGTGGGTAGGGAAGCAGGGGAAGTGGAAATGGATAGGGCTGTGAAAGGACAGGAACTTCACTTCCTCATAAAGTTCCATTTGCTGTACCTGCAGGCAGATGGATTCTTTGGTACTGCTGACTTGCAAAGGGCATTTGAGATGTGGCATGGGTTATGCACAAGAAAATAGGAAACTTAAGGCTTCTGTTCCATAGTGTGTTTTAGATTTCAAGGAATTCTGTTAGTTTTCAAGTTCTTTTTCTGGCACAGCAGTGAAAACATGACGAATGGCACTAAATACTGGCATAAAACTCTTTACAGCCAAGACAAGCTCCAAAACCATTACAGGCACATTCTGAAAAATCAAGAGGTCGTGATAAAAGTCAGGGCATTTTTATGAGAAATCCTTTTATAAGAAACACAGTGGCTGGCTTTGGAGAGCTTTGTTCAGGACTGGAAATCTCCTCTGTTGCTAGAAACTTTCTCTCCAGAAAGTATTCCAACTTCACCAGCAGACCATTAAAAGGAGAATCTGGCCATTTGGGCCAGGCTACAAGCAGGTTGCAATGTTGAAACTCATCAGTGAGGTAAAGGTGCAGACTCTGAGCCTCTCTGTGTGCCCCAGATCTAAGACTGCTGATAACTCGCTGAACAACTGAAGTAATGAATGTACTGAAGCTGTTTCCAACAAAGATGGGCTGCACAGCTTTTTTGTCCCATGTCCTTAACCAGATTTTGAGGTTTTACTCCCACAACGAATGCAAGCAATTCTGTTTGGGAGATCAGGCTTTTCTTAGCAAAATTTTGAAATAGTGCTGTTATAATTGAGGAGTAAAACGATTCTTTAACAGGCTGAAGTAGAGTGATGCTTTGGCAACTGTTCTCTGTGTGAGGACTGTTGAACGGAGTCCTTCTCCTGTGCTGGCATCATCTTCTATTTCCTATTCTGCTCTATTGACTTCAATTCATTGCCCAGGCTGTGGAAGGGGGCACCACGGCTGAAGATAGTTTATGCTGAGCCATTAACAACTCTGATTAGCTTGTTCCTCTTTTCCATAACAATTTGCAATAAAAACTGTCAGGAAAGAACTGTGCGAGGGCTGGGACAAACCTTACACTGGAGATGGCAAATTCCATTTCATGCCACTAAGCCAGAGATCCGGTGCTAAGAACACAGGAAGCTGGGAAGATAAATACTGTAACTTTTCATCTCATGCATAAGAATTGCAGTCTGTTTTGATCTAGTGATAGAGAAAAGTCATTCTGCTTATCTCATCTAACATAGTGGCTAGTCTGATTACAAGCTTCTCTGCTTGGCACTTTTTAAAATTCAATTTGGCTGTCTGTGCCCTTGGCACACAGTGGGTTTCATTAAATTTCACAGCAGTTAGTTTTCATTCCCTCTGTGACACCTTTTTATCAACATTTGACTCTGGTGTAATTTCAAGCAATTGTGCTTTTTTTTTCCAAGTGCTTGTACCATAATAATTTGGCAGAGCAGGTGGGGGAAGACAATTCAGACACTGTTGCAAATCTCTGTACAGAAGTAATATATGAGAAGCCAGGTCAGCTTGCAAGTGTTTCTCACATATGACAGCAAAAAGGAGCTGCGTCCCTTTTCTGTATCATGGAAGACTGTCAAAAGTGCTGTGAAAGAGCTTGCTGTAAAGGCAAATTTTATTTCCTTCAAGCTAATCACAGCTTCATTTTAAAAGCAGACCTAGTGGACTGTTGCTGGATTGACAACCCAAGGTTGTTAGACAAGCCTGCAACCCAGATGGCTTAGCAAGTCTGTGTGAGTTTCCTTATCAAAAACAGATGAGGAGGTTGGTTTGGTAGGAAAGTGTGTGTGTGTGTGTATGAGCACAGGAATACAGACAACAAATGCAGCTGTTTTCCTTTTAGTGTTGGGTGCTCAGTCTTTGGTAGATGGGGTGAGACAAGACAAGCACCCCACCACAGGCCTGGCATCTATTGTCCCCAGTGCAGAGCAACATTTTCTCCACATGGATACTGGGCAAATTTGTACAACTATGACTGGTTTTCAGGTGCACTCTGAAAGGTCTTTATTTGCAGAGTGCCAGCCCTTCTGCAATGCTAGCCCTTTTTCATTCTGCCAAACCTGAACTTCCAAAAATAATGTGTTACAGTTTCTCAATAAAATTTTAAAAAGTACCCAATTAAAAATTAATTCAAAGTGAACCTTAAAAGTTCTTAAAAGCGAGCTTCGCATTCTGTGGTGACTCAGAGACCAACAAATCAGTGCCTCACTGCCAAGACAAAGGCAGCCAAGCTTGGAAGACCATAAATTATTTTTGGAATGAGACTTCTGATTGATGAAAGTTTTCCTTATGCCCTTTTAGAAGGTGTTGTTTCTTGTCTTTTCAGTTTTACTAATGGAATGTCTTGCTTTCCTCTACCCTAAGGTGTCCACAGTGCCCTTGTAGGCAAAGCGTTTCCAAATGTACACAAGACTTGAGCATTCTGAAAAAAGTCAGGTTTTTCTTGAACACCTCAGGAAAGCTGAAGATTATGGACTGTTCCCCACCTGGAGATTATGGGCAGTTCCCCACCTTCTTTGCAGGAGAGAACTTTCCTCAAGGCATCCCCGTTCCTTGGAGGTTCAAGGGAATGATGTGATGGGACTGGTCAGTCCCGTGCATGCACTGGCCCATCATCTTTTTGATGGATAGGCTGACTGTAGCTTACATCTTAGTCAGTGTCTTGAGTTCCCTGAGAAGGAGGAAGATTATCTGTGCCAAGAAAGCCAGTGGCTCCAAGCATCCACTGTCTCTGAAGGGCAGTGGCTGCTGCAAGAGCTGTGTGCTCCAGTGCCACTTCCCAACAGTGCAAATTGTCATGGTGCCATTGAAATCAGCCCTGACTTGGACCTGGCTGGAAAAAATGGCCTCAACCTTTCTCCTGGGAATGGTCTTTCCAGAGCACAGTTTTCTGTGCATGAACCTCTGGCTATGGCCTGAAAGCTCATTTTGTTTTTTCCAGGTTGGCTGAGTACATTGGTTGGCTGGTTTATGGATGAAGGCATAGCTCATAGTTTCTGTGAGCTTCTTTTTCCTACTAAGCTGAATATAAGAATACAGATTATTCTCTGTCTTAGCATGAGAGCTTGAAGTACAGAATCTTGGGGTTTCCAGCACGAAATGCTCCAGTATGAGTAGCAGACCTAATACAGTGTAGCAGACTGTTCAGCAATAAAATTGCTCTCGGGAAGTTTCTTCCTCTTCCACAAAATTAATGAGTATTTTATATCTTGAAGTCTGGATTCCTATAAATTTTATACCTGACATAATGGTAGAGGTTTAAACCACAGAAATCACATTATAATTATGACCTAATTATGCAGAGACCCAAGACACAGGATTTTTGATCCCCGTACAGGCCATTCACTTGAGAGGGGACTCAATTATCCTTGTGGGTCTCTTCCAAGTCAGGAAGGGGTTGTTATTCTGTGATTCTATGATTTTTGTTTTCTTTGGACATCAATATTTAGACAGAATTTTTTTTTACCAATGTGGCCAGTGGCAGCTCTGAAAAAATAAATAATCAATATTATTTGAGAATGCAAATTAATGAATATCTTAGAAGAGTTGTATCTTCAAATTTTTATCATAGGAGACTTTATAGAAGGCCACGTCCTTTTGTTTCAAGATGATATATTTAATTATCAGTGCTGATGATCACTTGACCCTGTGACCCTAGAGAGAAACAGGACTGCCAATGCCATGTGGATCCTGACAGTTATCTCTGAGTATTTACAGGCCTTGATATATATGCAATCTATGGATATTTCAAAACTGATTAACATTTCAGAACCTGAGTTTAAGTTATACTTGGCATTTCAATAGT
Organism: Cyanoderma ruficeps; assembly: GCA_008694505.1. Lineage (NCBI taxonomy): Eukaryota > Metazoa > Chordata > Aves > Passeriformes > Timaliidae > Cyanoderma > Cyanoderma ruficeps. Next base: position 761,264 of record VZDJ01006585.1, on the reverse strand, counting down.
GTCAAGGCAAAATTAATCAGAGCTCAAAACATATGCACTCTTACTGACATGTTAGTGACAGTGAAAATATAAACTACTGGGAAATATCCTGCTGAAAGACAGACTCTAAACTGGATTTTGGAAGAGGATCTGCAAAACTGGCTTACTGCCATGGGCAGACTCTGAGGTGGTGTCTAATAGTGTAGCTGGCATTTAGTGACTAAGGTACCAGCTTAAATGACTCAGGGCTCTGCCAAGTTATATGTCCTGTAATAAGTCACCGCAAATCTTCTTACTTGTGAAACATTAACATATTAAATATGCAAACTAATCTCTTGAAACGGTTCAGATAAGCAGCATTTTTAAATGTATCCAGTCAAGTGTTTTTCAGCCAATGAAGCTCAGCAAGCAGATGCTTTCATCTAAGTGGCTCTCATGAGAATGGTCAAAATTTATACCTGGTTGTGATTTTAGTCTGTGTGGCTGTCTGTCTTTGTAGTAAAAATAAGAGAGCAGAATGATTTTTTTCCCCATTAGTTTTGTTTGTCTTTGTTTTAAATAGGTCAGCGATAAGCTTTACAAATTTCAAAAGATGTTAATTCAGCCTCAGTGAAAGCTGTTAGGATCCAGATTGAAAAGCATCAGATCAAATAGTGTGCCTTTTTAGAAATCATGCTTTTATATGTTCCATGAAATAGCACCCTAAATGAGGGATTAGCAGTAGTTTTGCTTTAATAACACCTAGTACCTGTAGGAAGATATGATGGACTCTGTGTCTCTGTTTCCCAACAGAAGGATGGTGTAGCCTGTCTGTCTGTGGTGAAGCTGGCCATAATTTTTAGGTGTAGAGGAAGCATGAGCTAATTGTTTAATTAGTTTTGAAACTACAAATATTTTTGCCATACTTTTGTTCTGGAAAAAAGACAGAACCCAGTGAACAGGGTAAAAATAAATAATAAAGAGAATCTACACAGAATCAGCTGCCACTGCAAACACTAAAGCGAAAGCTAGAGAAGACTCAGGAGGGGATGAAGTTTGGGGTAAAAAGGGGTTGGACTTTTATTAGTTTTTTCCCTCCTAACTTTTTATATTTTTCTGCTTGCTCATTGTGAAAATTGTCTCAGTTTAGACTTTGGCAAGAGCATAACAGCCTCCACTACTTCCACTTACCTCTGAATTCAGTCCATGGTGATCTGTGTACCGACCTGTTGGCACAGTGACCTGGATCTAACATCTGGAAACCGTTCATGCCTCTTGCATGAAATCTCTTTGATTCCTCTTCACATTTTCCCTCTCTCTTCCCAGGACGCTCTTTGAAGAAATTTATGCCATATCCAGCAAGCATTCCTTAGTCATCATGGTAGTGGTTGTTCCCATTTAAATCCAGACTTCTTTGATTCTTTTTAAAATATCAGAGATTTTTCTTAACCTCTAAAGACATAAGGACACAAGGACAAAGGAGAGTCTTCTGTCCTTCAAAAGTGGTGAGAGGTGCTGTTTCTGGACTGGGAATGTAAGTCCACTTTGAAAGTAGACTGGGATTGCTGTAAACCAAAGGGACTGGTATTGTGGTTTTCAGAGATCTTGAACAGTGGATAGATGAGAATGGGAAGCAACTGTTGCCACAGGACTGGTTTCAGCAGTTTTGAATGGGAATTCACAAGTTGCAGTCAGATTTTTCATTGCAGCCCATCTTCAAGTGCTCACAAGTAAAACTAAGAAGACAGGTGCCTCTCTAATGAAGCTAATCAGTCTGTGAGACAGATGAGAAGGGCAAAATAGAATGGAAAAAAAGGAAAGATTTGAGGGGAATTAAGACTGCATAAGTTTTTTTTCCTTCACTATTTGAGTACACAGTTTGATATCATCTCTGGCAAAGCTGATTGACAGAATTCTATATTGCAAGTTATAAAAGTATCTTTCTGGAAAATCTTTATCTTCACAGTGCCTCAGCACAGATGCAAGGAATATTTTTCCTTTTTACAGTTAGGAGACTACAAACTTATTGAAGGTTATGTTTACAGAAGTGTTGCATAGGAGCCTTCCAACTTTTAGGTTCAAGCATGGCCACTGACCCAGCTGTCATGTGCTACTTCCTTACAGTAGTTTGTGACTAAAGGATTATCTGCCTGGCATTTTTGAGGCAGATGGAAATTTATACTGTGTGCAGCCTGAGCTGATGATAACTGTGCAGTGTTGGTCACAAGCTAACACAGACTGTTTCTCGAGGCAATTTACCCTGTTGAGCTCCTTGCTGCCATAATTAAATGGCTTTGTGTAGTCCAGCTGTGCAGAAGGTATGTCCTAGCTGAAAGACACAGCTAATTTTCTTTCCTTTGTCAAGCTTTTCTTGCAATAATGAATACTATCCCATGGTTCAAAAGAGGTCATAGCTTCTTTTATGTACAAAGATTATATATGCTTGTTTAGATGACTGGTTTTCGACCTTTCCTGTCTGGTTGTTTCCCTAGATTGCTGAAAAGCATGGCTGAGCTTGCTGTGCTTAGTTACCTTTAGTGGGTGGTGAAACAAGAGTATGTGACACCTTCTGCGGTCTTGGGTCACACCCACTGAGAGACCATTTTAGAAAATGAAACATTTTCCATTGATATAGTTGTAGGTTAGAGCTGCTTTGTTATGTGTTAGTTATTTTAAGGACATTTTATTTTCCCCTGTGTACAAAGAACAATAGTCCTGTAAACTTCTGGCCAGAAAAGCAAGCAAACAAGGAATAGATCTGCCACACATATCAGAAAGGAGATTTTGGATCAAAGATCTCATAGAGCCATTAAGTGGTCATTTTGTGTATCTGTAAAATGTACAATAGCTGCACTTTTATTCTGTTATTCAGATACGTATTTAGAGGGTTAAGGCAATGTGGATTAAATATTCTTTCAAAAGCTTTGTTCGGGTATTTTGTCCCACTTTCTAACTGGATCTTTCGTAGCAATTGATAGCTCTGCAGATTACTTGGCATTGAACAAACAATACTTTACAGCAGGCTACACAATATCATATTTGCAAAGAAAGAAACATTTAAGACCAGTAGTGGACTGAACATGCTTTTTAGGTTGTCACTGTGTTAGGGGAACACAGCTGCAAAACATTGCACAAAAACTCCCCATATACACCCTGTCTTCCTGCATTTTAACCTTCAGGCTGCAGGAATGTGAGAAGTTTTTCTTTCTTTTTTATCTTCTGATTCCAGAAGGGATGCTCAGCTGGGCACCTCAGCCAAGAGTGAACAGCCTTACTGATAAATGCCCCCGTATCTCACTGTGAGTGCAAAGAGAAACAGATTTTATCTTTTTTGAGAAAAAGCGAGATATGGGGGCATATATCAGTAAGATATCGTTTTGGGGGGCAGCAGGAAAGCACAGTTGCCCACAGCCAGTCTGGCAGCCCCTGCACCATGCACGAGTTTGTTGTGTGAAGAGCACGGCAGCGCGATCGGTTGTTGTGTTGTGCCTTGATCTGTGCTTGGGGCACCCAGTGGGAAATCAGTGCTTGGAAGTTGATGGAAAATTTACTGTTTGTAGGAGTGGACCTTGATACACTGAGCAGTGCGGTGACTTGGGGTCTACATCTGATAGCTGAAGAAAGACCAAGGCATTGATATACCTCACTGCAAAAACTCCTGTATAGCTGGGCTTGCCAGGCAAGGTCTAGCACAGCTAAAGTGATCCTCTGGCATGTCCCAGTGATTGGATCTCTATGGAGCTGTGGCTGTAAAGAACAGGGGCAGCTCTTTTAAAGAAGTTCTGTGAAATAAGAAAAAGTGCCAAACAACATGGTTTTGTGATAATGTGATTGCAAGATTAATTGGCACATGCATTAGCAAAGGACACAGAGAAAATTTGCATTTGTCTGTGGGAAGAGTGAGTCAGAATGACTTTGTACCTGTTTCCTATTATGTGTGTGTCACACATATTTAATATTTTTAGTTTAATACTTCATTGTTTCCTTGATTATTTTAATTTTCTGAACTACCTCAGTGTGAAAACATATCACAGAAGATGCTGATGCTTTTTATTTATGTAAGATGCTTAAATTATACTTCCGAAGTTACTTACCCAGCATTTTATTTATCTTGCAGTCATAATTATTTAGTGCCTCCTCCATCTGCTTTTATTTAATTATGACTGTATAGACAGCAGCCACAATGATAAGCCTCTTCAGGCTGATCTGTTGCACAGAGAGCTTTCTGTACACTGTAATGAGCCCACTTGACACCTGGCAATTAAACAGAATAGAATTTTTTTTTTTTTTTTTGCTATTCAGGAGAGTTGGCATGATATCAGGCATGCAGTGATGTGACTTGGTTCTCACATGTAGGGCAGACTCTCCCAGGCAGTATAAAAAGGACAGGTGAAATAAATTAGAGAGTTGACAGCTGCTTTAAACAACCCTGTTCAGCTTCATAATCCGTTTTGTCAAATTTCTGGAATTTGATGCATTTTTGTTTGAATGTCTTCTTCAGCCTTTTCAACTGTTGCCAGAGACTCCCTCCTACTGAAGTTCTTGCTGCTTAAAATTCAAGAGTGCTTTCAACTCCCCCTCTATGGCACAGTTTGTTACAGAATAAAGATATTCCTTATCACAATACTTATTTAATATGTCCTTTTTGATGCTGTAAAGAGTGGTGGAGAAACTGGAGTCTGTGTATGCCTGTTGGCTAAAATTACACTCTTACACACCTGTTTATTGCTAGCACAATAACATTGATTCCTGTGGGATTTCTCCAGGTTCACTCCTCATGTAACCAAAATCCAGATATGCACCTGCCTGTTTTCTGGGTGCATAGGCACAACCCTAGTTCCCTTTACAAAGATATGATTTTGACTAGACTAGAGTGGGCTATTTTTCTTTAGCCTTGAGTGTATCTTAACTCTTCATGGATGTGACTTGGATCTGTAGTTGCTCAGGTGAATGAAAATAAAATGTTAAATTAAAAGTTTATTGACAGTTTTACCACCAAAATATATATGTTTTGCATGTCCAGAAAGGTAATATTTCACCTTTCCTTTTCATTATTATACATTTCTTTCTGTGAACAATGTCCTTTAAATTAGTGTTGTGACTTTGAGCCACTAACCATTTCCAAAAGTGTGTTTATTAAGAAGCAAACATTGTAATTAATTTAACAGTAGGATAAAATCTGTTTATTTTGATCCAAACATTGGAAAAACTCCTTGAACTTAACCTTAAAACAATGATGAACCAGCCTTATTTCTCAGTGGTTTCTAATGTGACTTGGATCTGCTCTGCCTTAATCCTCATCATGCCACTCTACCCACTGTGAGATAAAAAAGGCAGCTCCCAGAGGGAAAGACAGCAAAAATGGCTTTCAAAACTTACTTTTTAAAAATAATTTTTAAGTTGAAAGGCTTTTTTAAAGGCTCCTTTCTTCTTGGTCACATTTTTTCTGGTGTTTCTATTAGCAAATCAATGCTGCCTCACTCATCCCAATAATAAGAGTATTTCAGCCCAGATTCACAGCTACAAATAACTGGCCACTACTTATGGACCTTGTGCAACTGCCTGGATGTGTGAGGGGAGAGCAGTGGACACTGTCTACCTCCATTTTAGCAAGGTTTTTGACACAGTCTCTCACAACATCCTCATAGGGTAACTCAGGAATTGTGGACTGGATGATTGGACAGTGAGGTGGATTCTAGATGGCAGATCCCTGAGGCTCGTAAGGTGGGACACAGGGTCTAGTTGGAGGCCTGTCACTTGTGGTGTGCCCCAGGTTCAGTTCTGGGCCCAGTATTGTTTCACTTGGTCATCAATAACTTGGGTGAATGCGTAGATGGCTTTTCAGAAAGTTCACTGACACCAAGCCCGGAGGTGTGGCCCTTCAGAAGGACCTCCACAGATTGGAGAGAAGGACAGAGATGAGCTGTCTGGAGTTCATTAAAGGCAATTTCAGGGTCCTGCACCTGGGGAGGAATAACCCCATGCACCAGGACAGGCTGGGGGCTGACCTACTGGAAAGCAGCTCTGACAACAAGCTGTCTGTGAGCAACATGTCCTTGTGGCCAAGAAGGTTGATTGGCTCCTAGGGTACATTAAGAAGAGCATTGCCAGCTGGTTGAGGGAGGTGATCCTGCCCCTCTGCTCAGCCCTGCTCAGGCCACATCTAGAGTGATGTGTCCAGTTCTGGGCTTCTTCAGCACAAGGGAAACAGGGAGCTGCTGGAGCAGGTCCAGTGGAGAGCTGCAGAGATGATTAAGAGACTGGAGCATCTCTCCTATGAGAAGAGGCCAAGGGAGCTGGGCCTGTTCAGCCTTGAGAAGACACGAGTGAGAGATCTCATCAATGTCTATGAGTTAGTGAAGGGAGGGTGCCAAGAGCGTGGAGCCAGGCTCTTCTCAGTGGTGCCGAGCAACGGGACAAGAGGCAATGGGCAGAAACCAAAGAACAGGAAGTTCAGCCTGAATATAAGGAAGAATTTATTTAGTTTGTTGGTGTCTGAGCAGTGGAACAGATTGTCTGGAGAGGTGGTAGAGTCTGCCTCACTGGAGATATTCAAGAGCTGCCTGGACAGAATTCAGTAGTTTGCTCAAGGATGATCCTGATTGAGCATGGAGCTTACACCAGATAACTCCTTCCACCCTTACCAATTCTGTGTTTTCATGAGATGAAGGGAGCTGTTGGGAAGTAATTGAAGCCTGGAAACCCCAATGACACCATGTTGGTCAGCCTGGAACTTTGAGTCTTCTGCTGTTTCTCCTCAGTCTTTCCCAAAGTGGTTAAAGACATCTTTTCTTTGATATAATTTCTGTGCCTTTCTTTGCACTGATCAGCAATGTCACCTGCTGGTTTTGTACCTGTGTGCTTAGATTATAATCTATGTTTTAGTATTTTCTGTCTTCTTCAAGAGGTAAGCACCTGGGGCCATGCCTATGCTTCCTAGTACACTTTGGAAAAATATGATGGGCATCTAGTTCTCATGTTCTTTTCTTTTTCAAGCCATTTATTGCTTGAAACACCAGTGCAATAAATAGCAAGCTCAGTAATCAGACAGGAAATTCTTGAAAACTTGTACCTTATGTTCTGATCAGTTTGAGCCAGCAAAACCAGATGCCAGGAGGGCATCCTGCTCTCCCAGTCTCACATCTTGGTCCTGCTGCCCACCAGTTTTCCACCAACCTGCCACATCAGGAACTGCTCTGCCTGAAAATTGACTTGGAAAAAAAAAAAGAGTTATTTTTAGCTGGATCAATTCCTGTGTTTGATTCCCAGCATGGCCACATAAACGTTTGTGCTGGCACAATTGAAAGGATGCAGTGGGAGTGGGAATGAGCAGTCCCAGATCTGAGGAGGAGGAAGCCAGGAACTGTATGCATCACCAAAACAATGTCTGTGCACTTGGAACATTAAGGCCTGACCCTCAGTTGGAGCATCTGTGGAGTCCTAAAAGGGCTAATATGTAACACTATATGTAAGTGGAGGTGATGATGAATGTGGAAAGTAAATGTTTTCAGCTAGAACACTTGAGAAGCAGCAGTTGACGGTACAGAGCAAGAAGTTTTAACAGAGCTGAACCTGGGGCAGGCTTTTTTTTTTACATGATCATCACAAAAACAGCGGGCCTGTCTCTCATAGCCAGATTTTCCTAAGTGCACACTGCAAGTGAGAAGTACATGTGATAAACAAGGTTTGGTGCTTAATTGCTTAGAATGGAAATGACTTCTATTACAATATATTTTTTCAGTGGCAGCATTTAGGTTCCCTGCCCTGTAGTCTCTGTGACCAAATCCTTAGTCACAGCTCAAGGCTGCAGAACAGTGTCATTATTCAGTAGTTAATGCAGAGATTTCAGTAATCCTCAGGGGGTAGGAAAAAAAATGAAGGAAGGAATAAAGAAGCTTCCTGCTGATGAGATTTCCAAATCCAGAGTTTATGCACTGTATATTTAATGAGCACAGGTGAAGCAATTTTATTGTTTCTTTCCAGGATTCTATGAACCTTGTATTCAGGAGTTCTTGTCAGTGGGATTCCTGTACCCAACATTTAAACAGTACTTTCTGGAGGGAAGAAAATAGATTTGAAATTTCAAGTCGTGGATATTTCTAATGCAGTTTTTCAGGATTAATTTTGCATGTAATCATGATACAGTTTGTCTTCCCCAGCAAGACCAAATGCCATAATAGATCACTGCGCTTTTCTCTGAGAGCTGATTATTACTTAATGCCTGCAGCCAGGTTGTGAAAATTTGAGGCTTTTTCTCTGCAAAGTATACTCTCATAAAAAAGGTGTTTTTCAGAACCGTGTCAGTTGAAGTGTTTTTGTTATTATGCTTGGGTGCTTTATGATGCTGTTAGCATCCTCCTAACATACTACACCAAAATGATCCATTATGCCATGTTAGTAGCTTCACTATTTAATCTGCCTTGCATTTGTTGTCTTATATTTTAAACTTAAGACATGATCTTCTAAATGTGGGTGTAAAACTCACAAACAACATGTTCACTGTGGATTGCAATATCGAACATTTTTTGTTTACAAAAGGGAGAATGATAGAGGTATCTATGTTCCCAGGGACTTTGATCCTCTGGTATGTTTCTGTTTGCTAATAATGGAGCAGGAGGTGTCAGCAGCTCCAGAAATCTTACCAAGCTACAAAGAATTGCATTGGTTTCCCAGAATGAATGGAATCCATGCAGTATGTTATTAAGCACCACCAATTAAGATGACTGTTCCAAGTGTCTGTAAACATAAGACCCTCTTCCGGAGACCCAGTGGCTTTCAAATCTCTTGCTTAAAATGCCTTGCAGTGTTATGTCTTTATACATCTCTTCTTTAGTCTGTTATATATTTGCTTGCTTGAAGTCCAGTCTGATGTCTGACACTGGAAGGTAACTATGTAATTTTCAGAAGAATAAAAATATCGAAGCCACAATACCAAAATGACAGCTGAAGTTCAGTGTGCTCTATTTTAGCCTTCTCCTCCCATTTCTAATTTGTAGTGGACTGCTGAAGTTAGCCTCTACCGCATGGCTGCCCATTGTGAAGCTGGTGCCCACAATCACTTGCTTTTTCTATGGAGCCAGTGGGGCACAAGGGGAATTTCATGATCTCAGTGACAGTGATAACAATGCAGAGTCAGATCCTGACATTCAGGAAAGCTGGGGTTGAAACTTGGCAGTCAAACAAAAAGCCCAGTTTTAAACCTCTGTGATAAATTATCCTAACACTTAGAATTAAATGTGGAGTTGTTTTTCACACATGCATGGTCTCTCACACTGGAGCGGGTCTTTCTGAAATATTCTATTTCAGAATAGTTATCTGATATTTGTGTATCCTGTACTTCAACAGGGGTTGCAAAAGCAGGTTTAAACACTTGATGATAATGTTTTAAAGCATACTATAAACATAGCAGAGCAGCTTCTTTACAGGCAATGACGTTCCAAAAATAGTATCTCCCTACTCCGAAAGGCTGTTCTAGACCCTTGGTTGTTTCTGCTAGACCCTTCTGCTAATCTTCAGGATGAATCTGTGTATTCTTAGTACCCATTCATTTACTCTTGGGCCAGTGCGTAACCTTAGGTTAATTAACTGTTTTCCCCCTCTGCTTTAAGCTGCTCTTTTGTATTTATATAAACAGCAATTTCAGCTTAACTTCAAATATTTAGTCCTGTTCTTTTTTGTTTAAAATTATGGGTAGTTTTACTTCCTCTTTTAAGACACTTTGCAATAGTCTGTCTCACTCTGTTAGTCCTTGGCACAATCTTGCACAAGTTTCTTGCTCCTGTTTTTAATTTTTGTTTCCCTCAGTTTTTCAGGGGAATGGTTTCAGCCATTGACTGGGGTGCTCTATGCCTTGAGGGGGGATAGGCCTCTCCAGTAGAGCTTGGTCCCACCTGTGCCACATCCCATCTATTTTAAGAGAGAATATGTAGTTTGGAGGTGCCTCTGGTCGGTGTGGAGAGAGCCTGGACAATTAGCTCATATAAGATGCTTCCGTTTTAGCTGGCTAAAGTTTAGTGAGATGAATCCTGCTTGACAACCTTGTTTGGTAGCAGTCAGTCTCTTGTGAGACTGGGGGATGATCTATGAGTACACCCATGTCACCTATTGATATGATTCTCCTCCTCCAAGCTGGCTTTGTAGGGCATGAAAACACCTTGCAATCTTTTTAAGGGCAAGTTCAATGTCACACCATGGGATAATGCTTTATCATCTGTTATGCTCCACTGCCCTGAGTACATCCCATAGGACAACTCCAGAAGACGGTGGATGCTTGCTGTCCATGTGGAAGGTCTGTTCCCTTGATTGATTATCCTTCTGCGTTTCACACTTCAGATCATCCCTGTGCAACAGAGCTCTGCCTGATGAATGCTAATATTGGCTCTAGAGGTTGTGCCTTATTTAACATCAGGCTCACATTACTAATTTTCTTACTTTGGTTTCAAGATCTTCACTGGATGACCCCATGTCTGTACATTTAAATGATAAGAGAGTGAATTTGCTCTCATGGATAGTGACAGCATCCTTTGTTCACTAATAAGGCTTGGCAATTAATTGTGAAACTTGTATATGCACAACAAATCATTCAGCACACGAGTGGCATGTATGCCCCTTATTCTGGATTCAGTAGACCTTTCTTTGAATTTCACTCCATAGACATAAAATTATGCCATGAATGAAAGAATATGCTTGAAAAAAGGACTCAAGTGTGATGCCTTGCCAACGTCGTTTGTTAATGCCTGAACAAGTGTAGTCGAGTTTCAATTATTTATGATAATATCTTCTAGCCTGCCAATAAAATAGTGTAATAGGTTTTTTAAAAGTAATGAATTCCTAGAAATATGAGATCTTGTTACTAACATAAATTAAAACTCTGCTGAGAAGTGGGATGAGTACCCTTAGGGGTAAAGGGTTGTTGAGTTCTTTAAATGTGTGGATTAGCAAAACGAGAATTAATGAGCTGTTATTATTTATAGAAGCAACATCTGATCAGTGTTTCCTCATAATTCATACCTCCCAAAACCTGGATTTACTTCACTTTTTCTCAGCTAAGGGCTTTAGACTCAGTAATATTTCTTCTACAGAACCAAGATTCAGCAGTATTTTAAACAGGTTCTCCATTTTATGCTAGAATAATTATTCCTGATTTATGTTCTGTCTGTTTTGCATACAATGGGTCAAGTCCCTACTTAAAATTCATGTAGCCCCGTTCATGTGAAAGAGTCTCTTAACAGTTCAGAGGTAGAACAAGGCAGCCGAGGAGATGCCTGAGACCAGGACTTAGATCAGAGACTTATTTTGTGATCCTTAGACTCTCAGGGTGTGTTCATCCACCTGCAAGGCAAGATAGCTGCATACTTTATCTGTCTCTACACTCAAAGGAGGGAACAGTTCATCAATCAGAGGCTATTATTTATACCCTAAATAGCTGTCCCAGATGATGAAGGCTTTGTCATTTGTCTATGCTCTGGTATTTGGTTCTCCTGCTTCATGGTACTCTTCCATGAGAGTCAGAGGCTTGTCTGAAAGCCACCCTGCTTTGGTGGTGATTTCTCACTGAGAATTATTTCTCAAGTAATAGAGCTGGTTTTAACTGCATTTTTTGTGTAACTACATTTGATTATNCAAACCACTACAAATGGTAATTCTGAGCACAGCTGCAGTTGCATTTTATCGTATTGCTGTGTCTTTAGTGCTCATCTATACTGCTATTCCTATATAAAGGAGCAATGCCAGTGAGTTTGGCACCAGGAAGAAGTGGAAGGGGGTACACCATGGCATACACTTTCATGTGGTATGTCTGTTTGTAACAGCAGTGCTATCCCAGCACCTCTGGCAATGTTTTGTACTGCCTTAGCCAGTGAAATATCTGAATCATGAAGATCTACCACTTAAGAGTCCTCCTTTGGTGTTGATTTGTGTTAGCCTCTGTGATTATTTCTGGTCCATAATCTCATTACCTAAACACTCCTATATTGAACAGTCTGAGTCACTTATCATGCTGTAAACTAATTTATTCCAGTCCCTTCTGGATGTTTGGTTTTGTGTTCTGATGGATGGAAATATCTCTGTGCTTTCTGCCTCTCGCTGCTGGCATCCCATCTATTTCTGCCACTTCCCAGGCTGGCTGGTATTCTCAGAGAGCTGCTGTTTCCTTCAGTGATAACACCCCACATTTCTCTGCTGCATTTGCTGGCTTGTTCGTAGTTCTACTTCTGCTCTCCTTTTAATTTTCTCTTTAGTCTTAAGTATATTTTCTTTCTGTATCCTCAAAATGGCATTTAGTGGTTTCCTTGATGGTTTAGTTGTCTGTTCGTATGCCATATTACAATAGCCCTAACTCAGATATGTAGGTGTCTTTTCCTATTATTATCATTATTATGTTTGCCACATTCATTACCAACTGGCAGCCACAAGCTTTACATACTAAATAGTTTTCCCCTCAAATACCCTTTACTTCTCCTCTCTCAGGTTTATTTTCCTCTCAGTGTATGGGACAAATTACGTGTCTAACTACATTGATGATGATGGGAGCTATGGCTGTAAATCTCCCTTGTGCTGGAAGGAGAATGGGCTTCCAAGTTTCTTGTCATCTAAGATGCATCCTGGTGGGTTTTCCCAGTGCTTCCCCTTTGGGGCTTCCCCCTGCCCTCTCTCCCTGCCACAGAATATGCAGCTTGCAGGGGAAAATGTGGCACAAGCTATGGTAAATTAAACAGATATCAAAATCCCTACTGAAGAAGTGGTGGAAAGGTGCAGAAAACAGGCACTAAAGAGGATTAATGCACATTTGCCTTGAGTAATTAGAGGAAACATAAATAAAACAGTGACATGATTTTTTTCCCTGCTTACCTTGTGAATAGGAGACACCAGTCCTGATTCTCCCTTACCAGAAGGGAAACATCAAGTTCAGTGATGTTACTCCTGATTGGCAGTGATGAAAATGAAAAAAAAAAAAAAAAAGGGTTTATATGATATTGAGGGAGTTGTTTGAGAATAATGAAGCTGCTGGAGTGACTTAAGTCTCTTGTTACAGCCTGATATATGTCAGGGCAGAACTCACACTTTGCCTTCATGATAAATTAGTATTTATTCTAGAGCAAATATATATTTATTATGGTACTAATGTGTCTTATGAGTGAGATGGGAGGCTGAACCATGACAGAAAGGAAGCTGCAAGAGAGTTAATTTATTTGGCATGGTAAAGGAGGCTATTCTATGAGGTATAGCAGATTATATAAGAAATAGTGTCATGTGACAACTTTAGTAGAGTGCTTTAACATATTCAACAAAGCAACCCAACTGAAACAAAAAACCTGGCCACATTTAAGGATATCTTGAAGGTGTTTTGTATGTGCTTTTCTTCAGAGGTCATAAACAAAACACTGAATGTTGCTTTTTGCACATAGTGGAAGGCACTAAGTATGTCCCATTGGTTTCAGTAGAATGAGATGGCTTTTTGTGCAGACACCAATGTTATTTTTCTTCATTAATTTGTTGGGCATCCAAACAGGACTTTGCAGACAGACACAGTAAGGTTTTTACCCTTAGGAGCATAAGAGTGTAATTAATCCTAGTAATGACTTTAACAGGACATTTCAGGCACTGAAAATTACATCTTGTTTTTAGAATCAGGTGTGGAGGAGAGGTGTGGACCAGTTCTGTAAAACTGTGGTGTCTGCCCCACAAAGCCCAAACTTTTTCCCTCTCCTGTCAGCATCTTTCTTACTCTATGGTCTGTTGGCCCTTTGCATTTGGGCTTTGAGATGCAGGAAGGGAGAAGTGCTGGAGCTGTACAGCTGCAGTTAGGCACTCCATATGTCCCTCTAGGAAATACGCAGGAGAAACCAGCTCATGGTGGAGCTGCTCCCTCCTAGTGGTTGGCTTGACTGAGATGTAGCTGCTGTGTAGGTTGTGTACTCAAAGACAATCTCCATGCTCAGCAGAAAATTGGAGTCAGCTGCTGAATGCCACATCTGGACAGCAGAACACTTAAGTCCTTAAATATTTTCAGTGTTTTTCAGTGAGACCTAGTGGACTATCACATATGAGTTATTTTTAATAGTGCCATGGTTCTGATTTTTATTTATTCAAGACCAATTCAGTCCTGGAATAAGCAAGTGCAGCTCCAAGGCAAACTTTAGGATCAAATATGAAGCAAGGCTCTAAAGATATGCATTTGGCAAGGGGATGGGTACTGGTATGTGAGAAGAGGGCATGACCAAGCTTTTAAATCCTTTTTCAGGTTTGTTATAATTCTCTTCATACCTGTGCTTGTGGTTATATGTCTGTGTAAGGATTCACATCCATTTAAGTGGATGGATACTTGAGCCTAGAAAGTACCATTTAAGAGTCAATGGCAGTTCACAAGTGATGCACCATTAATATTTTTCTTGATTGAAGCAATTTTGAACACTGAATTAGAGAAATTAAGGTTTTACGCAATCTAAAACCAGTTTAACTGGCTTTTTTTGGTTGAAATTTTTCTAATTGAAAATGCAACATTACAATCTGCATTAAAATTACAATGATCATAATAACGATACCCAGATTTTATGTAGCATTTGTATTTCTTGTTAGTGGTAGTTTCCAGCTATGATGATAATGTGTGAAATAATTTCCAGGGGCTCATGTGATTGCTATAAAAATATAAGTTCAATCCATAGTCTTTAGTGAACACTTTGTTATGAAGAATCTTTATAAAAAAATGGCCACTTGGGAAGCAATTACTAATAATTACAGAATCCTTCATCACTGCTTTTGATCTTTTGCATGCATGGATCTAAACCCCTAATATTCACGTTGCTGACAGTACAGCACAGTTCAACAATAGCTTTGATGCCAATAGGAACAAAAGGGCTTTTTAAAAATATTCAATTCAGCAATTACTGTCACAGCTCTACTCCTTAAATGCAACTGTGTGAGTTCTTTGCAGTTAATGAATTCATATTACCTTTTAGAATTCACAATCCTTTCCCCAGCACTTTTAGTTTTAAGGTGTGAATTGTATCAATAGTGATATCCATCATCACTAGGTGTTTGCTCTGTGGGCGGATGGTGCTCTGTGTGCAATGTGTACAATTACTTTTGAACCGTAGACAAGATAATAGTCAAGCCATTTCATGCCTTAGGCAAGGGACATCTGCCAAGCATATATTGTACTCTATCAATAGGTCTTCAATCTTTTGCATCCCATGAAATTAATTTTTCCTGGGGCTATAGATAATTTGTCTTGTCTAATGAAAGTACAGATATTTCACAAACAACAGACAATAATTCTGGAAGCTTGTATTATAGAAAATACTTATCTTCTTTTTAAATGTGAAAAGCTGATTTGTTCAGTGAGAATAGTTTAACTTTCTTGGGAATTATGAAAATAAGACATAGGATGCGAAAAACACAGATTATTGTGCCAAGGCAAAGGTATTTGGAATAGGTCTGGAATGCGAAGTGTATCTGTAAAGTATATGGGCTATATCTCGATATAACTCATGTCACACATCTCTCATATAAATAATGTAAGGTGAAATATAGCCAGCATGATTTACTTATTTGTAAGCTACAACCCATTGTTTTTTGTCACTTTAGACTGTGCAGTCTCCGGGACAAGGGACCATCCCACCATTCAGCATCTCAGCAGCATCTCAGTGTGCTCCTGTCCGTGTTAGGGGTTGCTGCTGCCTGGTGCCCCTTTGCTGCCAGGTCTCCAGGCCCATGGAGAAGGGCTGCACAGGGTCATACTGCAGACATGAGCCCTTGTCTCAAGAGGCAGGAGGTGCGTGGTGCTGTGTTCAGTTTTGGTGATCCCTGTGCCCGCGGATCACCAAAAGCTGGGCTGTGACTGGTGCATGTGCCATCTAGCAAGGTTTCTCTGAATGTGAGGCTGGGTTTGACCTCTTCTCCTTTGTAGAAGTTCAGGGTTGAGGCATTCTTCCATCTTTAAGCTTACCTGTACCTAGCTGGCAGATGTCTGGGGAAAACAACAGTCTCTGCCTGGCTGTGGGACCAAGGAATAGGCACACAGTTAGGACTCTGACTGGAAAAACTCTCCATAGTTAAGTTGCCTTGAAGAACTACAAAATCCTGGATTTGGAGAAGATGAATACAGGCTAAACATTCACTGTTTCATCCTGGGCAAGGATAAATGTCCCTCAGATGGACTGCTTGGGAGACAGGTTCAAAACTACCAGAAGAAGGCGGTTCTCTGTATAATAAGCAATGAACCCATGCGTTTCCCCGCCAAAGGATGTTGTGAATGCAAAAGTTTGAGGACAGACTGAAAGAGAGTAGTTGAAAGAGAGATTTGCAAAGGATCATTAAGCAGGTGAAGCACATGAGGTTTAGAAAACCTGTTCAGTTGAAAAGAGTAAGACGCTGAGATAGTGTGTGTGGGGAAATATTGTAAATGTTCACTCATTTCTTAATTTGAATGGATATGACTTATGCCTCTGCTGCAGGCTGGAACTGGGCTAGGCAGACCCTTTGTTTGAAGCAAATACATCCTCATGTAAACCACAGCACTGGGGTAGAAGGCAGCAATTGCAGTTAACCCCCTGAACAAAGGCAAGCCTCTCTTAATGCCTGTCCTGGAAAGATGATAGTATTGGAAATCAGTTGAAGTCACGCATGTCTGAGGCCTTCAGGAACAGGCCCTGAGATCTGTCTGGCTTGGCAGTCCTTTCTTATCCTTTTAAAGTCTTTAAGTCATTTACTTCCAGAGGATTTTGAATGCCTGCTATGGCAGCTGGAAGTTTGCCACTGTTGTTCTGCATCTGTATCTCTGGGGATTTGCTGGATGTTTTGGTTGAGTCAAGTTCACTTTAAATACACTCCAAATTTTAAACGGTGATGCCAGCAGCAGATTCAGGCAGGAACAACATAAATAAATAGCACTCCTTCATCTCTTGTGGACTCTTGTGCCATAATTCCCAATATGCTTCAAGAGCATGAAGTGGCTGTGGAGTTTCAATGACCTTGCTTATCTCCTTCTGTTGACTTAAACATGAAAAACTCCTTAGGAAATCATGTAATTACAAGTTACACAGAGATAGGAGTCTGAAACTTGCAGTATTAGGGTTCTACATATAATTTGCTTCCCTTAAAGCCAAAAAATTATGCCTTGTGTGCCCCCTGCTCCCGCACATTGTCTTTTGCATTCCCAACCCTTGTTGACTTTACAGAGGACTTGTGGGCTTCCCTCTACATTAATCAGTGCAAGTTTTCAGTCTCAAATGAATCAACTTTTTATCATGTAGTGTTTCCACTGCTGGGCTAACCACTTTGCTGCTCTTTGGAAATTTCATGGAGAAAAGGCAAAGCTGGGATACTAAAAAGCCTGCCTATATTCACAACTGAATCAGTTGTTTTAAGAAAAGATGCTGTATCTTCCTGAATATTTGTCTTTTTGAGATCCTTTAGTGGTCTCTATTATAGCAGAACTATATTGAGAAATGCCCAGTGCAGCAGCAAAGCTATCAATGGTTTATTAAAAAACACTTAAATTAACTATTTTGATCACAGAATGAGTTCCCATTTTTATGAAGTTTGCATCATTTGGAAATAATTTTAAGTGACCTTTACAGTAAAAGATAGATATGTACATTTTGCATTTTCCTTCTTAGACCGAATAGATAGTCTTGTCTAAGAAAATAATTTGAGATAATATATCTATGAGCAGACATGTCTAGGAGCAGAGGTGTTTACCTTTGCTTACCAAAGATGAGTCAATAACTTCCTATTTCTTGTTTTTTATATAATATATATATTTTAGACCTGACCCTCTGTGCTTTGAAGAGAGGGTTCTAATTTTGCAGGGAGACAAGGGCACATCCTGATTTGATGGAGTAAGTATGGGACCAGGTCCTGCCACAGGACATGCAAGGCAACACAGAGTCAGTGCAGACCCATGCTACAAAACACCCTGGTGAGAGGCTTCCTGGACTGTGAACATCTGAGACCTCTTTTGCCTTCTTCATCCTACTAATATGCTAGTATGTGATATCCAACGGCTTTTGCCGTGCTCATCACCATACTGAGTGCCTACAGGAATTATACTTGCCTTTATTCTCCCCACAAACTCAGCAAAGAGTAGATTAATGTACTTTCTATTCCTCCTACTTCTCCTCCTACTCACTCATTTGCTTCGGGCAGCAATAAACTCAGCAATTATAGGAGCAGCAGCAGCAGCAGCAGCAGCCACCAGCTTCCAAACAACGGATTTGGCCAAGAAGAAAGGCGCTCTTCAGACCTGCACTCTGCTGCTCAGCCCACAGTCAGAACAAAGCCTGCACCTCCCAGCAGCAGGGAAGGCAAATGTGCTAAAACAGCGGCTTGCAAACACTCTTCCCTTCCTCCCTTGCCAAAGGTAAATACTGAACTGGTTTGCAAACCCAGCTGAGGATGAGGTACCGTTTTCCCCAGTGTGTTTAAAAAAGGAACTTCTCCTTCCTTTGCACGGGACAGCACCTCCAGACGAATCATTTTGAAGCAAAAATCTTGGAAAATGTTAATAAGAAATGAAAACAGGGGGATAGAGAGTCACTTGGTGGGGATTACGTTGCATTGAGGGTGTTTCATCCCCAGCCTCAGATGCCAGAGCATGTCTTGATAACATTTTGTTAGCTACAGTGGGGGGAATGCTGCAAGAAGTGACCCATTAGGCTAAGCCAAAGCTTTTTAATTTCCTTATGTGAATAAATGAGGGACTTCACTAGCTTATATTTTATTATGAGGTACAAACTCTTTGAATAGTTATTACCTTTCTCAGGTGAGTCAGTGTCAGAAGACAGCAAAATTGAGGTCCATTATTGCAGACCTCAACAAAGTCTGCTGGATCTCACCATCAGAGGCAAAAGGATCTGCAGTGGTCACCAGCCCTTATTCCTTTTTCAAAGCTGGGGGAAACTGAGTTTTCCTTTCATAATAAATTATACGCCAGCTTAGAACCTGCCAAGATTTATAAAGCCAGATTCTGGCCTCGATTGGCTTCTATGTGGCAGCGCTTAACACACATCTAAGGACAGAGTAACGTTCACCTTTCAATGAGTCTCCTTCCTGTCTGTTGACAGGCAGTGTTTTGGATTTAAAATGAAGTTGCAAAGCTAGAGTGGAGACTTTAATGAACATTCCTTCTTTTTTTGTTGTTCCTTTTAATCAGAACCAACACCAATAAATGTCACTCATACTAAGTATTTATATATTTCTGCCTCCTGGATGGGAACTTCCCTTTCCTTTGATAGTCACTCTGCATCTGAGTCATATTTTGAGTTTCTCAACCAGCAGGTCTCTTCATTTACTATGGCTTTTTTTTAAGGACTGGTTTGGGGTATCCCTGTTGGCACTCTTTTATAGAGGTTGCCCTGTGGACTGTGTTTCCTTTGAGTCTTTAAAAATGCCATGGGCAGATGAGAGGTGTGTCTTCTGTGCTTCAAAAAAATTAAATAAAATAGTATTGCCAATTGAGAAAGTCAGTGAGGACTTTGACCTTTAGAATAAGCACTGCCAGAAATAAAATAAAGTGTCAGGGTGTTGTAAGAATTAAGTGTATTACTGAGTCTAGTGGGAAGGAGTCCAACATCTTAAATGGAGGGCACCAGAGTCTCTTGTTGATTGCAAATGACATTGCAATGCAAATCATGAGAGATGTTTCAGGCTGTTCTCTTCTCCTCTTCCCACTCCAGCGATCTCTGTGTGCTCACTTAATCAAAGAAGGAGTTAAGTCTCCCAGAGATGCACAGCGATCCAAACAGCCGAGCCAAATGTGAACCCACAGAATCCTAAATAGCTGAAATCTGCTGTTGAACAATTGGAGGAGAGAAAATCCTAAGAATCTAATATTTGATCAGTGTAAGGCATTGCTTGTCTGTAGGCTGGCGGGGGAAGGGAAGCAGAATAATAGTTGGAAAACTAGTATATCAGGACAGTTTTTCTGTCTTAATATTTCCCTCCTTCTGCCTCTCAGAAGACTTTTAAGGTGATGCAATGTTTCTGCTTCATTCCTTGTATAGACAGGATGAAGAATTTGTTATTTTAAGAGTGTGGACTTTGTCAACCCCTGTCTGAGTCCATATTATACAGGGTGAGGATCAGCTATCTTTCTCTGTGTTTATACCAGGCCATGAAATGCAACACTGGCTGATGTATGCTCCCTAGGCATCCTAAGGCTGATAGCTGATGTTCCTAGAGTACACGAAGAACAGAATAGAATATAAATCCCTTCTTCTAAAACAAATGTAAGAGGTAATGTAGGAAGGGAATTTTCTGCAGGAAGGGAATTTTCATTTCACCCATGTGTGACAGAAGGTCTGTTAAGTAACCAACATGCTTAGAGCTTTGTAAAGGAGTGTAACATGGTCTCTGTGGACAATTATATTACACTTTAAACACATGAATTACCAGCAGAATAGGAAAGAGAATATATCTGAGGCCAAATGTCTCCATAAACCATCGTAATAACAAGGAGGCTGATCCTCCCTGTCTCTCATTTGGACTTTCTGCCACTGCCCTTTCTGCATTGCAATGCTCATTATAAGCAGAAAAGTGGTTCTGAATTTTACTTTTAAACCACCAGCAACCATTTTGCTATAAAGCTGAGCCATTTATATTTTCTAAGCCTGTCCTCACAGATATCAGAACAATACTGTGAAGAATAAAAAGAACAATTGCCATGACTCTTCCTTGAGAGGGGTGAGTAGTAACAGCCCATTTGCCCCAGGGGCTCAGTCACAATTGGAACTAAGGGCCTCAGTGGTTGGGTAGTCCTCTGATCTGCACAAGGCCGTGTGGCAAAGACAGAGGCAGAGGCAAGGGCTGACATCAGGAATTTGTGGCTCTCCAGACACGCCTCCTTCCACCCTGACCTTGAAAATTCAGAATTCAAAATCCCTCTCCTCATATGCATTATTTAATAAAGAAGAGCCTTTTCTTACATATTCAAAAAGCCAGGCACCTTGCATTTCTTCCCTCTCTTCTACTGTCTTTGTGATTCTCGCTCAAGAGCTAAGCCTATTTAAGTTTCCTATAATGATGCATATTGTAAAAGTTTATTACAACAGAATTTAATGGTTGGGAAGCAGAAGTCTGCAGGCTGAAACATTATATCAAAGGTAACCTTTTGATAGAAAATTTTGCAGACATGGTAAATTTAATCCGACTCAACTATTTAACTCTTCACAGTATATTTCTCATATCTCTCTGAGGTGGGGAGAAAAGAGGCTTGATTTCCCTCCTGTCTTGCATAATTATTTATACTTCTGCAAAGTGGTTACAAAGTTCTTCAGAATCTCAGTGGCAGGATTTTCCATGCAATTTTTGGAGAAGCTGAGAAGTGCAGAAGGGATCAAGCAACAGAGAACTGGGGGGTTAAAATCTCCATTCTGTTGCCTTAACGTGGGTGTTTAGCACCATTTGAGATGCTCTAAGGAACCTTACCTGGCCTCCAGCTGCCACTCCAGAATTGCATGGATTTCCCACAGATCTTATGTCACACATGGCAGGCCTGTGATCTGAGATACCCTAGAAATTCTGGGTGGCACCAAATGCTT
Organism: Cyanoderma ruficeps; assembly: GCA_008694505.1. Classification (NCBI taxonomy): domain Eukaryota; kingdom Metazoa; phylum Chordata; class Aves; order Passeriformes; family Timaliidae; genus Cyanoderma; species Cyanoderma ruficeps. The sequence goes on along the minus strand of VZDJ01006585.1, from coordinate 739,767 downwards.
GTGTTTAGGCAGTTGATTCAAATCCTAATTAACTGGACTACCTGATTCTGGGTGAATTCACTGAGATGAGAGAAATTTGAAATTTGTTATGGGCAGTCTGAGTACAGCCTTTAGTTCTTGCTCAGTGAAAAACCAACTGACTTCCATCACATAGGCTAATCCATTTAGTGGCATTTGGGGCATCTTTTGGATCTTGCTGAATTAGATGTGAGCTCAGAGAAGGAAAAGAACACAGGCTCAAGTGAGATCTTTAAGAACCTACTGTAGACTTCCTTGCCTTGCCTTTGCCAGTTGCATGGGGTACAAGCCCAAGAATTGGAGAAAAGATTGCCTAGAAATCAGGATTTCTTTCTTTTCCAGTCAGCTCCTGGATGCTTGTGATAAAATCTTTTCACAGCTTTGTACCTCAGCATCCTTTTCCAATAGCTGGGGGTCATGACACTGACATCCCTTCTCATGGGCTTTGACAGGGTATGGAAGACTGTGATATCATCTGATTTTGGAAAAGACTGAAGAGACGGTTTGTTAACTGTACTGGGATTTTTAGTGGAAAAACTAGATCCTGTGTGTACTTTCCCAGCTTCAGGATCATGCTACGGATGGATTCACAATCTTCTCCTCTAGCAAGGAAATACTGCATTCTGTTACTCTAAGCAATGAATTGTGGCATCTCACAAGTAGAAAAAGTAAAACCAGAAAAGAAGCATTGAAATTCTCTGAGGTGTGATTGTTACTGATCGCCATCACAATTGTCATAAAGCTTGATCTAGCATATATAATAATGTGACTTTGATCTAGTGAAGTCCTTGCCCAGTTTGAACAAGTATTTAATTTTCTCTCTTACTTATACTGTGGTTCAGTCCTTTACTATTTGTGTCTTGTCCTAATTACCTAGGAAACCTGTTGTGCTTTTTCTATTACTCAGAAATTCTTCCACTGAGAACTTTTGTGTTCTGTAGTGCACATCCTGAGCTCCAGGTGACAAATCACCTAGAGAGGGAGCCTAAGACTTCCCATGGCCAAGTGAATGCAAATTATCTAGTCCTAGAGCAATCAATTCTTCCATCAAAAAGGACATTGACCTCCCACCACTGTCAGGAATACTCACTATATTTATGTAAAGCCAAGCTCAGTTTTCATACAGCTTTTGACCTTGGTGCCTTATGGCAATGTTTATAATCTTCAATGGGTATAAAATTAACACTCTCTTAGGCTGTCTAATATGATTCTACAAAAATATTCTAAAATTGGGAAGCTGTTTTAAGAAATGAAAATACCCTTTTTGAAAGTAATTTGAACCATTTTTGCATCCTGCCATGAGATTGACATCAATCTCAGTGCAGGGAGATTATTCAAAAATTCCCAGGAAAATATTGTTCTTTTCTATTACATTGTCTGGTGTTTCTGGTAGTGTATTTAGGGGGTGAATTGAAGCAACACACTGTAGGTTTCATTAGTCCAGCTCCCCAGTGGATTTTTTTTTTCAGAAAAAAAAAAATCTCTTTCTGACTAAACAATTTCCCTGTTTAGTCTTTTAAAACCTTTTCAAGTGTAGTGTTCCCTGGACTCTTGGTTCTCTTGGTGTGTTGGTGGTAGATAGCTTTCACAGCTAATTCTCCTTTAAGTGGAAAGAAGGCCATTTCCAGGCTCAAGGGCAGCTCCTACTTACATGTTTAATTTAGTTGAATGACTTAAATTTCAATGTCAAATTTAATATAATTTTATAAATATTCTTAATTCCTTGACATGATTAGGAATCTTGTCTTCATGTGGACTCACCTACATTTGATTCCAGAAAAAGTCTGTACAAAACCTTGTTCAGATTTGGCAGCATGCCTCCTTGTAGCATGAAGGTGAAGGAGAGGCTGGATCAGGTTAAATAGCAGGAGAGAAAGGGAATGGTAGGAGGCATACACCAGTAAAGCCTACACCAGCATGTGCATGTTGTGTGTGGATCCACTTTCTGGGTTTGCATAGCACTCTTCCTTGGTCCTGCTAACATCAGTAATTGATGCCGGCATTGTGATGGGGGAGGTGAAGGATATCTGATGAAGCTTTCCTGGTGCATACCCAATTTTTTAAAAAAAGCGTATAAAAAGGTATTACTTTGTTGCAGGAAATTCATTATACAAGAGGATAGGCAAGGGATTGATAGCCACCTCCTGCAGAGCAGTAATCCTTTGTCTTTAGGATATATAGGCGTGCCATTATCATAGCCTCTTGTTAACAGAGATGATATTCAGCAAGTGAACAGGGCTCAACTGAGCTACTGGAAAGCTTCATTTGATGTGCAAATGAACAGTCCTGTTCAATAAGGTACACATGTCCCAAGTGTGTGTACATGAAACTCCACTTAATGTCTGCCAGAGCCTGCAAATAACACAGTGTATCAGATAAGGACTGGGACCCCTTGAGGGGCTGCTTATCTTAATGTCACTACCAGGAGTAAATTGAGTTTTCAGTCTGGAAAAGCCTTTCATCCAACATGAACAGTTTTGACGTGTGCTGCAGCCCTGATTAGGGAATAAACTCATGAACCAAAGGTTGAAAATTATCATACCTAACCAGAATGAGCAGGAAGAAGCTTTCGGTTACATCCAAAATCCCCGTGTCACTGAAAACAAACATTTTAGCCAAAAAATCCAAACAAAATATTCTCATGTAATCTTTTCCCACAAAGGTACATTAAAAATATCTTTGCACTTGCCTACTATTGAGGAAGAAAGAGAAAGAAGTGAGATCTCATCCCACTAAAATGTCCACAAATGTCCTGTATGCATCTATTTCTTGCCAAACTGTGAGACTCAGACAAGCTGTTACTGTTTCCAAAGAGGCCTTGTACCTGCCGAAGATCTGCTCAGAACATCCTAAAATTAAGCCAGGGTGACAGATCGTGTCTATACAAAGAGCATAAAACTTTAGATGGTGTGCCTTGAGCTCCAGTGCAACATAAACAGGCCTAAGTGAAGTGGCTTAGTACAATGGGGAAAATCAGATTATGCCATTAGAAGGAACAGCTGTATGTGAAACCAAAATGATTCAGATGATGTAGTCTGCTTCTGCTTAAGACAGAGTAAAGACAAACAACCTTGATTTTAACAGAACTACTTGGAAAAAGAAAGGACTACTCAATCTGAATAGAAGCGAAGAAATCTGGTCCTACAATGTGAAACTAAATAAAACCAATCTTTCTCCCCTAAATACAGGAACTGAAAGAGTCTGTTCTTGAAAACATCTATTTTTCTGTACTCAGAGGCTCTGTCAAATCATTTCCTAGTGGTAGGCAGATTAAATTCCAGCTATGTTAAGGGGTACTTGAAAGAGTTGAAACGTTTGAAGTGAAATATTTAGAGTTAGATCCAGGAGGGTCAGGACTAATTTGTGAATCATCAAAAGGCCCAAAGGCAACCTGCATATAAGTGCTCAATTTGTGCTTTAGTTTGTCATCATCATAAAAATCGATTCTTCTGTGCTGCATGACTAATATTTATAGGCAAGACTTACGGGTGGAATGGGGGTTATAATAAAAGCTTTTGTCTGCCCAGGTAAGATAAGGCTCATGCACAAATTTACCGTGCTCTCGCTGCTCTGTGGTAACTCAACACAGAGTCTCTCTACCGGTGGGATGTATTTCACATATAAAAGTACATATCTTGCTTAAGCTTACTGGTGTAGACTCACTTGAGACTCAGTCTGCATCTAAGAAAACTATTTCACATCAAAGCACTTTCAGACTTGCCCAGTCTAGGTGTTATGCTTTGCTTGTTGGTGGATTATTTTGGGTTTGCATAGCAGTGACTGGAAAAAGATTTCTGGCCTGTAATGGCCAAAGGTTACCTATTATGAAGATAAAGTTTTGTCAACCACAGAGATACAGAAGATAAAGCCTGAAAAATATAGAATTAGATTTATATACAAGTTTCCAATTAAATAAAAGGTAAAATACAATGTAATTTACTATGGTAATGACCGAGAAAAATACAGAAGTCATAAGATGGAATAAAAGCGAGACATGCAGGAATTCTGGCAAAGAATGGCTTTTATTTTATGGATGCAATCACCTTACATAAATAAATGTGGCTTCCTAGGCAGGGGTCAGTCTTCATTCATGCCACCATCACAGAGGTGAGGAAATGATTTCCCTAGGGAAGGCACTGCAAATGACAGCAGAAAAAAAAAGTGTGAAAAATCATTATAGAATGTGCAACCACTGCACTATCTTGCAGTGTGATTTAACCCATTCCTGTACACCTGAAAAGAAGCCATGCTACTTTGAAGTATTCTTGCTCTCTTTTGTCTTTATGATACAAACCATACCAAAAGCCAGCAGGTGCAGTGGGCCAAAGGGATTTACTTTGAGCCACATCTCATGACTTTGTGGTTAAATGTGATGATTGTACAGAATCTCGATGCTGCAGGGCTGGCTGCCATTTATTGCACTAATTTCTTTTTCCTTTTCTTTTTTCCCTCCACCCCTGCTGTGAGCACTAGTGGAAGAGGCAGAAAGCAGGGAGGTGCAGAAAGGCCTCACTGTGCTCCTTCTTCTGGAGACATGTGTTAGCTCTCCAGTGAGTATTCTGGAGCTTGCTGTTTCAAAGTCAAGCTTCTCTGTGGCATGCTGAGTGCTCTTATCCACTACCCAGGACATGCCTTGAGTCAGCTGGAATGCCAAATATGCTTGTTGGGAGTTGCAAGAAGACTGTGTCAACATCGCGGGGTTTATAATTTAGTTTTCTGGTGAATGTTCTTTTGTAGAAATTCTTCAGTTCTGTTCTACTGTGATTTGGGGCTGGTTGCTGGGAAAATAATTATTTGAGTGCCGATGCTCTGTGCTAGGCTTATAGCATATGTGACATGACACAGATTCAAAGCCTCTTAGATGTGACTCTTTTACTGGACTGCCTGAACCTCTGGAGGATGAAGGTGCTGTGATTTCATGTTCAGGTTTGAAGAGATTTGCTTTCCTCTCTTATTATTCCTGTCTTCTTATTGCCTGTCCTCATAATTATATCTGGCATTTGATTGAGATGGAAGATGAGCAGCCAGATGTTGCAGTCTCCCTCATGCCTTGTGGGCTATTTAAAACCTCACTCACATTTTAAGCCTTCCTGCACTCATTTTACCCAGCAAAAATTCACCACAGATGGCATGATGGGAATCTGGTCCCTGAGGTCTTTATGCTGGTGGGGTGGTTCAGGGAAGTATGAAGCCCCTGTGACAGCCTTTGTGGGTAGAGGGACTTTTGAGTACTTGTTGCCCCTCTTAAGGGTGAGATTGTCCGGCGCACTGGCCATGCATTTCCTTACCCTTTCCCCTGTGTGCAGAGATATGACCACCTACATAATGGTGTGGGGCTTGGTGGGAAAATTCAGATCCAGTTTTTAGGCACACAGTTGGGAAGCAGGTTGGCAGAGCTACCCCTTTAGAGTTGTGTGGTGGTTGGACAGCTGAAAGCTCCACCTCAAAGGTTTCTGCCTTAAAAGTGCTGCCATTAACTAGCATTGACGTGTGCTAAGGTCATGTCTGTACTCTCATAAGCATTATGGCCCCTGTGCCCCAGTTTTCAAAGGTGCTGAATGTGCTCAGGTAACCAGTTCATTCTCACAAAGTCATGGGACATGTTTTCTCACACTTTTCCAGCCTGTGTTTGCATCTGTCAGTAGATCTAAATTGTGATACGGCATTTGGGAAAATGCTTTTTGCAGAGCAGAAGTTATTTACCCAGCATTGGAATATTTTGTTTGACTGAGGCAGTCTTTGATCTTTTGTTCTGGGGCTTTAAGAGTCACGCATCCAGTCTCCAGCAGAATGGTAGCTGGAGCCTTTTGTAGGTAATCTCCTTTAAAAGCCAAGTCACTTTGGCTACCTCAAGGTCTGAAGATTTCTCGTTTATAAATTATATGACTTTCTGGGAAGTAGATTCACATTTTAATCTGCATTTGAGCATCTACCTTGCAAATCCATTTAAGCAGCTTGAATTATTTCGCAAGGCAGTGGAACCCCAAAGTGTGAGTTAGCTTTTCCAAGGAAGATTTTTCACTCATGCAAATTTCGGTTTCAAATATCGCCAGCAGAAAAGCAGAACAAAGGAGAAGGAACTCAACCACCTAAACAGGGATTTCTCATTACACCTGGTTGGCTTTTTTTTTCAGATTGTGAACGAACTACTGAATGAATGCACAGAAACACTTCTACACTTGTAGTCACCTATTGTATAATGAATATACCATAATTCATTTAGAAAAATGAAAATACTGGAGGGCCCCAGGCAGCCAATTAAAAATTTTTCCTAAGTTCAGATAATGCCTCAAGTTCTATTTTTATACCTGCTGACAAATTAAGCCTATACTTTTTTCCTTCCTGAATATAATTCATGCGCACAGTAACTTTCCATTACTTTGCTCTGATGTTTTACTGTTTCATGAGTTAAAATGCAGCAATTCACAAAGAAATGGACCAACAAGACAGGTAGCCAGGTAGGTGCATTATTCTTCTGCAGTCAGATGCCTCATGAATCACTACCCTTGTAACCGTTTTAATTAACTTAATATATTTCCCATCAGGAATTTAGAACAAACAACCATTTCAGAGGGAGTTACTGACTTTGTGCACCTCTCACAAACAGCAATATGCCTAGAGGAGAAGGAAGAGTTTAGAGAAACTGCTTTTAGAAGCATTATGTCTCTAGAGCTGCCTCTTTCACAGCTCCTTTTCTACCTCCAGCTCTCGCTTATGCAGCATTACTAATTTACCTTGACAATTGACAATCATCGTGTTTCCAGCAACAAAATCCGTAGTGACACAGTGACTTAGTGTTTCTGTGTTTGCTGGGAGAGCAAAGGGAATTGGGCTGTGTGCTGCTGCCTGACCCTCATTATGTATTGCATCTGTTCTGGCTGGGTGCTGCAAGAAGTGCTAATTCCTATCTTGCCATCTGCCTGAAATTGTCATAGTCCTTCAAAGCCACAGACGCATTTTGTGTTGTTCTGTACAATTTATGCATTTAATTAGGACTCTGAGAATCTTTTGGGCTGTGTGTCCTGACTGTAAGGTAGAAGGTAATGCACGAGGGTGTGCAGCCTCTCATGTGCCCTATGGGTAGCTGGGTGCCAAGTCCTTCTGATGTCTCTCAGATGGAAGAGAGGCTCTGGGTCTGTGCTGTGCATGGCACCAGGTCCTGCTCATGGAGAGGCACAGAGGGACAGTGTGTGCTGGAGTCCTGAATCCAGCCCATGTCACCTGGCAGCTCAGCAACATCACCAGTCCTGTCCTGCCACCTTTGCATTTTCTTTAATGAACTCAGGGAAAGGAATCTCTACTCTGGGAACATTGTCCCAGGGGTTAGGCTTGAGGAAAGGGTGAGAGAAAGAGGAGGAGAAATCCCTCTGCTTCAAAATTCAGCTTTAATTACTGCCTGTCCCCTGTGTGACTTCCACCCCCATGGCCAGCACGGGCTTCAAACAATGGCTATGGGTGAAGCCTCCAAAGTTAAACCTACCTCA